>CM055837.1:19219960-19514601 GCA_029582265.1 Zoroaster sp. YZ-2022
GATCATGTCACAACACATGTTAAACTCCTCACTTGAGTATCACATCAACAAATAGGACATGAAGTGTGTGCTCAAATGAAGCATCAAATTCCAAGTAATATTTACATGTATTGTATGATCATGCTAATATTTTGTCTAATAACATTTCTAAAAAATGTTGGTATATACATGTATAATGAATCAACAAACATTTGTTAACAAACAAGGTCGTTTTTAACACCTAAAATTACTTGATTCTTTATTTGAAAATGCCAATAATCTATACCTTCAGGTAACCATGCAACTACATTGTATATAATGTAGTAAATGCCCATATCTTTTCTTTTTTTTAAATTTAAAAAAAAAATTAAAAAAATTATAAAAAAAGTTTGTTGAAAAAAGCCAGTAGAAATGGGCAAATTTGCATTTTGGGGTCAAATGAAGACACTTTCAAAGAACATGAGTCAGCATGATGCAAAACAATCTTCATCATTGTGATTGGTTCGCATCACACGACGGTTAAATAGAACAGCTGGCAAACAGCCATCACTGTACATGTTACTCGGATTTTGATAAGCCATGTCTTTACCATCCGTTAATACACCTCCATAGATTAAGTTTTGTCCAATCAGATTTGTTAAACTATCTTTGGCATTTATGAATGCAGGATACAGACCTTGGAGTTAAGGCTATGGGCAAAAAAGGTCAGTGCTTTTGTCTCCGTCCTTTATCACCTGTGACCATGATCCTCTGTCTTCATCCTGCAGGTCAAGACCATGTGACAAACTTTTATTCCCTTAATAAATAATGAACAAAATTCCCTCATCAATTTTCTGAGATTGTTTGACTTTATAATCAACTTTCATTGGCCTTTTTATGAACAATCCAAGCAGAAATTTCAGTCGGGTATTATTTGCTTTTATAAAAACTTACCGATAATGCCGGCAATACCATTAGCTGTGAGCTGCCTCTGATGAGCCTGCAGTGGGTTGCCCGAGTTCATCAAATGGATGATTTTTGCTAGCAGTTACAGAATACTGAAGGTTGAATCTCCTTGCTAGTGCATCATCTATGTTAAAAACATACATTTCATTACCTATTTTGACCATTTAAATTTTTTTTTAGTATAGATGATGTGACCAATGACATCACATGTTTACAAAAGAGCCCCAAAGGTGAAACTGTGCCAGGCCCAAAATATACACTGGTCTCTGACAAGAAACCATAACAAGTTATTTTTCTCTCTATATAATAATAAAACAAACGATAATTTACAGTTTACAGAGTGCATTCTGTAGAAAGGAAGGAAATAACTTTCAAATAAGTCATTTCACATAATAATTATCCAGGAGCAACGATAAAGAGTAATGAATTGAATAAATGAATTTATTAATCAGTGTGAACTCAGTGTTGGCCTAATAATGAGTACAGTGACGTCTTTTCCACGAAGCCCACAGTATTAAACATTGGCCCACCACATTTTTACACTGAAAATATTTTTAAATCTTAAATGTTATAATATTTTGATTTTTGTTTGTTAATTAAATGAACTCTTTTTCCTTTAACCCTTATCCCCTAGGTATTCTGGCTAGGAACCTTCCTGAATCATCCAAAATCCATCAGTGCACTTTTGGAAACATGCCCCTCTCTTCAAAACACCATGCATTTTCATTGAATTTTCATATTCAGCACTTAGGCCTATGGCCTGTACTTCTTGCCAGGTAGTAATTTTGTCCCATTTTAAGAGGTGAAAGTACCAGTTTCTAACAATGCTGAATTTTCTCCAAAAGTGCCCCTTGGAGGATTTTGCAGGATATGGGGTGGTTAGGGTTAAAAAATTATTGGTAAATTTATTTTTTCTGAGAGATGAAAGCACTTCAGTTGGAATACTTTCTCAGGAAGATGGATATTTGTACCAAATTTACACCAAGTAACTTTTACATGATATAATAGTTTGTGAATTTGATAATCTGGTAATTGCCAATGTTGTACATTCCGTTTCAAGAGACAATATTGTCATGATCAGAGCAGACTTAATTTCAACAGGGCATGGAATCAGTGTCCTAGTTTAAGATGACCACAGTGACTGAAAATTACTGGCTCATTTGTGCAGCACCTTATCATATGGGGAATTATTCTCAATGTCAAGGTCTATGCCGAATAACTGATTGGGCTTTTTTTTTTAGGGTCGAATATTCAAAGAAGAAATGCAGCTTTGTTTAATTTGTTTTTGTCTTATTGGAGATTCCATCATTATCAAACAGCACCCCCCCCCCATTCATTCTCTTGTCTACATCTGGTCGCCATATAATGCAATGTTATTTACGTGATGTTTTTCAACTCCACCGTATCATGCATGCTCCTTCATCACAAGGCACAATTACCAATCGTCAGTAACGATTCACTGATGCATCGATTATCGTGATACAAAAATCCCACGATACACATTACGATACAAAACCACATATCGCGATACTTATTATTTTTTGGGTTCACACAAAATTTCATCAAAATATACAAAATAAACACTGAATTTTTTCTGAACCAAAATTTGGTTAAAAATTTGCAGTTCATACCTGATATTTAGCCCACAGAAGTCTTTGAACTTTTCCCAACAAAAATGCCTGACCGCCATCTTAAAAAAATTGATTGGTAGTTTTCTTTAGCTACTTTCAATATCCGACTACATCTGTTGCTGGCTCTTCGGAATTCACGTTTGTTTTCATCGTAATGATTTCTATTGTAGGCAGTAACGCTAGAATCTCTCGAGTAATCATTTTGACATCCCGCCATTAGTGACAATGGAACCAATATGTGGCTAAGGATTCAGGTCTGTGCCACACTGGTCGGGTAACACTGTAGAAAGTGTAGATAGGGTCCTGTTACTAGTCCGAATGCTATTTTTAGAATATTTTTAGAATAATTATGTAATTTGTCCCTGTGAACGTCAGAATGTCATGTAAAGTTAAAAGCGGAGGGATTTTCTGGAAGGGAGAAATCATAGGTTTACGAGTTAGAGAACTTACTCAACATGTTATTTAGCGTGTGGGGTATAGGAGCCATGTTCTGACGTTCACAGCGACAAATTACATAATTATAATAAAAATAGACTGTGAACGGAAGAAGCATTCGGACTAGGGTTCTATCAGTGCTAGATTGGGGAGTATCTTGACAACAACATTCTTCCTACGTTTGTTTATATTATTTTTTCCCAAAACCCAATTCCCATAATTCATTGCGCAGACAATTCCGAATAGGTCTCGAGTTGACGGGAGTCGATACTTACGTTAGGCAGGTTCGCAAGACCTCCATTAGCCTAAGTTAAGGCATTAGGTTCAAAAGAGACAAAACAAAACCAAAATGTATTTCACTGTCACAACTACCTACACAAACTACATTAACTTACCTATGTATTCTATAACCTCAGTGGAGTATCATATGTTGTCTGTCTTGATGATATGTGGTATATTCCTGATGTTTAAAGTCGTCACATCCTTCGCCAAGTTCATCTCGTGCAAAAATCCAAGGCGCCATTTTCAAAATTAACCATCTCGCTGCAATGCGCACGTGCATATATAAAAGGCACCGCGCAAGCGCAAGAGGGCACGTGTGCTGTTTTTCTATGAAAGAAAGCGATTTGCATTTTTGAGCGCATGTTTAATATTTGAATAAGCAGTAACGTTTTCACAAAGTCAAATGAGAACAGTCAGCCAATGAACATACGCTCTGATAATGAATAGGCTATGCATATTTCACTGGCGACTACAATGTAGGTCTACATTCTTGTGTAAGGAAATTTACGTTTGATCTTGCCGACGTATTAAGAATGCAAGTAAGAGTAATTGCGGTGACACCATGCAAAACGCTCAATTGAGTAGTGATTAGTTCTGAAAAGAACTGGAGTTGTACCTCCAGTTCTTTTCAGAACTAATTACTACTCAATTGAGCATTTCACATGGTGTCACCGCAATTACGCACGCGTCTGGAATGTACGTGAAGTTCGAGCGCTGGGTCGCAGACGGCAACGAGTGTTCGAAATAAACAATTTTGCCCCGTCAAAAACATGGCGCATATTACCGTGAAAGGGTTTATTAGTCTTACTTATCATCCTCACCATGCAAAGCTACAAGTTCTATCTATTAAGAATGCGTTATTCAGATTCAGAAAGTGAAGAGATAATGACCCTTTCGACTGAGTTTACCAAGTTCTTTTGACTATTGTAAACATCCCAATCTGTACTAATGTTGTTATGCTGTTCTCGTTCAACAATTAATTATAAATCCATATTACAGGGAATGACTTCCAAAGTGAGGTAGTTGTGATTTATTGATGAAACTTTGCTTTTAAGTGATTGGTAAAATGATTATTGTTTAAAAATGGTACATTTTCTGAGGGAAACATCTATGTTCAATTGGGAGGTGGGGGAAGTTTTTTATTGCACATAGGCTAATGACACTATGGTTTACTCACAGATAATTAGTTAGAATTCAGGGCTTTATTAGTAAAAGTTAATTCAACACCAATTGTAACACATTATAATGATTGTCCAATTTCACAGATTTACATGTTGTTGTCTCTTTCGGCTGCTCCCGTTGAAAGTCGCCACAGCGGATCATGATCCGCATATTTGATTTGGCATAGGTTTTACGCCGGATGCCCTTCCTGACGCAACCCTCCCATTTATCCGGGCTTGGGACCGGCACTAAGCATGTACATCCCCAGTGGCTGGGTTCAATTCGGCCCTCGCAGCAATTATGGTAAAGTGTCTTGCTCAAGGACACAAGCACCATGGTCGCGGCAAGGCTTCGAACCCACACATTCTGACGACTCAGCCATCAGAACACAAATCCGATGATGCACTAAACCGCTCGACCATGGCACCCCACAATCTCTTGAATTTAAAGATAATTGTCTGTAAAAGTGTAAACATTACATTGTTTAAGAATCACAGATTTCTATTCGCACCGCTCAAATGTTAAGTCCAAATTTTAAAAAGTCGTTTACGGGTAAATGGAACCGGATAATGACCCCACAATCTCTTGAATTTACATGTATATCTTGCAAATAAAACCTTTATCCTTGATAATTTGGTTTCTTCAAGTTAAATAAACATTTCAAGGCATGAACTTATCTACTCTAAACATTTCAAGGCACTTACCATAGTACCAGTAATATACTAACAATTTTAAGGCACTTAATCTTTGCTAAAATATTTCAAACCATGATTATAAGAGAAGGTACAACTTTGGTAATTACATGATTATCAAATTGACAAATTAATATTTAAAAACTTACTTTGTGTAAAGTTTGAGGAAAAATAATTCTATCTGAAGACTGAAGTGCTTTCCTATTGTGATAAAAACTTTCACAGGTCACTTTTATTATACTGAACAGCAAAAGAAACGCAAGTCCGAGGACAGCAAAAGAAACGTAAGTCCATGGTTTTGTCAAGTTTTCAAACAGAAGACAAACCATTTTGATTCTAATCACTCATTTCATGAAAAATGCTTTCAATTTGTGAGCTGAAAGTGACTGTTGAATGTGAAAATCTTGCAATGCAATTTCAACAGTCACTTTCAGCTCACAAATTGAAAGCATTTTTCATTAAATGAGTGATTAGAATCAAAATGGTTTGTCTTCTGTTTGAAAACTTGACAAGACCTCGGACTTGCGTTTCTTTTGCTGTCCTCGGACTTGCGTTTCTTTTGCTGTTCAGTATATATATTTCTTGAAAACTAGAGGTTTGATATGAACATACATAACCACTCCGATTCCATGCCCTGTTGATTGTGACAATAGTGTCCCTTTAAGTGTCACTCCGATTTCATGCCCTGTCTATTTTGACGATAATGTCCCTTTAAGTGCCACTCCGATTCCATGCCCTGTTGATTGTGACAATAGTGTCCCTTTAAGTGCCACTCCGATTCCATGCCCTGTCTATTTTGACGATAATGTCCCTTTAAGTGCCACTCCGATTCCATGCCCTGTTGATTGTGACAATAGTGTCCCTTTAAGTGTCACTCCGATTTCATGCCCTGTCTATTTTGACGATAATGTCCCTTTAAGTGCCACTCCGATTCCATGCCCTGTTGATTGTGACAATAGTGTCCCTTTAAGTGCCACTCCGATTCCATGCCCTGTCTATTTTGACGATAATTTCCCTTTAAGTGCCACTCCGATTCCATGCCCTGTTGATTGTGACAATAGTGTCCCTTTAAGTGTCACTCCGATTCCATGCCCTGTCCATTTTGACGATAATGTCCCTTTAAAATGTCACTCCAATTCCATACTCTGTTGATTGTGACGACAGTATCCCTTTAAGTGTCACTCCGATTCCATGCCCTGTCGATTGTGACGAGTGTCCCTTTAAGTGTCACTCCGATTCCATGCCCTGACTATTTTGATGATAATATCCCTTTAAGTGTCACTCCGATTCCATGCCCTGACTATTTTGATGATAATGTCCCTTTAAGTGCCACTCCGATTCCATGCCCTGTCTATTTTGATGATAATGTCCCTTTATGTGCCACCCTGATTCCATGCCCTGACTATTTTGATGATAATGTCCCTTTAAGGTGCCACTCCGATTCCATGCCCTGTCTATTTTGATGATAATGTCCCTTTAAGTGCCACTCCGATTCCATGCCCTGTCTATTTTGACGATAATGTTCCTTTAAGTGCCACTCCGATTCCATGCCCTGTCGATTGTGACAATAGTGTCCCTTTAAGTGCCACTCCGATTCCATGCCCTGTCTATTTTGATGATAATGTCCCTTTAAGTGCCACTCCGATTCCATGCCCTGTCTATTTTGATGATAATGTCCCTTTAAGTGCCACTCCGATTCCATGCCCTGTCTATTTTGACGATAATGTCCCTTTAAGTGTCACTCCGATTCCATGCCCTGTCGATAGTGATGACAGTGTCTCTTTAAGTGCCACTCCGATTCCATGCCCTGTCTATTTTGATGATAATGTCCCTTTAAGTGCCACTCCGATTCCATGCCCTGTTGATTGTGACAATAGTGTCCCTTTAAGTGCCACTCCGATTCCATGCCCTGTCCATTTTGACGATAATGCCCCTTTAAAATGTCACTCCAATTCCATGCTCTGTCGATTGTGACGACGATGTCTCTTTAAGTGCCACTCCGATTCCATACTCTGTTGATTGTGACGACAGTGTCCCTTTAAGTGTCACTCCGATTCCATGCCCTGTCGATTGTGACGAGTGTCCCTTTAAGTGTCACTCCGATTCCATGCCCTGTCTATTTTGATGATAATGTCCCTTTAAGTGTCACTCCGATTCCATGCCCTGTCGATTGTGACGACAGTGTCTCTTTAAGTGCCACTCCGATTCCATGCCCTGTCTATTTTGATGATAATGTCCCTTTAAGTGCCACCCTGATTCCATGCCCTGTCTATTTTGATGATAATGTCCCTTTAAGTGTCACTCCGATTCCATGCCCTGTCGATTGTGATGACAGTGTCTCTTTAAGTGCCACTCCGATTCCATGCCCTGTCTATTTTGATGATAATGTCCCTTTAAGTGCTACTCCGATTCCATGCCCTGTCTATTTTGATGATAATGTCCCTTTAAGTGCCACTCCGATTCCATGCCCTGTTGATTGTGACAATAGTGTCCTTTAGTGCCACTCCGATTCCATGCCCTGTCTATTTTGACGATAATGTCCCTTTAAGTGCCACTCCGATTCCATGCCCTGTTGATTGTGACAATAGTGTCCCTTTAAGTGCCACTCCGATTCCATGCCCTGTCTATTTTGACGATAATTTCCCTTTAAGTGCCACTCCGATTCCATGCCCTGTTGATTGTGACAATAGTGTCCCTTTAAGTGTCACTCCGATTCCATGCCCTGTCCATTTTGACGATAATGTCCCTTTAAAATGTCACTCCAATTCCATACTCTGTTGATTGTGACGACAGTATCCCTTTAAGTGTCACTCCGATTCCATGCCCTGTCGATTGTGACGAGTGTCCCTTTAAGTGTCACTCCGATTCCATGCCCTGACTATTTTGATGATAATATCCCTTTAAGTGTCACTCCGATTCCATGCCCTGACTATTTTGATGATAATGTCCCTTTAAGTGCCACTCCGATTCCATGCCCTGACTATTTTGACGATAATGTCCCTTTAAGTGTCACTCCGATTCCATGCCCTGTCTATTTTGATGATAATGTCCCTTTAAGTGCCACTCCGATTCCATGCCCTGTCTATTTTGATGATAATGTCCCTTTAAGTGCCACTCCGATTCCATGCCCTGTCTATTTTGACGATAATTTCCCTTTAAGTGCCACTCCGATTCCATGCCCTGTTGATTGTGACAATAGTGTCCCTTTAAGTGCCACCCTGATTCCATGCCCTGACTATTTTGATGATAATGTCCCTTTAAGTGCCACTCCGATTCCATGCCCTGTCTATTTTGATGATAATGTCCCTTTAAGTGCCACTCCGATTCCATGCCCTGTCTATTTTGACGATAATGTCCCTTTAAGTGTCACTCCGATTCCATGCCCTGTCGATAGTGATGACAGTGTCTCTTTAAGTGCCACTCCGATTCCATGCCCTGTCTATTTTGATGATAATGTCCCTTTAAGTGCCACTCCGATTCCATGCCCTGTTGATTGTGACAATAGTGTCCCTTTAAGTGCCACTCCGATTCCATGCCCTGTCCATTTTGACGATAATGCCCCTTTAAAATGTCACTCCAATTCCATGCTCTGTCGATTGTGACGACGATGTCTCTTTAAGTGCCACTCCGATTCCATACTCTGTTGATTGTGACGACAGTCTCCCTTTAAGTGTCACTCCGATTCCATGCCCTGTCGATTGTGACGAGTGTCCCTTTAAGTGTCACTCCGATTCCATGCCCTGTCTATTTTGATGATAATGTCCTTTAAATGTCACTCCGATTCCATGCCCTGTCGATTGTGACGACTGTGTCTCTTCAAGAGTGCCACTCCGATTCCATGCCCTGTCTATTTTGATGATAATGTCCCTTTAAGTGCCACCCTGATTCCATGCCCTGTCTATTTTGATGACAATGTCCCTTTAAGTGTCACTCCGATTCCATGCCCTGTCTAATGTGATGACAGTGTATCTTTAAGTGCTACTCAGATTCCATGCCCTGTCTAATTTGATGATAATGTCACTTTAAGTGTCCTCCCGATTCCATGCCCTGTCTATTTTTGATGATAATGTCCTTTAGTGCCACTCCGATTCCATGCCCTGTTGATTGTGACAATAGTGTCCCTTTAAGTGTCACTCGATTTCATGCCCTGTCTGTTTGACGATAATGTCTCTTTAAGTGCCACTCCGTTTCCATGCCCTGTTGATTGTGACAATAGTGTCCCTTTAAGTGCCACTCCGATTCCATGCCCTGTCTATTTTGACGATAATGTCCCTTTAAGTGCCACTCCGATTCCATGCCCTGTTGATTGTGACAATAGTGTCCCTTTAAGTGTCACTCCGATTTCATGCCCTGTCTATTTTGACGATAATGTCCCTTTAAGTGCCACTCCGATTCCATGCCCTGTTGATTGTGACAATAGTGTCCCTTTATGCCACTCCGATTCCATGCCCTGTCTATTTTGACGATAATGTCCCTTTAGTGCCACTCCGATTCCATGCCCTGTTGATTGTGACAATAGTGTCCCTTTAGTGTCCGCCGATTCCATGCCCTGTCCATTTTTGGACGATAATCCCCCTTTAAAATGTCACTCCGATTCCATGCTCTGTCGATTGTGACGACGATGTCTCTTTAAGTGCCACTCCGATTCCATACTCTGTTGATTGTGACGACAGTGTCCCGCTAAAGTGTTACACTCCGATTCCATACCCTGTCGATTGTGACGAGTGTCCCTAAGTGTCACTCCGATTCCATGCCCTGTCTATTTTGATGATAATGTCCCTTTAAGTGTCACTCCGATTCCATGCCCTGTCGATTGTGACGACAGTGTCTCTTTAAGTGCCACTCCGATTCCATGCCCTGTCTATTTTGATGATAATGTCCCTTTAAGTGCCACCCTGATTCCATGCCCTGTCTATTTTGATGATAATGTCCCTTTAAGTGTCACTCCGATTCCATGCCCTGTTGATTGTGACAGTAGTGTCCCTTTAAGTGTCACTCCGATTTCATGCCCTGTCTATTTTGACGATAATGTCCCTTTAAGTGCCACTCCGATTCCATGCCCTGTTGATTGTGACAATAGTGTCCCTTTAAGTGCCACTCCGATTCCATGCCCTGTCTATTTTGACGATAATGTCCCTTTAAGTGCCACTCCGATTCCATGCCCTGTTGATTGTGACAATAGTGTCCCTTTAAGTGTCACTCCGATTCCATGCCCTGTCCATTTTGACGATAATGTCCCTTTAAAATGTCACTCCAATTCCATACTCTGTTGATTGTGACGACAGTGTCCCTTTAAGTGTCACTCCGATTCCATGCCCTGTCGATTGTGACGAGTGTCCCTTATGTCACCTCCGATTCCATGCCCTGACTATTTTGATGATAATGTCTCCTTTAGTGTCACTCCGATTCCATGCCCTGACTATTTTGATGATAATGTCCTTTAAGTGCCACTCCGATTCCATGCCCTGTCTATTTTGATGATAATGTGTTTAAATTGCCACTCCGATTCCATGCCCTGTTGATTGTGACAATAGTGTCCCTTAAGTGCCACCCGATCTCCATGCCCTGTCGATTGTGATGACAGTGTCTCTTTAAGTGCCACTCCGATTCCATGCCCTGTCTATTTTGATGATAATGTCCTTTAAGTGCCACTCCGATTCCATGCCCTGTTGATTGTGACCAATAGTGTCCCTTTAAGTGCCACTCCCGATTTCCATGCCTGTCCACATTTTGACGATAATGCCCCTTTAAAAATGTCACTCCAATTCCATAACTCTCATCCGATTGTGGCGACGATGTCTCTTTAAAGTGCCACTCCGATTCCATACTCTGTTGATTGTGACGACAGTGTCCCGCTAAAGTGTCACTCCGATTCCATGCCCTGTCGATTGTGACGAGTGTCCCTTTAAGTGTCACTCGATTCCATGCCCTGTCTATATTTGGATGATAATGTCCCTTTAAGTGTCCTCAGTTCATGCCCTGTGGTTGGCAGGCGACAGTGTCTCTTTAAGTGCCACTCCGATTCCATACTCTGTTGATTGTGACGACAGTGTCCCTTTAAGTGTCACTCCGATTCCATGCCCCCTGTCGATTGTGACCTTTAAGTGTCACTCTGGTCATAAATTCCATGCCCTGTCTATTTTGATGATAATGTCCCTTTAAGTGTCACTCCGATTCCATGCCCTGTCGATTGTGACGAGTGTCCCTTTAAGTGTCACTCCGATTCCATGCCCTGTCTATTTTGATGATAATGTCCCTTTAAGTGTCACTCCGATTCCATGCCATTTCGATTGTGACGACAGTGTCTCTTTATGCCACTCCGATTCCATGCCCTGTCTATTTTGATGATAATGTCCCTTTAAGTGCCACCCTGATTCCATGCCCTGTCTATTTTGATGATAATGTCCTTTAGTGTCACTCCGATTCCATGCCCTGTCGATTGATGACAGTGTCTCTTTAAGTGCTGTCCGATTCCATGCCCTGTCTATTTTGATGATAATGTCCTTTAAGTCACTCCGATTCCATGCCCTGTCTATTTTGACGATAATGTCCCTTACAAGTGCCACTCCGATTCCATGCCCTGTTGATTCTGGACAATAGTGTCCCTTTAAGTGTCACTCCGATTCCATGCCCTGTCTATTTTTGACGATAATGTCCCTTTAGTGTTCCTCCGATTCCATGCCCTGTTGATTGTGACAATAGTGTCCCTTTAAGTGCCACTCGATTCCATGCCCTGTCTATTTTGACGATAATGTCCTTTAAGTGCCACTCCGATTCATGCCCTGTTGATTGTGACAATAGTGTCCCCTGAGTGTCACTCCGATTTCATGCCCTGTCTATTTTGACGATAATATCCCTTTAAGTGCCACTCCGATTCCATGCCCCTGTTGATTGTGACAATAGTGTCCCTTTAAGTGCCTCCGATTCCATGCCCTGTCTATTTTGACGATAATGTCCATTTAAGTGTCACTCGATTCCATGCCCTGTCCATTTTGACGATAATGTCCCTTTAAAATGTCACCCAATTCCATACTCTGTTGATTGTGACGACAGTGTCCTTTAAGTGTCACTCCGATTCCATGCCCTGTCGATTGTGACGAGTGTCCTTTAAATTAATGCTCCGATTCCATGTCTGTCTATTTTACGATAATGTCCCTGGGGTGCCACTCCGATTCCATCTCCGACTTAACATCCAATAATTATTACTATATGTCGTAATTATGACGCATAATTATGACTTTTTTTATATCATAATTTTGACTTAATATTTGATAATTATGACTGAAATAAGTTATAATTATGACTTATCTTACCAATCAATTTAACTTATCACGTACGACACTATGTTTACAGATAAATGAAAACCGTGCACTTGTTTGCATGCCTATCAATTCGGACAGAAATGAGCTCATTAAGTTCCATCTTGTTGTCGGATATTGGACTGCAATAGAAAGAATATTGGGGCGCCAAAAGCACGACCAAACTGAAACTAAGTCAAATGGAGAAATTTTCCAACCACTAAATGTGTATAGCGCCCTCTATAGTTTGTATTTTTCGAGCCCTCAAATACTTTTCACTTCAACACCCGGAAGACAAGGTCAAATTGGGGTCATATCTGTGTAACCTTTGCTGTTTTTCAAGACCTATCCGATGCAAGTCTTACCCCTTGTGAATTTTTATATTTTGTATTTTGAAAATGGGTATAATTTGCCAAAATCTTGATGAAAAAAATTGCCAAGACTTACCCCTTGTAAGTTTTATTCATAATTGGCCCATTTTTTTAAAATAAAATTGAGAACATTTGTAAAAAGTCATGTACATTTATTTCAAAATTTTGGCAAATTATACGAATAAAATGTTTTTAAAAAATCACAAAGGGCAAGTCTTGCGATGTTTTCTCTTGAAATTGACATAAAATTATTACAAACTTTTTTTCACAAATGCAAATTTAAAGAAAAGATGACTTATCCTTTTGAATCTGTTCATATGAGAGTAAGACTTAACCCTTGTAATGTTTTCATTTGTTTCAAATTCACAGAGGAGAGGGGTAAGAGAAGGATAAGAAGTCATCATCTACCGATATCCACAAAATCATATACGAAACTGTTTTATTTAAAAACTGTATTTGGACATAAATAGTGCCAGATACAATCATTTATCTTCATGTAAAAAACAATTTGTTTAATAATGTATGAGTAATCATTTATGCAAAGCATCTACTAAATATATTTTAGCATAAGCTAGCATCTTGTGCAAACAAAAAATTCCAAGCAAGAAGCCTTCAATAAGTTTCAACATTTACTCCTTTTTACTAATTTAAAAACTCCAATAATTTTAGAATTACTACAAATTCTTCAAATTCATTTTTATATCACATTAAACCATTACTTAATTATTATTCATTTGGATGATACAATCATTTTATCTTCATGTAAAAACAATTTGCTGAATAAGGTACGAGTAATTATTTAAATGCATCTACTCAATATATTTTAGCATGTGACAAACATTTTTCCCAGCAAAGAACTATCTGTACATTCAGTTTCTTCAGTATTTTACTAATTTAAAATTCCAATAATTTTAGAATTTTTTATATCACATTAAATCATTACTTAATTTGCTCATTATATGCAGCAGCATCAGTAATATGACCTCATGTGGTGTGTATTTCACTCATCAAGTTAATCTAAAACTAGCACTCCGATTTCCATGCCCTGTTGATCATCATTTTCCCTAAAAATTACCAAAGGTGTCACTCCTTAACCCTAACCCCTCTAGGTATTCTGGCTTGGAACCTTCCTTAATCCTCAAATCCTCCGGTGCACTTTTGGAAACATATTCAAGAAGAATCATGCATTTTCGTTGATCTTTCATTTTCAGCACTTATGGCCTGTACTTCTTGCCAGGTAGTAATTTTGTCCCATTTGAAGAGGTGAAAGTACCAGTTTCCAAAAGTGATGAATTTAAAAAGTGTCCTTTTGAGGATTTTGGAGGATATGGGGTGATTAGGGTTAGTACAAATAATGATTAATTATAACATTGCATGATCATTCTATCTAGTTCACTAAGTGCAATTTTATGAATTATTGAGAAGTGGACATTTCCTCAAGATCACTACAATAAAATTAATAAATTGCTGTTCCACAGTGCAGATTCGACTTTAAGGATGTCAAGGTTGATCACCTCCAGTTATTTGTACATGACCAAATGTGACAGTCTGTGAAAATGAATCACAAGTCGTAAATGTGAAAATTGTGATTGCTATGTAGGTTATATATTTTATTGATTAAAATTGACATAAATTTCAATCAATATTAAACTCAATGATTTTTTTGTGAGTAGGGTCGTTTCATTTCTATCATTCGTTTTCTTTTTGAATGGGACCTCAAACAAATACAAACACCTCTAACAAATACCAAATTAAATCTGATGGTGTACTCTTCCACACAGAAATCTCAATTTTTCAAATTTGCGACTTGTGACTCATTTTAACAGAGCGGGTCACAAATAAACTATAATATTGGCAATGATGGCAAAACTATTCCTAGAATTTGTTTACTCTCTTTGAATAAATAAATAAATATATATCAAATAAATCAAACTGTGAATGTTTCCAGCTTATTATGTTGTGTTGTTTTACAAGAAAATAGTAAAATTACCTTCCGATATTTTCTTCTCGTACGAATGTGGATTTCAGGATCAAGTACTCTTTCCTAAATTTAAACTAAAAATAGTCTTTTTCTTAAAAATGAAAGAACTTCAGAGAAAAATATTTCTAATAAAGATTAAAACCATCATTAGCCAAGTAGTACATGAATATTTTAAGAAACTCACATGACTTCTTGTTTTTAAATTACATCAGATTTGACATTAAAGGGAAGATACATTAAGGCAAAAAACAAGTCTCAAGGTTCTACTCATTGGATGGCTTCCAAAATCAGCGCAGTGATGCAACTTTTTTACTAATCATTTTTTGCAAACAAGTGAAATATGTGAGTTATTGGAACCAGATCAAATTTGCCAAAACAAAGTAGATTGGCTAAGAGAGGGTCACAAATTGGACAAATATTCTTATGCTGTAAAAAGTTTTTTTTTTAACACAAAGCAATCAATCGAGCAATTTTGGCTGTAATTGGATATCGTTTCATAGCACAAAAAAACAACTAAAACTGCTGATGAGTGGCAGAGTGGGTGTGAGGTAATATGCACAGAGACCACAAACAGGAGACTTTTCTTTTATGCCTTATGTTGAATACTTATCTTTTTCTCAATATTATAATATTGTACAGATCATGAACATAGCAAATTATTGTTTACCAGTCTACAACATAATAATACATGTTATCAAACAAATTCATCCTTTAAAAAATCAGGTAACTAAAAGCATCCTTTATCAATTCAGTAATAAGTACACCACTGCAAGCTTCTAATATTTAATTTTGCCGACATCATCCTGGTAAGGTTAGTTTAAAGCAGGGCTACCACGTGCAGGTCCCAGGATACCAGCCCCACGCGCCTTTCGGGTCTTCGGGCCCATCGTCCTACACAAAGTGTAGCTTTCCGGTCCACCCCCCGAAGGGAGCGCCCTACCTAATCAGCAACGGCCCCTTTCTGTACGATTGCAGAAAGGAGCTCCTACTGTTCGTCGACCATTTGTGATCACACCGATACCACTGCTCCTATACCGGAGGTGCAGGCCCGATGCACCTTTAAGATCGACAGCCAGCTGAGACTGAGTTTACCCTGGCCAGTAGTAGGACCCCACATGCCTCGAATGCTATGTGTCCAGGCCCCTTTCGCACCTGTATCGCCGCACCACCCGTATCGCCGCACCACCCGAATCGCCGCACCACCCGTATCGCCGCACCACACGTATCGCCGCACCACCCGTATCGCCGCACCACCCGTATCGCCGCACCACCCGTATCGCCGCACCTCACGTATCGCCGCACCACCTGTATCGCCGCACCACCTGTATCGCCGCACCACCTGAATCGCCGCACCACCCGTATCGCCGCACCACCCGTATCGCCGCACCACCCGTATCGCCGCACCTCACGTATCGCCGCACCACCTGTATCGCCGCACCACCCGTATCGCCGCACCTCACGTATCGCCGCACCACCTGTATCGCCGCACCACCCGTATCGCCGCACCACCCGTATCGCCGCACCACCTGTATCGCCGCACCTCACGTATCGCCGCACCACCACCTGTATCGCCGCACCACCCGTATCGCCGCACCACCCGTATCGCCGCACCTCACGTATCGCCGCACCACCCGTATCGCCGCACCACCCGTATCGCCGCACCACCCGTATCGCCGCACCACCCGTATCGCCGCACCACCCGTATCGCCGCACCTCACGTATCGCCGCACCACCCGTATCGCCGCACCACCCGTATCGCCGCACCTCACGTATCGCCGCACCACCTGTATCGCCGCACCACCTGTATCGCCGCACCACCTGTATCGCCGACATCATCCTGGTAAGGTTAGTTTAAAGCAGGGCTACCACGTACGGGTCCCAGGATACCAGCCCCACGCGCCTTTCGGGTCTTCAGGCCCCATCGTCCTACACAAAGTGTAGCTTTCGGTCCACCCCCGAAGGAGCGCCCTACCTAATCAGCAACGGCCCCTTTCTGTACGATTGCAGAAAGGAGCTCCTACTGTTCGTCGACCATTTGTGATCACACCGATACCACTGCTCCTATACCGGAGGTGCAGGCCCGATGCACCTTTAAGATCGACAGCCAGCTGAGACTGAGTTTACCCTGGCCAGTAGTAGGACCCCACCTGCCTCTACTGCTATGTTTCCTTTACCCCGACGCACCTGTATCGCCGCACCACCCGTATCGCCGCACCACCCGAATCGCCGCACCACACGTATCGCCGCACCACCTGTATCGCCGCACCACCCGTATCGCCGCACCACCCGTATCGCCGCACCTCACGTATCGCCGCACCACCTGTATCGCCGCACCACCTGTATCGCCGCACCACCTGTATCGCCGCACCACCTGAATCGCCGCACCACCCGTATCGCCGCACCACCCGTATCGCCGCACCTCACGTATCGCCGCACCACCCGAATCGCCGCACCACACGTATCGCCGCACCACCGTATCGCCGCACCTCACGTATCGCCGCACCACCTGTATCGCCGCACCACCCGTATCGCCGCACCACCTGTATCGCCGCACCACCTGGCATCTCACGTATCGCGCCGCACCACCCTGTATCGCCGCACCACCCGTATCGCCGCACCGCCGCACCCGTATCGCCGCACCACCACCCGTATCGCCGCACCACCCGTATCGCCGCACCACCCGTATCGCCGCACCACCCGTATCGCCGCACCTCACGTATCGCCGCACCACCCGTATCGCCGCACCACCCGTATCGCCGCACCTCACGTATCGCCGCACCACCTGTCTCGCCGCACCACCTGTATCGCCGCACCACGTGTATCGCCGACATCATCCTGGTAAGGTTAGTTTAAAGCAGGGCTACCACGTGCAGGTCCCAGGATACCAGCCCCACGCGCCTTTCGGGTCTTCGGCCCATCGTCCTACACAAAGTGTAGCTTTTCGGTCCACCCCCGAAGGAGCGCCCTACCTAATCAGCAACGGCCCTTTCTGTACGATTGCAGAAAGGAGCTCTACTGTTCGTCGACCATTTGTGATCACACCGATACCACTGCTCCTATACCGGAGGTGCAGGCCCGATGCACCTTTAAGATCGACAGCCAGCTGAGACTGAGTTTACCCTGGCCAGTAGTAGGACCCCACATGCCTCGAATGCTATGTGTCCAGGCCCCTTTCGCACCTGTATCGCCGCACCACCCGTATCGCCGCACCACCCGAATCGCCGCACCACCCGTATCGCCGCACCACACGTATCGCCGCACCACCCGTATCGCCGCACCACCCGTATCGCCGCACCACCCGTATCGCCGCACCTCACGTATCGCCGCACCACCTGTATCGCCGCACCACCTGTATCGCCGCACCACCTGAATCGCCGCACCACCCGTATCGCCGCACCACCCGTATCGCCGCACCTCACGTATCGCCGCACCACCTGTATCGCCGCACCACCCGTATCGCCGCACCTCACGTATCGCCGCACCACCTGTATCGCCGCACCACACCCGTATCGCCGCACCACCCGTATCGCCGCACCACCTGTATCGCCGCACCTCACGTATCGCCGCACCACCTGTATCGCCGCACCACCCGTATCGCCGCACCACCCGTATCGCCGCACCACCCGTATCGCCGCACCACCCGTATCGCCGCACCACCCGTATCACCGCACCACCCGTATCGCCGCACCACCCGTATCGCCGCACCTCACGTATCGCCGCACCACCCGTATCGCCGCACCACCCGTATCGCCGCACCTCACGTATCGCCGCACCACCTGTATCGCCGCACCACCTGTATCGCCGCACCACCTGTATCGCCGCACCACCTGTATCGCCGACATCATCCTGGTAAGGTTAGTTTAAAGCAGGGCTACCACGTGCAGGTCCCAGGATACCAGCCCCACGCGCCTTTCGGGTCTTCGGGCCCATCGTCCTACACAAAGTGTAGCTTTCCGGTCCACCCCGAAGGAGCGCCCTACCTAATCAGCAACGGCCCCTTTCTGTACGATTGCAGAAAGAGCTCCTACTGTTCGTCGACCATTTGTGATCACACCGATACCACTGCTCCTATACCGGAGGTGCAGGCCCGATGCACCTTTAAGATCGACAGCCAGCTGAGACTGAGTTTACCCTGGCCAGTAGTAGGACCCCACATGCCTCGAATGCTATGTGTCCAGGCCCCTTTCGCACCTGTATCGCCGCACCACCCGTATCGCCGCACCACCCGAATCGCCGCACCACACGTATCGCCGCACCACCCGTATCGCCGCACCACCCGTATCGCCGCACCACCCGTATCGCCGCACCTCACGTATCGCCGCACCACCTGTATCGCCGCACCACCTGAATCGCCGCACCACCCGTATCGCCGCACCACCCGTATCGCCGCACCACCCGTATCGCCGCACCTCACGTATCGCCGCACCACCTGTATCGCCGCACCACCCGTATCGCCGCACCTCACGTATCGCCGCACCACCTGTATCGCCGCACCACCCGTATCGCCGCACCACTGGTATCGCCGCACCACCTGTATCGCCGCACCTCACGTATCGCCGCACCACCTGTATCGCCGCACCACCCGTATCGCCGCACCACCCGTATCGCCGCACCACCCGTATCGCCGCACCACCCGTATCGCCGCACCACCCGTATCGCCGCACCTCACGTATCGCCGCACCACCTGTATCGCCGCACCACCTGTATCGCCGCACCACCTGAATCGCCGCACCACCCGTATCGCCGCACCACCCGTATCGCCGCACCACCCGTATCGCCGCACCTCACGTATCGCCGCACCACCTGTATCGCCGCACCACCCGTATCGCCGCACCTCACGTATCGCCGCACCACCTGTATCGCCGCACCACCCGTATCGCCGCACCACTGGTATCGCCGCACCACCTGTATCGCCGCACCTCACGTATCGCCGCACCACCTGTATCGCCGCACCACCCGTATCGCCGCACCACCCGTATCGCCGCACCTCACGTATCGCCGCACCACCCGTATCGCCGCACCACCCGTATCGCCGCACCACCCGTATCACCGCACCACCCGTATCGCCGCACCACCCGTATCGCCCCACCTCACGTATCGCCGCACCACCCGTATCGCCGCACCACCCGTATCGCCGCACCTCACGTATCGCCGCACCACCTGTATCGCCGCACCACCTGTATCGCCGCACCACCTGTATCGCCGCACCACCTGTATCGCCGACATCATCCTGGTAAGGTTGGTTTAAAACAGGGCTACCACGTGCAGGTCCCAGGATATACCAGCCCACGCGCCTTTCGGGTCTTCGGGCCCATCGTCCTACACAAAGTGTAGCTTTCCGGTCACCCCCGAAGGAGCGCCCTACCTAATCAGCAACGGCCCCTTTCTGTACGATTGCAGAAAGGAGCTCCTACTGTTCGTCGACCATTTGTGATCACACCGATACCACTGCTCCTATACCGGAGGTGCAGGCCCGATGCACCTTTAAGATCGACAGCCAGCTGAGACTGAGTTTACCCTGGCCAGTAGTAGGACCCCACATGCCTCGAATGCTATGTGTCCAGGCCCCTTTCGCACCTGTATCGCCGCACCACCCGTATCGCCGCACCACCCGAATCGCCGCACCACACGTATCGCCGCACCACCCGTATCGCCGCACCACCTGTATCGCCGCACCACCCGTATCGCCGCACCACCCGTATCGCCGCACCTCACGTATCGCCGCACCACCTGTATCGCCGCACCACCTGTATCGCCGCACCACCTGTATCGCCGCACCACCTGAATCGCCGTACCACCCGTATCGCCGCACCACCCGTATCGCCGCACCTCACGTATCGCCGCACCACCTGTATCGCCGCACCACCCGTATCGCCGCACCACCCGTATCGCCGCACCTCACGTATCGCCGCACCACCTGTATCGCCGCACCACCCGTATCGCCGCACCACCCGTATCGCCGCACCACCTGTATCGCCGCACCTCACGTATCGCCGCACCACCTGTATCGCCGCACCACCCGTATCGCCGCACCACCCGTATCGCCGCACCTCACGTATCGCCGCACCACCCGTATCGCCGCACCACCCGTATCGCCGCACCACCCGTATCGCCGCACCACCCGTATCGCCGCACCTCACGTATCGCCGCACCACCCGTATCGCCGCACCACCCGTATCGCCGCACCTCACGTATCGCCGCACCACCTGTCTCGCCGCACCACCTGTATCGCCGCACCACGTGTATCGCCGACATCATCCTGGTAAGGTTAGTTTAAAGCAGGGCTACCACGTGCAGGTCCCAGGATACCAGCCCCACGCGCCTTTCGGGTCTTCGGGCCCATCGTCCTACACAAAGTGTAGCTTTCCGGTCCACCCCCCGAAGGGAGCGCCCTACCTAATCAGCAACGGCCCCTTTCTGTACGATTGCAGAAAGGAGCTCCTACTGTTCGTCGACCATTTGTGATCACACCGATACCACTGCTCCTATACCGGAGGTGCAGGCCCGATGCACCTTTAAGATCGACAGCCAGCTGAGACTGAGTTTACCCTGGCCAGTAGTAGGACCCCACATGCCTCGAATGCTATGTGTCCAGGCCCCTTTCGCACCTGTATCGCCGCACCACCCGTATCGCCGCACCACCCGAATCGCCGCACCACCCGTATCGCCGCACCACACGTATCG
Organism: Zoroaster sp. YZ-2022; assembly: GCA_029582265.1. Taxonomy (NCBI): domain Eukaryota; kingdom Metazoa; phylum Echinodermata; class Asteroidea; order Forcipulatida; family Zoroasteridae; genus Zoroaster; species Zoroaster sp. YZ-2022. The sequence goes on from CM055837.1 coordinate 19,241,420, forward strand.
CCGCACCACCCGTATCGCCGCACCACCCGTATCGCCGCACCACCCGTATCGCCGCACCTCACGTATCGCCGCACCACCTGTATCGCCGCACCACCTGTATCGCCGCACCACCTGAATCGCCGCACCACCCGTATCGCCGCACCACCCGTATCGCCGCACCTCACGTATCGCCGCACCACCTGTATCGCCGCACCACCCGTATCGCCGCACCTCACGTATCGCCGCACCACCTGTATCGCCGCACCACCCGTATCGCCGCACCACCCGTATCGCCGCACCACCTGTATCGCCGCACCTCACGTATCGCCGCACCACCTGTATCGCCGCACCACCCGTATCGCCGCACCACCCGTATCGCCGCACCACCCGTATCGCCGCACCACCCGTATCGCCGCACCACCCGTATCGCCGCACCACCCGTATCGCCGCACCACCCGTATCGCCGCACCTCACGTATCGCCGCACCACCCGTATCGCCGCACCACCCGTATCGCCGCACCTCACGTATCGCCGCACCACCTGTATCGCCGCACCACCTGTATCGCCGCACCACCTGTATCGCCGACATCATCCTGGTAAGGTTAGTTTAAAGCAGGGCTACCACGTGCAGGTCCCAGGATACCAGCCCCACGCGCCTTTCGGGTCTTCGGGCCCATCGTCCTACACAAAGTGTAGCTTTCCGGTCCACCCCCCGAAGGGAGCGCCCTACCTAATCAGCAACGGCCCCTTTCTGTACGATTGCAGAAAGGAGCTCCTACTGTTCGTCGACCATTTGTGATCACACCGATACCACTGCTCCTATACCGGAGGTGCAGGCCCGATGCACCTTTAAGATCGACAGCCAGCTGAGACTGAGTTTACCCTGGCCAGTAGTAGGACCCCACATGCCTCGAATGCTATGTGTCCAGGCCCCTTTCGCACCTGTATCGCCGCACCACCCGTATCGCCGCACCACCCGAATCGCCGCACCACACGTATCGCCGCACCACCTGTATCGCCGCACCACCCGTATCGCCGCACCACCCGTATCGCCGCACCTCACGTATCGCCGCACCACCTGTATCGCCGCACCACCTGTATCGCCGCACCACCTGTATCGCCGCACCACCTGAATCGCCGCACCACCCGTATCGCCGCACCACCCGTATCGCCGCACCTCACGTATCGCCGCACCACCTGTATCGCCGCACCACCCGTATCGCCGCACCACCCGTATCGCCGCACCTCACGTATCGCCGCACCACCTGTATCGCCGCACCACCCGTATCGCCGCACCACCCGTATCGCCGCACCACCTGTATCGCCGCACCTCACGTATCGCCGCACCACCTGTATCGCCGCACCACCCGTATCGCCGCACCACCCGTATCGCCGCACCACCCGTATCGCCGCACCACCCGTATCGCCGCACCACCCGTATCGCCGCACCACCCGTATCGCCGCACCTCACGTATCGCCGCACCACCCGTATCGCCGCACCACCCGTATCGCCGCACCTCACGTATCGCCGCACCACCACCTGTCTCGCCGCACCACCTGTATCGCCGCACCACCTGTATCGCCGACATCATCCTGGTAAGGTTAGTTTAAAGCAGGGCTACCACGTGCAGGTCCCAGGATACCAGCCCCACGCGCCTTTCGGGTCTTCAGCCCATCGTCCTACACAAAGTGTAGCTTTCGGTCCACCCCAGAGGGCGCCCTACCTAATCAGCAACGGCCCCTTTCTGTACGATTGCAGAAAGGAGCTCCTACTGTTCGTCGACCATTTGTGATCACCGATACCACTGCTCTATACCGGAGGTGCAGGCCCGATGCACCTTTAAGATCGACAGCCAGCTGAGACTGAGTTTACCCTGGCCAGTAGTAGGACCCCACATGCCTCGAATGCTATGTGTCCAGGGCCCTTTCGCACCACCTGTATCGCCGCACCACCCGTATCGCCGCACCACCCGAATCGCCGCACCACCCGTATCGCCGCACCACACGTATCGCCGCACCACCCGTATCGCCGCACCACCCACCTCACGTATCGCCGCACCACCTGTCGCCGCACCACCTGTATCGCCGCACCACCCGTATCGCCGCACCTCACGTATCGCCGCACCACCTGTATCGCCGCACCACCCGTATCGCCGCACCTCACGTATCGCCGCACCACCCGTATCGCCGCACCACCCGTATCGCCGCACCACCTGTATCGCCGCACCTCACGTATCGCCGCACCACCTGTATCGCCGCACCACCCGTATCGCCGCACCACCCGTATCGCCGCACCTCACGTATCGCCGCACCACCCGTATCGCCGCACCACCCGTATCGCCGCACCACCCGTATCACCGCACCACCCGTATCGCCGCTCCACCCGTATCGCCGCACCACCTGTATCGCCGCACCACCTGTATCGCCGCACCACCTGTATCGCCGCACCACCTGTATCGCCGACATCATCCTGGTAAGGTTAGTTTAAAGCAGGGCTACCACGTGCAGGTCCCAGGATACCAGCCCCACGCGCCTTTCGGGTCTTCGGGCCCATCGTCCTACACAAAGTGTAGCTTTCCGGTCCACCCCCCGAAGGGAGCGCCCTACCTAATCAGCAACGGCCCCTTTCTGTACGATTGCAGAAAGGAGCTCCTACTGTTCGTCGACCATTTGTGATCACACCGATACCACTGCTCCTATACCGGAGGTGCAGGCCCGATGCACCTTTAAGATCGACAGCCAGCTGAGACTGAGTTTACCCTGGCCAGTAGTAGGACCCCACATGCCTCGAATGCTATGTGTCCAGGCCCCTTTCGCACCTGTATCGCCGCACCACCCGTATCGCCGCACCACCCGTATCGCCGCACCACCTGTATCGCCGCACCTCACGTATCGCCGCACCACCTGTATCGCCGCACCACCCGTATCGCCGCACCTCACGTATCGCCGCACCTCACGTATCGCCGCACCACCCGTATCGCCGCACCACCTGTATCGCCGCACCACCTGTATCGCCGCACCACCTGTATCGCCGCACCACCTGAATCGCCGCACCACCCGTATCGCCGCACCACCCGTATCGCCGCACCTCACGTATCGCCGCACCACCTGTATCGCCGCACCACCCGTATCGCCGCACCACCCGTATCGCCGCACCTCTTGTATCGCCGCACCACCCGTATCGCCGCACCACCCGTATCGCCGCACCACCTGTATCGCCGCACCTCACGTATCGCCGCACCACCTGTATCGCCGCACCACCCGTATCGCCGCACCACCCGTATCGCCGCACCTCACGTATCGCCGCACCACCCGTATCGCCGCACCACCCGTATCGCCGCACCACCCGTATCGCCGCACCACCCGTATCGCCGCACCTCACGTATCGCCGCACCACCCGTATCGCCGCACCACCCGTATCGCCGCACCTCACGTATCGCCGCACCACCTGTCTCGCCGCACCACCTGTATCGCCGCACCTCACGTATCGCCGCACCACCTGTATCGCCGCACCACCTGTATCGCCGCACCACCTGTATCGCCGACATCATCCTGGTAAGGTTAGTTTAAAGCAGGGCTACCACGTGCAGGTCCCAGGATACCAGCCCCACGCGCCTTTCGGGTCTTCGGGCCCATCGTCCTACACAAAGTGTAGCTTTCCGGTCCACCCCCCGAAGGGAGCGCCCTACCTAATCAGCAACGGCCCCTTTCTGTACGATTGCAGAAAGGAGCTCCTACTGTTCGTCGACCATTTGTGATCACACCGACCACTGCTCTATACCGGAGGTGCAGGCCCGATGCACCTTTAAGATCGACAGCCAGCTGAGACTGAGTTTACCCTGGCCAGTAGTAGGACCCACACGGCCTCGAATGCTATGTGTCCAGGCCCCTTTCGCACCTGTATCGCCGCACCACCCGTATCGCCGCACCACCCGTATCGCCGCACCACCCGAATCGCCGCACCACACGTATCGCCGCACCACCCGTATCGCCGCACCACCTGTATCGCCGCACCACCCGTATCGCCGCACCACCCGTATCGCCGCACCTCACGTATCGCCGCACCACCTGTATCGCCGCACCACCTGTATCGCCGCACCACCTGTATCGCCGCACCACCTGAATCGCCGCACCACCCGTATCGCCGCACCACCCGTATCGCCGCACCTCACGTATCGCCGCACCACCTGTATCGCCGCACCACCCGTATCGCCGCACCACCCGTATCGCCGCACCTCACGTATCGCCGCACCACCCGTATCGCCGCACCACCCGTATCGCCGCACCACCTGTATCGCCGCACCTCACGTATCGCCGCACCACCTGTATCGCCGCACCACCCGTATCGCCGCACCACCCGTATCGCCGCACCTCACGTATCGCCGCACCACCCGTATCGCCGCACCACCCGTATCGCCGCACCACCCGTATCGCCGCACCACCCGTATCGCCGCACCACCCGTATCGCCGCACCACCCGTATCGCCGCACCTCACGTATCGCCGCACCACCTGTCTCGCCGCACCACCTGTATCGCCGCACCTCACGTATCGCCGCACCACCTGTATCGCCGCACCACCTGTATCGCCGCACCACCTGTATCGCCGACATCATCCTGGTAAGGTTAGTTTAAAGCAGGGCTACCACGTGCAGGTCCCAGGATACCAGCCCCACGCGCCTTTCGGGTCTTCGGGCCCATCGTCCTACACAAAGTGTAGCTTTCGGTCCACCCCGAAGGGAGTGCCCTACCTAATCAGCAACGGCCCCTTTCTGTACGATTGCAGAAAGGAGCTCCTACTGTTCGTCGACCATTTGTGATCACACCGATACCACTGCTCCTATACCGGAGGTGCAGGCCCGATGCACCTTTAAGATCGACAGCCAGCTAAGACTGAGTTTACCCTGGCCAGTAGTAGGACCCCACATGCCTCGAATGCTATGTGTCCAGGCCCCTTTCGCACCTGTATCGCCGCACCACCCGTATCGCCGCACCACCCGTATCGCCGCACCACCTGTATCGCCGCACCTCACGTATCGCCGCACCACCTGTATCGCCGCACCACCCGTATCGCCGCACCTCACGTATCGCCGCACCTCACGTATCGCCGCACCTCACGTATCGCCGCACCACCCGTATCGCCGCACCACCCGTATCGCCGCACCACCCGAATCGTCACATCACCGAATTGTCGCCAAACCCAAATCGTCACCGAATTGGAATCAGCGCAATATTTTTAAGGATCCCACTTCCTGTGCGTGTGAGATTACTTGCAATGGTGTACTTAAAAAAATATATAATAACTTAGGCCTACTTTACATCACTTACAATCTTATTTACATAAAATATGAAACTCAACATGGATTATACTTCCAGTCTGTCTCAGCTGTTGAAGACTCGGATGTTACTTCTTCGAACAAAACAGCAAGGGTGGTAGGCCTTGGGAGGGTTGGTCTGCAAACTCCATCAGCTAATAATTGTTATCAGGTAACTAAAAGCATCCTTTATCAATTCAGTAATAAGTACACCAATGCAAGCTTCTAATATTTAATTTTGCCGACATCATCCTGGTAAGGTTAGTTTAAAGCAGGGCTACCACGTGCAGGTCCCAGGATACCAGCCCCACGCCTTTCGGATCTTCGGGCCCATCGTCCTACACAAAGTGTAGCTTTCCGGTCCACCCCCCGAAGGGAGCGCCCTACCTAATCAGCAACGGCCCCTTTCTGTACGATTGCAGAAAGGAGCTCCTACTGTTCGTCGACCATTTGTGATCACACCGATACCACTGCTCCTATACCGGAGGTGCAGGCCCGATGCACCTTTAAGATCGACAGCCAGCTGAGACTGAGTTTACCCTGGCCAGTAGTAGGACCCCACATGCCTCGAATGCTATGTGTCCAGGCCCCTTTCGCACCTGTATCGCCGCACCACCCGTATCGCCGCACCACCCGTATCGCCGCACCACCCGTATCGCCGCACCTCACGTATCGCCGCACCACCCGTATCGCCGCACCTCACGTATCGCCGCACCACCTGTATCGCCGCACCACCCGTATCGCCGCACCTCACGTATCGCCGCACCACCTGTATCGCCGCACCTCACGTATCGCCGCACCACCTGTATCGCCGCACCACCCGTATCGCCGCACCACCCGAATCGCCGCACCACCCGTATCGCCGCACCTCACGTATCGCCGCACCACCTGTATCGCCGCACCACCCGTATCGCCGCACCACCCGTATCGCCGCACCACCCGTATCGCCGCACCTCACGTATCGCCGCACCACCCGTATCGCCGCACCACCCGTATCGCCGCACAACCCGTATCGCCGCACCACCCGTATCGCCGCACCACCCGAATCGCCGCACCACCCGTATCGCCGCACCTCACGTATCGCCGCACAACCTGTATCGCCGCACCACCTGTATCGCCGCACCACCTGTATCGCCGCACCACCTGTATCGCCGCACCACCTGTATCGCCGCACCACCTGTATCGCCGCACCACCTGTATCGCCGCACCACCTGAATCGCCGCACCACCTGAATCGCCGCACCACCCGTATCGCCGCACCACCCGAATCGCCGCACCACCCGTATCGCCGCACCACACGTATCGCCGCACAACCTGTATCGCCGCACCACCTGTATCGCCGCACCACCTGTATCGCCACACCACCTGTATCGCCGCACCACCTGAATTGCCGCGCCACCTGAATCGCCGCGCCACCCGTATCGCCGCGTCGCCCGTATCACCGCGCCGCCCGCATCACCCGAATCGCCGCATCACCGAATTGTCGCCAAACCCAAATCGTCACCGAATTGGAATCAGCGCAATATTTTTAAGGATCCCACTTCCTGTGCGTGTGAGATTACTTGCAATGGTGTACTTAAAAAAATATATAATAACTTAGGCCTACTTTACATCACTTACAATCTTATTTACATAAAATATGAAACTCAACATGGATTATACTTCCAGTCTGTCTCAGCTGTTGAAGACTCGGATGTTACTTCTTCGAACAAAACAGCAAGGGTGGTAGGCCTTGGGAGGGTTGGTCTGCAAACTCCATCAGCTAATAATTGTTATAAAAAGATTAGGAATGGAAACCAATAATTCAAGTTTATATTGCAGATCAAGATAATAGGTTAGCAAAAGGTGATTTTCATCTGCTGCTGAACTGAATTCATTTATTTGTGGTCCCCAGTAGAAGCCCACAGTTTTTTTAGAGATACAAAAAAAAATTAAAATGGTCTAAATTTTGACCAAGATAATTTAGTGTTATTTAAAAAAATAAAATACATTTTTTAGTGACCTTGCGTACATCTTTGATCTGTGACTTAGATCTGTGATTTTGAGAGTGAAAATTTCGTCAAGGTATGTTTAGTGCACTTAAAAAAAAAACACTGTCAAACCTTGCATGTATTAAGTACATTTACAGGTCAAAATAGGTCGACTGTTTTTGACTGGTAAAAGCATTATCTTGTATTGTTGAGGGTGGTCAAAATGGAAATAAAAACCAGTCAAAAATACCCCTGTGTGCACATTTGGGTCAACAGGCAGTTGACTGGTTTTGACCACTATAGGTACTTGCCACTAAAGTTCAGCAAAGGCGGCATACATCCAGGGGGATATATGGGTAGAATTTCGTATCCGACCACCACTTTTTCTCATTTAATATAACCAATAATGTAATCTTACCCAGTAAGGTGGAGAACATATGTATGAAGATGGAAATACTTCAAATTAGCCTATTCCAGGATATTTATTTCATGAAAAATCAGGCATTTGGGTATACAATGACTTCCTCAGTCATGTCAGTCTGATCTTGTGATCTCCCCATTAGTGACCAACACGGTCATTGTAGATGCGCAGTGGCAACTGTGAATCCGTCTATTTTCTGAAGGGATTTTTTTAGAAAGGGAATAAAGTCCAAAACCATCAAAAGTGGATATAAAAGATTGTTTTCACTTTCTGTACCCCGAAAAATCGATAGAATAATTTTTAACTGGAAAAAAATCCTAAAACTCTTAAAAAGTGGTGGTCAGATACGACATTCTTCTCCACCCTCTCCTCCACTTTTCATCACGGATTTACACCAGTGCTTACTAGGTAAGCAATTTCATATACATTATTGGTTATATTGAATGATAAACTTGGCGGTCGGATACAACATTCTACCCCTTTGGACTTTTCCCACATAGGCCCAACATGTATGTTTCCACACATGCCTACTTATTCACCCCCGCAGAAATTGTTCAAGAGTATTAGGCCTAGATCTAATGTATCATTTACAGAAATAGATTTTGGCATTGTACAATCCAAAATCCCTGCTAAGCCATGAACCCTAACACTCCTCAATCCTCCAAAATCCTCATTGCAGTTTTGGAGGATTTTGGAGGATTGAGGATGAATAGTGTTTGAAAAACATGAGGATTTTGGAGGACTGGTGTGGTAGGAGTTGCAAGGTACTGGTACTCCATCTGTTTCACAGTGCTGTACATACATACATGCAGCCATGTCAAAAAACAAAACAAAAAAAAAAATTTAATAAATAATTTTTTTTTTTTAATTTAAAAAATAGGCCTAAATAAAAAAAAATAAAAAAAAAAAAAAAATATATAATTTTTTTTTTTTTTAAATACATAAATGAATAAATGAAAAAAATCCCAACCCCTAACCTACCCTACCCTATCCTATACCATTCCCTACCCATCCGTCCCTACCCCACTCCCTTTCCTCAAGGCAATGATTATGATTTCTTGAATACGACTGCAATAACGCATAGTCAATTCAATGGTACACGTATGAGCCATGTCCTCCCTCCCCTCCCCTTCCCAGCACTGTTTTTATGGTTGGAGGATTTTGGAGGATTGAGGAGATGAGCACCACTTATTTTGAGCACAGTGCAAAATTTTGGAGGATTGAGGATGAATGCATTTTTTGGGGTAGGGCAATCGGAGGATTTTGAAGGATTGAGGATGGTACCCAGCAACTAGGGTCTAGTGCGTTAGGGTTTTAATTAATGTTGGTTAGATGTAGATAAATATACTTTTGTATTATTTTATAAATGGATAATTGGCTGTTGCAAACTGCTTACCAACCTAAAGGACCCGTATTATATAAATGCAAAATAATAGTTTCTGGCCTTACATCTCAAACTTAGCGGGTTCTTTCTCTGAGAAAGAACTTGCTAAGGTTCAAAATATAACTGAAGCCAATAACTACTATTTTACATTCATACTATTTTATTAATTAATTCTTTTCTAGAAGAATGTTAAAAGCAAATATCAATTTTATATTAATCCAGGATAAAATAAGTTGGATACAATAATGAAATAAAATCTTCAGTTGCAACCCATATAAACCCACGAGAACACTGTTTTATTCATATAAATGTTACTTTTTAATCAGATTTTTGGTTTCATAAGGCAATTGAAAGGTTGTCATGGAATAGTATGCTAAAATTTCAACCAGTATGTAAATATGAGAAAGTACTTTAAATTAATTGCTTCCCTATCACTGTTTTAAAATAGACTGGTGCCCCAACGACGGTATACAGGTAATCTGTACAAGAAGTCAGGATGCCATGCTGTTTCACAAAAACAAATTTTCAGGGGGCATGTACGGGGGGGGGAGGAGTTAACGCTCTCAAATTATTTTTTGAGTATTTTTTCCTTGTTTCTTATAGGTTGGTACATATTTTGAGGGGGGCATCTAAAAAATGTTTTGGGTTAACACCCCCTACTACTGGCTGCGTGCAGTCACCTCAACGGACCAGCCAGTCTCTAAACAAAACCAACGGCCCTTTTCAGGGCCACCACACGTTCAAAAGAGAGATTACATATCATGTCCTTAATTAAATTTATTCAAATAATATCATGCAAGGTTTTAAACGTTACGGGTAAAAACGACACACCAAAATTCAAATTTTTTAAATTTTATTTTCTTAAAAATTGGGAATTTTCATATAGGCTAATTTTAAAGCCTGGGAAATTCAACTTAATTTAGGCCAAATAAAATAATAAACATGTTTAGCGTCCCCGCCCGCTTCCTTTTTAGAGGCCGCCTCCTTTTTTTTTTTTTTTTTTTTTTTACGAAAAAAAAGGATACATTTTAACGATCTCAGACGAAAAAAAATTATTTTAAAATAAATAAGATCGTATTTTTTTAAACTTTAGCACACCGTGTATAAAGTTGTCGATTATCATACGCGTGGCGGCCATTTTGAAAAAAGCTGGCAGCCATCTTGAAAAATAGCCCGGCTGGTTGTCTTTAAAAATGTGTCGGGCGGCCATTTAAAAAATAAAAATAAAAAATAAAAAATAAATACAAAAAAGGCCCTCCTCCTTCCTTTTTTCAAAAAGGCAGGACGCTAAACATGTTTTTTTTTTATTTGGCCTTATTCTAATAATATTTTTTAAGGTTTTCATAAGTTACGGGTAAAAACGACACACCAAAATTCCATTTCTTCTAATATACAGTACGAGTTGGTTGGGGTACGAGTTGACTCAGAATCTATGTTACATATCACTTTCACGCAGGCGACCATTTTTCAATTTAGATATAAAACATTCTAGACTGAATATTTGTCTTATTTTTAACACTGACGAATTATTAATACTTACTAATTAGTCAGATTTTGATACTTTTACTTGCAGTTTACTTATTTTTTCGATGTTTATCGATTGATAACATAACGACTTACCTTTTCACTCGTGGCGGTTTTCTGGTTTGTATAGAATGCCCGCAAATCACGTGGTCATGCGGTCGAGTGACTCGACTCGCTGTGTACCATGCATGTAAAAAGGAAGCCGGAACCAGTCTAAACTAAAACGCCCTCATCGAAGAGTCATCAAACTGTCAACCACTTGCGCATGTGCAATGCTATTCCAGGATGGAAATAGAATATCATGAATTATTCATTGCTACAAATGTTATTAAGGGTAATTATCAAAATACTGCCCCATATGTTACATGTTTTATATTAATTTAATAAAATACTTAAATTGTTAACATTGGTTGCATCTAATTGGTAACGCCAAACAAATAAAACGTATTTTGGGGATATATTTTGTAAAATGTAATATTTGATGGAAAAAGGTTTGATGCAATTCTGAATTTTTTTTGGACATTACTCTTTCTTTATATGGTGACAATATTGCGATGTATTGACAACATTGTTGGAGTCTCTGCATAAAATTGAACTACCTATTACTTTGCCAACATTTATAAATGCATTGGTTATCAATATTTCAGTGCCTAAAAATATGATTCCAAGTTTTAAAGTTACCAAGCGTTATTATAGTAAATACGTATATTCAGAAAATCACAATTAGTTAGAATTCAGGGCTTTATTAGTAAAAGTTCAACACATAATGATTGTCCAATTTCACAAATTTACATGTATATCTTGCAAATAAAAACTTTATCCTTGATAATTTAGTTTCTTCAAGTGAAATAAACATTTCAAGGCACTTACCATAGTACCAGTAATATACTAACAATTTTAAGGCACTTAATATTTGCTAAATGTTTCAAACCATGATAAGGGAAGGTACAACTTTGGTAATAACATAATTATCAAATTGACAAATTATTATTTAAAAACTTACTTGGTGTAAAGTTTGAGGGAAAATAATTCTAAAGACTGAAGTGCTTTTCCTATTGTGATAAAACTTTCACAGGTCACTTATATATTTCTTGATAACTAGAGGTTTGATATGAACATACATAACCAAATTGTTGCAACTTCCCTTTACATTAAAAACAAACATTTCAAGGCATATTTGATTTATTCCTACACTATACTATCAAATGTTTCTTACAGTTCAAGTCTTCTTTATAAATTATTATTTTATATAAAGATAATGGATGGATCGTTCATAGTATTTCATAAATATAAACATCTGTATTGACACACTGGTACAATGTAAACCACCAATATTGCTCTGGCAATAAATATTTGTTCAACAGATTATGAATATTCAAAATATAGACAATTAATATTCAATAATTAAACAATGAATATTAGGTATATAGATAATATTCAAAATATAGACACCGAATATTCAATATGTAAACCATGAATATTAGGTACATATATACAAAGAACATCCATACAAAAATATTATCTACATAGAACAAAGTCAAGTAAATCTTAGGCACTAGAAATAAATGTGTCTCATTGGGAAAGATTAATAAACATGGTTTTGCCAAATAATATAGCAACTCAATTTTTACATGAACACTAATTTCACCATGCATAATTCTGTTAATAATGAATTTGAAGATCACCCTAAAATACATTTTGAGAATGTTTTTATAATCTATTGCACCCTGTTTAGGGAAAAAAACAAGAAACAACCAACAAATGGAATATTGTTTCTTTACTGTAATACAAATACGAATTATTTATATATTTTATTTCTTTAATTTTTAATCTGGGGAAACCGTCAGTGAAACACTGAATATTTGCTAGCCTTTAACCAAAACATTCACGGTGAGTTAACCAGTCAGCAAATGGCACAATGTGTATAAGTTTTCAATCAAAAAGCATCAATAAAGTTCCCGCAATGATTGTTTAATAACCAATATGGCAAAATGACCGTAGTTTCGGTCAATTAACCATCGCAGCACTATTTTAGTGATTTCACTCAAAGCTGAGAAATGGCATTAACAAAAGTTTATGAACAAATGTAAATTACAAAATGGTCAATAGCAAAAGTTGTCAATTACTGAACCTTATTGGTCAATCCATGCTGTTTGATTGACAGGTGTATTACATAGTACATCAGGCAAAATATATATAGCAAAAAGGTATAACGCATAAGTCACAACAAATGTTCACTGAAACATGGAGCAATACTACTTTTAAAAAGCATCTAACTGATGACATAGCTGGTATTATTTTTCCAAAAGAAACATTTACAAATACTGTGTAAATGTATTGTTGTCCCTACCTTGTATTAATTTTGAAAGACATTATCTTTGAAAATGTTATCGAACACATAAATATATGCAAGTAAATAAAATGAACAAATTAAATGAATATAACACTATTTAGGAATGTATAAATGCCCTTTGAATCTTTGGTAAAATAGTTTTATATACAGAGTTAAAGCTGCACATTTTCACTGCTTCCACTTCCCATAAGTGTTAGCCCAGTTACTTGTGAATAAAGCTACAAGAAACTGAAGAGGATATGAAAGTAAATCTTGTCGCTTCACTTGTAAAAGTTTTTTCCTACTGCATTGTACATCCTTAAGAAATGGACAGAGCCATTGTCAAATCCAACAATAGCACTCTGATTATCAGGAGAGAAGTCATAGGACGTGACCTTAGCTAACTGCAGCATGAACTTGCCGACAGGCTGATCAGCACCAGCCTTGGAGGAATGTAGGGCGCCATCAGTGACATGATTCACCATGATCCCCTGCAACTGATTCAAGAGAGGTCTGCTGGGGTTGACGTAGCCCTGCGCAGGAATCAGCATCCCAGCATAAGCTCCTGGCATGCAAATCGTCTCCAATGGCTTCTCCAGATTCTTGCTGAAGACTTGTATGATGCCATCAAAGGAATCCTCCTCTGACCTTTGACCTTTACCACGGAGCCTATTCTGCATTTTGGTGGCAGCACCAGTACACCTGCCACGCCTCTGTTGGAACACAATGCAGCTGTCCAGCAGAAACCCAACTTGGTGAAATCGACTGACACAAGTTTCCATACTGTATTTCCTGAGGACACGTTGTCGGTGGACGTCCCATATTTGGAGCAGCGGCGAAGAGCGACAATATTCTAACTTGCTGAAATTCACAATAGAGGCTCTTTTCTGGTCATCGGTCATCTGGAAGGACAGCGTGACCAACAAGGTTCTTTCAGTATCCAATGCAGCAGAAGTGACCTGAGTATAAATATTGAATAGCAAAAGGATTGTTGAAAGCAAAATGTGGATAACATTATCCAAATAAGGAATTCCAGATGAAAAACAGAAATGGAGAAGAGGGACCTCTCAAAAATAAAATTGTTGTGGGAGAAGGGATGGTCTACTGAGGGGGCTACTAGTAGATGAGGGCCACTGATAAGGAACAACCTGACCTCTGGGCCTACTGGTTAGGGAGGGACCAATTTAAGGGGAATGCCCACTTTGAGGAAAGGTCAGAGAGGAGGAAAGGTCAGAGAGGAGGGAAGACCCTCACCAGAGAGGTAAGGGACCACTTGGAAGGTATGGCCCACTGAGAGGGAGTGCAAATTCAAGGGACCTTGGTCCCCTACGAGGGAAAGAGAAAGCCTTTTGGGAAGACAGCACCCTTTCACAGTGAAGAAAACAAAGGAAAAGGGCTCCCATTTTCACAAGGGAAGGGCCACCTCTGAGGGATGAATATAAAAGGGCCTTGAGTAATCAAGGATGGTGATGGAAAGGCTTTTAATGGAGTTGAGGAAAGGCAAAGAACTATCATACATACCAACAAATCTGATTTATGCTTGAATTCCAGAACATCTTGAGGGTAGTCCTGGGCACCTGGCACACTGTCTGGGTGAAAGTGCCACTCCTCGAGCGCCCTCTCAGGCATCACCTCATAGAGGTACAGCATGCCTGGACGGTTAGAGGTGGTAAAACAGGCCAGGAGACCGCCACGGAAGATGGTGAAGATGAGTCGTGGGTTTACATAGGGCATCAGTCTGGAGATGAATGGAGACAGAAAACTTGATAATTTTTTTCCATCTTCCTTAATATATCAGTTTTGTTGAAAGATTTAATGACCCTACAATTTATTTTGGGTTCATATGATCGCTTCCTCCCCCACCCCTTGCTTCAATTCCTCTGTTCAGTATATCCGGCAAGTTAGGCTCAGAGATAATAGACCAAGGTTCAGTACCTGTGTGTTCCCATCACGACCTTGTTGTTGGTGTGAAGCGGGGGACTCTTTATGTTCCAGATGTCAAAGTCACTCCCCTTGCAAGAGCTGGCGATGAAATCCTCAGACATGCATAACACTTGTCCTTGCTCTGAAAACAGAATCAAACAGATTGATTTTTTTAACCAGTTTGCGTCGGAGGCCGTGTATACACGCAATTTTTTTTTGCACCACGGATCGGAGAGCGTCTAAACACGCCATAGGAAACTCTGTTATATTTGTATGCATGCTCGGTTGAGCCACGTGTGTACGGTGACATGCTCGGAAAACGTGGCCACGAGCTTTTGAAGCTTCCATTAACGTGTGTGTGGGAAAAAGAAACCCGCACAGGGGCCCAGAAAAACTTTTTTTATTCCCGACGCGAACTGGTTAAAATAAAGATTCAAATGATATAATGTTATGAATAACAGTGGCTTCATCCAATGTTGTACCTTCTCTTAAAAACAAACTAAAATCCAGACTTACTACAAGACTCGGCAGATCTCAAATGGAGAATTACGTTCGGTGGGGTTGTAGTGACACTCCAAAGCCAATGTTCGTCGTCATTTTGGCATGATGTTACTGCATGGCGACCATCTGTTGAAAATACACAGCTTTCTACTGGCCCATCATGACTCTACAAGGATGAACAATATATTGCTATGGTTACCACTTTTTTTCAGTTTACACTATTCATAAAATGTCTGTAAATGCATCAAGACATAAACCCCAGCATATGAAAAGCTAATTTTATTTAAAGAATAATAGTGAAAATACATTTTGATTGTTCGTACTTTCTTTGGATGAAGAAATTCAATTTGTAATTTTTTTTTAGTACTTTTTGTGAAATGATAGTAACCAAGGCAAAAATATTTCATGGGATGTTTGACATCATTACCAACTGTACACTAAGCAAGTTTTATATAACACTGTGAAATGTTGCTCTTTGAGAATTCAATGGGTTTAGACGGACTTGAAAAAACCCCAAGAAAAAAATGTTAGACACTCATACCAGATTTTTTGTGACACTCCCCGTCATGCTATCCGTATCCCAGATCCTGACTGAGTTGTCCTGGCTTCCCGTCGCTAAAAGCACATCCTCGTGTAGTGTCTCCCCAAAATCTGCCGATATGATGGGCCCGGTGTGACCCTGCAACAGGCACCACTGCACGGTGGGGTGAAGACGTAACACCTTAAGAAATCATCACAAGATTGAATTAAATCCCAAATACAATTAAAGTCACACACTTAAAGTTACACAGTAACCCTTATGGGTATGGTTACCGTACCTTCAAATCACTTTCCCCGGTTAAGTCAGCGATAAACTCCAAGTTGTGAGAAATGGCACATGCTCCCGCCTGACATGTCAATGACAACTTGTGCCCCTCGGTTTTGGTCTTGTTGCCCTTGACGACCCAGCGATACGTGCCGTTGGGCAGGACCCCTAACAACTTCCGGCCATCTTGGGAGAAGCGTAAATTGGTGTTGTTCATCAGTTGGGCTTTGAGATTCTCGGTTTCAAAATGCTTTGTGTCCTGAGGAATATGATGGAAAGAAAAACAGTTACTGGAGCTGAAATCAAATCCATTTTAAGCTAAACTTGTGATTTTCCCTGTGAAAATGTTGTGAAATGTAAACAAATTTGTATCAAATTTCCATTGCAGTAACAAAACCTCTATGACATATCCTAACATGGTCCATGCACAATATTGTGTATTCAGGTTTAGTATTCTGTGGGTTGATTTTGTAAATACATTCTAGAGTTAAGCGAACATGTACGTGCAAAGCCCTTGATAGAGGTCCAGCTAGGGGAGTAAGCCCCTGAAAGCTCTCTGATTTTAGGCATCCATAATATGGATCTTAGTACAAATATGAGTAAGCTCTTTAGAGATTAAACATGGTACTACCTCAAACCTTACTCCTAGGGGAGTAAGCCCCTGGAAGCTCTCTGATTTTAGGCATCCATAATATGGATCTTAGTACAAATATGAGTAAGCTCTTTAGAGATTAAACATGGTACTACCTCAAACCTTACTCCTAGGGGAGTAAGCCCCTGGAAGCTCTCTGATTTTAGGCATCCATAATATGGATCTTAGTACAAATATGAGTAAGGTTTGAGTAAGCTCTTTAGAGATTAAACATGGTACTACCTCAAACCTTACTCCTTCTGTACTTCCACCATGCAAAGCTTCAAACCCTACTTATAGTACAAATTTTAAAAGAACAAAACCTAATTTGTTTACCTCACCCCCCCCAAAAAAAATAAATAAATTCAGTTATATAAAGTTTCTTACAAAAAAAGGAATTCGTTCGCACTTTACACTAAGTAGGTGTTATGTAAAACCGTTATCATTTACATTTTTGGAGATTACCAATAGTGTGTAAACCAGGTGCCAATTTCACAGAGCTGCTATGCAGAGAATTTTGCTTAGAAACATAAAACAGATTACCAGCCAAAATGCATACTATTTGTATGAAAATTTGGCTGGTAACTAAAGAAATCCACTAAACAAATTTTTCTAGTAAGCAATTTTATCTATTAAGCAGATATTTGATGGTACAAGGGAACTAATAATGTAATAAGCACTCATTACAGCGAGATCGATAGGTTATAAGTGTAGAGATAGCAAAAGTGACACCCCGTCTAGCTCCATTTTGTTTTTGAGGGCTCAGTCCTTCAAATAATTACTACTTACTGACTCCTTGGCGACGTCCCACAGGAATACATCCTTGTAGGCAATGGCCAGCATCTTACCACCGGGCATGAAAGCTACTGCCTTTGGACGAAACTACAATGGTAAGAAAAATATAAAAAGCCCTAGAAGAAAGCATTTTATGAAAGGATTTGTGGAGAGAGCTAGTCTATTTGATAACTTTTATAAAACTGAAAATAATTCAAGCAGAAGGGAAAATTTTGCTGAACATTTTCTTCCAAATGAATAATTGAGTAACTCATCAATCAAATTAAATTTTCACAGATTTTAAGGTCTATTAATTAAAATAAAAATTAATAACCACACAAGGACAAATAATAATTTTGACAAATTTGAAATGAAAATCAACTTTTTAAAAGGATGTTTTTAGTTGTTTTAAACATTTTTATGGTTGTTTTAAAAATTATGTTTCAGTTACTTGGTGGGTAGGTGCATTGGGAGGGGGTTGGATGGGAGGGGGTTGGATGGGAGGGGGTTGGATGGGAGGGGGTTGGATGGGAGGGGGTTGGATGGGAGGGGGTTGGATGGGAGGGGGTTGGATGGGAGAGGGTTGGATGGGAGGGGGATGGGAGGGGGGTTGGATGGGGGGGGTTGGATGGGAGGAGGGCTGGATGGGAGGGGAATGGAGGGAGGGGATTGGATGGGAGGGGGTGGATGGGGAGGAGGGTTGGATGGGAGGGGGTTGGATGGGGAGGGGGTGGATGGGAGGGGGTTGGATGGGAGGGGGGTTGGATGGGAGTTGGGTTGGATGGGAGTTGGATGGGAGGGGGTTGGATGGGATGGGGGTTGGATGGGAGGGTTGGATGGGTGGGGTTGGATGGGAGGGTTGGATGGGAGGGTTGGATGGGCGGGGGTTGGATGGGAGGGTTGGATGGGAGGGGTTGGATGGGAGGGGATTGGATGGGAGGGGATTGGATGGGAGGGGATTGGATGGGAGGGGATTGGATGGGAGGGGATTGGATGGGAGGGGGTTGGATGGGAGGGGGTTGGATGGGAGGGGATTGGATGGGAGGGGGTTGGATGGGGGGGTTGGATGGGGGGGGGGGTTGTCTACAGTACCTTTAGTTCTTTTCTCTGGATCAGCTTTCCATCTTGCGCACCGTAGACACAGAGCCGCCCGAAGGTGACGATATAGATGTGTCTGTTGGTCTTGGGAATGAAGACAGCTACTTGGGTGTCAATCTCCAGTGGAATATTGACAACAAATTTGCCTGAAAAATACAAGAATCATTAAAAAATTATGTAATAACTATATCAAGTCAATAACAAGGTTGTAGTTCATATAAAAAACATATTAAAGGGGGACTGACATCCTTTATTGTGTGTGTACTTAAGGCGTTTTGTAATAAAATATTGTTTTTGAGACCCACCTGTGTCTATATAATCATTGATTTATGAGTACAAGTATTTTAAAACAATGTTTGAAGTGTTTGGTGGAAGCTTCATTTGCATAAGATATGTGACGTCAGGTCGGGAAGATCCGATGTGTACATGATGTACATATACATACAAACGTTTCACACACGTAGCGTCGATTTCATTTCTTCCGTGATTTTTGTTTCGGAACTAATAAAATGCCGGGAAGATGTGTTTCTGCAGGATGCAGCAACACCACCAAAGACGGTGTTAGCCTTCATCTGTTCCCAAGTGACCCAAAATTGCCGTGTTGGGCGAGCAAAGTTCGACTGACAAGAGTAAAGTGGTCAGGTCCATCGGCTCACATAGTTTTGTGCAGCGATCATTTTGAGCCGAGTTTTGAGCCGAATTTCTCTTCCCGACATGACGTCACGAACAGCTCCTCCGTGCAGGGCGTAAAAGTGGGGGGAATTTTTACAATGGAAAATAACACTCTCAAAAAAAATAAAAACACAAAACAAAAATTGTATTGATCTTTTACTGATATAAAAGAATAAAACGATCACATATTTAACTGTTTGATTTAAATCCATGTCAGTCCCCCTTTAAAAACATTCAACAATTCTTCAAAACTTCTTGGCTGTCCTCAATGTCATGTGAAATAATTTCCTTTAAAATGTATACATTTTTCAGGTATTTGTATACATCTTTATATTCTAAAAACAATCACCCTCACAGGATGGCATGTGGCGCAAATATGTATTTATGCGCACCGGTTTCAACAAACTTTTGAGCACATTGACAGCAACATTGACTGGTGGACAGGGGGATGTCCCAATGAGGTTTGCACAAGATTGTAGATTTAGATCAGCAATGTATACCTCATCCTGTGAAGAAATGGCCCTCCAAAAACATCCATGCCCATCAAATGCATCATATACCTTTAAAAGGACACACAAGCTTGACAAGAAAGCCAACATACCTCGAGCGTATCCTCCTTGTCCGAGACCAAGCATTTTAATGCCAGTCTTTTCTAGGACAGCCAGCCAGTAACAGTGACCTGCAAACTCCATCTTGATTGGGTCAGCCTCAATAGTCACTTCTAAAGCTCCACTAGCGACCTATAAGAAACAAACATTCCCTCTTGTATTCCTCTCTCAATCACAATTACATGTAACATGTTTCCCTTCATTAACCCTCCTACTACTACAAGGGACAAAATCAGTCAAAATGTTGATATACTTGCCAAGGTATATCTGATGCACTTAACCAGTTTGCGTCGGGAATAAAAAGTTTTTCTGGGCCCCTGTGCGGGTTTCTTTTTCCCACACAAACACGTTAATGGAAGCTGCCACAGCCCGTGGCCACGTTTTCCGAGCATGTCACCGTACACGCGTGGCTCAACCGAGCATGCATACAAATATTCCGGAGTTTCCTATGGCGTGTTTAGACGCTCTCCGATCCACGGTGCAAAAAAAAATTGCGTGTATACACGGCCTCCGACGCGAACTGGTTAAAAGTCGAACACTTTCAAACTTTACATGGAGTAAGTAAAATTTACAGGTCAAAATGAGTCGACCGTTTTTGACTGGTAAAAGCATTGTTTTGTATTACCGGACTCAAGTTCTGGTGTTAGCAGCAGAATGTGGGTTCGAATCCCGGCCATGACACTTGTGTCGTTGAGCAAGACACTTAACCATAATTGCTTCTCTCCACCCAGGGGTTAAATGGGTACCTGTGAGGGCAGAATTGGTTGATTAGCCCTATATGTGCTGTAATGGCAACAATTGAGCTGTATACTCCCAGGGAGCTGAGATGGTTTCAGGAATGATTTATGAGCCTTATGAGCCTTATGAGCAGGGGTAATAATATAATGCGCCTTGAGCACCACTCAGTTGGTGGATACGTGCGCTATATAAGTCCACACATTATTATTATTATTATTATTATTATTATTATTATTATAAAAATGCCCGTGTTCACATTTGGGTCAACAATCAAAACAGGCAGTTGACTGATTTTGACCACTATAGCTACTTGCCACTCAAGTTCATAAAAAAAGATTGGTGATTGTCTTTGGATGACCTTAATTCAATTCAAGCTAATTTTTAAAACATTTTTAATAGTTTACATTTCTTCAGTAATTTTCAGAATTTTCTTGTTAATGCCATGATGAAATAAGCTGAAAGATTTTTCAGTTTACATATCTCTTGATACTTATATGAATACATTTACACACATTTTATCAAAAAGTAAACTGTCTTTTAAAGGATGATCCCAAATTCACAGGGCCTAAACATCAACTTACCCTCCACACTCTGATTGTACCATCCTGACAAGCTGTAGCCAGATACTTGCAATGCTTAGAGAACTGACAGAGCTTGACCGGTGCTGTGTGGGTCAACGTCATGATCTCAGCCCCATGACACTGTTCCTTTGATAAGTCCAGCCATGTGAACACTGAAAACAAATATAAGAATAAGAGATTTATCAATGGAGTTTGTTACGTGCAAAACAGCAGAACTTTATCAAGCAGCAGACATGTTGGTTTTCTTATACAAAATTCTACTGGAATAAAAGTGAAGCTCATGTCCCAAGAAATAGATTGGTGCTTTTCACAGTCATTTTTCAATGGTGATTTTGAATTGGAAGTCAGGGAACATGACAAATATGGGTTTTCTAATGCATAAGTCTATGGGTAACAAAATAACGCTCATGACCAAATAACAGACTGGTGCTTTTCAAACAATGTTTCTCAATTGTGATTTTGGATGGGCAGTCAGGGAAACAGATAAATATGGAAAACAGGGTCTACTTATTTCACCCTGTGGTAGTTAGGAAAGCCGGACAGGGGAACCAAGAGAATTTGTCTGAAACCAAAGATCTTACTCTTTTTTCCGTGTATGTTAAGATACTCCTTAGCGTACGTGGAACAGGATGATGAGTCTGGCTCGTTCAAAGCTTGCTGACAAATTAGTTCAGGGTATTTCTGAATGATGGATGCACTGGCACGGACCATGCGGTAGAAGTCTTTCAGTTTATCGCCAAACTCACACTTGTCGGCAGCCTTTGGAGGAAAACGGATAAATCTGGGGTTTAGAAATACCTTAAAGGGGCAGTATCGTCACAATCAACATGACATGGAATCAGAGTGAAAATAATTTCCCACAAGATAAGGTCATATTACTGTTGCTGCTGCATAAATGAGCCAGTAATTTGCAGTCACTGTGTTCATCTTAAACAAGAACATCGATTCCATGCCCTGTTGAAAGTCTGCTCTGATTGTGAGGGTACTGCCCCTTTAATGATGGAAACGCCTCATCCTTTATTATTTAGGAAATGCCCATTTTCCCAAATCCTAGTTCCATAGTAGACCTTAATGCCGGTTCATACTAGAAGCGAATGCAAAAACAAATTACAACATCAAAAGAATAGATTCCTACAACTGACTCAAATTTATATAATATTGTGCAGAAATAAAGTACAAACCTCGGCCAATTCCAGAAGAAGTTTATAAATCCGTCCAGTCTTGCATTTAGCCTCCAGCCACGGAATTGAGCACATTTCCTGAAGTATGGGCAAGAAAATCATGATAATTGACCTAAAAATGCTACTATTTAACATCAACTGCTCTGCTAGCTAAGTTTAAAAGGATGATAAAAAGGACAGAAGGATAAACATTAAAGATCTTCTTACTCTCTCTGCATCCTCCCACAAATTTCCGCGGATGATGTGGTGCGGTAACTCTGTAAGCTTCCTAAGATTCCAGTGTATTGTCTTAGCACACCGGGATGTCTGGAGACCCTCGATGTCCATGACAGAAATGTGCTGGTTGACAGACCCAGAGCTTAGCACCAGGGGTTGGGACTGGACGCGGCGGTGAGTGACCGCCAGATTGCCGGACTCCTTCTCCCTGTATGGCTTCGGTGTGTCTGCCCATCTGTCAAAGATCAAGGTGCTATAGGTCAAATTGTTGGTCTTTACTGATCAAAAATTCCAAATTGGTATTCCAAATTTGGGATAGGTAAACTGTTGCCAGCAGTCTTGATGACTTACACTGGCAGAGCCCACAGAAGCTTAAGTTAGACAATTTAAAAATCCGGGCCTTAAAATAAGCTAGTTTTTGGTGTAATGGAGAACAAGAAAAAACACTTCAACAATTGCCATCCGAATTTGAGCAGCTGATTACACTGAAGAAGGTTCAGATGGTACTGTGCTATTAAGCATGAGGTTGTGGGTTCAATTCTCACCCTAGTTACCAGTGTTCACTGCTTAAACAATATGGGGTGAGGGGGCACGTGCCCCTCTTTGACTCCCCTTCCCCCAACCCTCTGACCCAGGATTTTCCACTGTTATCTTTGTGAGATACCAACCTTCCGAGGAAGTACATGGCGAGAGCCTGGTGTAGCAGAGGACCTGAATCACCTAGGTACAGCTGTCTAGCTTTCTCATAGAATAGTCTGTGATACCAACGGTAGACCACGATGTTATCAACGCTTCCTTCTACTAAGTAGTCACCTGCAGAGGGGGAATGGCAATTAAGCATCAAGTATGCTATGTCACTCTTGATATACATCTCGATCGTATAACTGCATTTCAAGCAGCGGTGTAGCCACGAGGGGGCCTGGGGGGGCACGTGCCCCCCCCCCCATAAATTTCCAGTGCCCCCCTCATAGTGCCCCAAAAAACAGAAAAGAAAAAGAAAAGGGAAAAAACCCTGTGCCCCTGTGCCCCTTCCCCCCCCCCCCAACTGAAAAAGTCCTGGATACACTGCTGATCTCAAGTTCCCAGTTCCCAAGCTGCAGTGACGGAAAACTGCAGGATGTTTATTCTCCGGTCATGTGGAATGATATTTTTTGTGCAATGTTTTTATTTACCAAGGTCTAGACGGAGTCGAGTCCACAGCAAAGGAGGCAGCCTTCTAATTGGTGGGATGTGGAATTCAAAGACGTCATCGAGGACGACATCGTCACATGACAGCACATCAATGAGCTCACTGGCTGACAAGCCTGTTGTGGATGCAGTCAGATAGCCCAAGGCATGACGCACAAATATCTCACCGTGTTTCACCTCCAATCTGTGAAAATAATCCAACTTTTGAATGTTTCTTTTTTTCAATCAGTTCAGAGTGAAAAGACTTCGAGGTCATTTGTACCAGATTTGTTTGTGCATTCATAATTCATGAGG
Source organism: Zoroaster sp. YZ-2022 (assembly GCA_029582265.1). Classification (NCBI taxonomy): domain Eukaryota; kingdom Metazoa; phylum Echinodermata; class Asteroidea; order Forcipulatida; family Zoroasteridae; genus Zoroaster; species Zoroaster sp. YZ-2022. The sequence continues at coordinate 19,265,551 of CM055837.1, forward strand.
AGCAAAATAAATGTTTGGAAATCAATCTGTGAAAGTTTCAGCTCAGTTGGTTAAAATATTTTGTGAAAAATCAAATTTTCACAACAGTGAAGAGAGGGAAGTGATCTTAAACAGCGGGAATTACTGTAAAATAAATGCAAAACTGAGTTAAAAAATTAGGCCATTTCTAACAAAATTATTTCTCATGCATCATTCACCCAAATACAGATTAAGGTTTTAGATACTTTGCTTATTCGGTTTACAGGTAATTACCAATGATGTAAACTTCTTTTAACAGAACAGTTGAATACTTTTATAATGAACATGAAGGGTACCAAATGAAATGTTAAAATACAATGGTTTTTCATTATATTAATTGGCTGCAATGTTCAAAAACGGAGTCCTGGATCATGTTCAGTATAACCAAATGCTTTTTAACCCTAACCACTCCAAATCCTGCAAAATCCTCCAAGGGGCACTTTTTGGGAAAAATTCAGCACTGTTGGAAACTGGTACTTTCACCTCTTCAAATGGGGCAAAATTTCTACCTGGCAAGAAGTACAGGCCATAAGTGATGAATATGAAAGATCAACGAAAATGCATGGTGCATTTTGAAGACAAGGGCATGTTTCCAAAAGTGCACTGATGGATTTTGGAGGATTCAGAAAGGTTCCTAGCCAGAATACCTAGGGGGTTAGGGTTCAGGAAGGTTCCTAGCCAGAATACCTAGGGGGTTAGGGTTATAGAGGTGATTGTCATAGTGCCTTTGTACGGACAAAGTACATACTGCTTAAAAAGCTGCTCTATTAGCCCTGGTGTGCTGTCGGCCAGTTTGCACTGATTGAGAGGTGTATATGACTTCCACTTCTTTGCCACATCACAGGCAAGTCGCATGAAGAGAGGAGTTGGGGAGTCGTCGTGGTGCGCCGTCAAGACAAGCTGCTTCTGTTCTGGGGTCAGCCTCCTGCCGGCTTTGCTCAGCATCATGTTGATAATTTTATTCTGGTCTTGTTCATCTAGTCTTAAGATCTCTAAGTAGGATTCTTGGTTCTAAAGACAAAAAGAAAGAAATAGTAGATTATAGTTTTGAAGTGACCAAGCATAACAAAGTAGAAAACAAATCTACAAATAATCTTGTCATAAACACAAGTCTATGAACATCATAGTGTGGCCAAATTCAGACTGGTGCTTCCAATTCAATGACCCATTTCATAGTGATTTTTACTATGCCTTTCAGGAACTAGACATTGATCGCCACAGGGGAATATGCAGAATCCTATGAGCAGCAAATTGACAAGCCATGTTTCACAGACTGACACTTGGAAGTCGTAAAAACTTACCTGGACTAAGTTTCGCATAGCAGAGAGGGCGCCCCCGGCATTGGGTCGTATTGTTGCAATGAGGTGAACATTTTTGGGGAGGACTGGGCAGAGCCAGTGGAGGTCGCGACCTTCATTCTCGTTAGTCAGCTGATCCAGAGAGTCCAAGAAGATCACTACGAGAAAATAATTAAAGACATTCTTGAATCAACCTCTGATTTACACAAATGTACTATTTTACGATAAAGTAATGAATTCATAAAACTTTATAACAGTGCAGTCATATTGATTTTTTTTTTCAAAACTAAAAATAAAAGATTTATAAGCAGAACAAACTACAAAATATCAAGACCTGAAATTTGAGTTGCTCAATATTTTTCATCCCTAAACATAAACTCAAATTGGCCTCAGTAACTTTTCACTTACTGAAAGGTTTTTCAGCCGTAGCCTTTCCTAGCAGTTGCTCAAACTTTCTTGTGAGTAGCTTGTATTCCGTCGGCACAGTGGTGAGGTCAAGATTAAGGCAGAAACTCAGCTAGGAATAAAATGAGACAATTAAAATAAACAAATCAAATATATAGTATTTCAAAGATGTCACTGTGCAAATATTTCAAAATCTACTAATAATATCCTCAAGAAGACAAGACGACTTACCTGTAAGCAGATGAAGTAGAGAAGATCTCGGATGTTGGAGGAGTTTGGTGTGATAGCCACGAATCGCATAAGATGGATTGGTCTAAAGTCAAGACAATTGAAAAACAAATCATGTTTTCATGATGCACTGAACCTGACGCTTGAATGTACATGTAATATTAATGCAGTCTGAATTCTGCTTAGCATGTTTTACTGTTACCAGCTAAACTTTTATACAAATGTATATACTTTGGCTGGTGGCCTGTTTTATATTGCTCAACACAAATATCTGCTTAAAGACTTCTTCACAAATACCTGGGCACATGCAAGCTGATTTGCGTAATGCATGCTGGTCTAGTTAATGATCAAAATACTCCAAATCTGACTTAAAAGGACAGTATCGTCATGATCAGAGCAGACTTTCAACAGGGCATTGAATCGGTGTCCTCGTTTAAGATCACAGTGAATGAAAATTACTGGCTCATTTATGGAGCAGCAACGGTAATATGACCTCATCACGTGGGTTATTATTTTCAGTCACCGAGTTAATCTAAAACTAGCACTCCGATTCCATGCCATGTTGATCGTGACGATATTGCCCCTTTAACTCCGCAGATATTGTAATATAATGTTACAAGCATACTTAACAACAGTTAGCCATGCATTTCTTAATTTGTTTTATTCAGTTTAAGACCACAATGTAATGCACTTGGTATTTTGTTGTCAAAACAGTGAGAATAAAGTCAAGGGGTCTTGTCAAGGGGTGGATGAAGGATGGCTAAAAGGGGGGGGGACACAGCAACAAAAAACCCACCAAATAGTAAATTTACATTTAAATAAAATGGAGGGGCAAGGATGATCAACTGTAGAGACCAGTGTGTATACAGCTGGATAATCTTTCCTCCAATATTTGAATAACCGTTCATTTGGACAGCATACCTTCCAACTTCACAGCCTTCCCATGAGTCCAGGGATTGGCTGATCACCTTAGCTAGAAGTGATGATTTACCACTTCCACCACAGCCGTGGACCACAAAAGGCTGTAAAATAAAAACAACAAGAAAAAGAAATATTGAGTATTAGCCCTGGTCATCAGCCCTACTCAAATCATTTCTGGAATCAGAATCGTTGGTTTATACGCACCCTTTCCCCATGAGGGCGTTTCAAGTAAGCGGTCACGCTCGTGATGAGGTTCTCTCGTCCGGCGAACAGGTCCGCCCTCTCACGGCAGAAGATACTGTGACTGATTACCTCAGAGAATAGAGGGTTGTCCATGGAGCTCAATAAAGACAAGGCAACTGTGTACAACAACAAACAAAAGAAATAAATTAAATAAGGTTTGCATGGTGGAAAGTGATAATTAATAGAGTAGGTTTGCATTAACACCATGTAATAATCTCTCTTGAGTTGTGTGGTTCTGAGAAGAACCTGTGGGTAACTTGACACTTTGGTCAGTTTGCTCTCATTGTCTTCAGAAATTATTTAAGTACAACAAAGTGAATGTTCTGTGAGGTATTTGTCTATTTCCTTGAAAACATTCACTTTTCAGCTTTATTTGAAATGATTCTCATCTTTAGAGGTTGTGAATTTATAATGCCAAAGGCCATTAAATGCAAGACTTTTTCTGAACCGTGTTGATCTTATGTCCAATGCTACAAAATATCCTCCATGGATTTACCATGTACCATGTCATCAATAACAAGGCATTGCAATGAGCATGTATTACACGTAAATGAACATAATATAGAAAATTTGAAAACAGAAAAAAAAGAATTGTTTGTTTCATTGTGGGCTGCAAAAGCAACAAGAGGTCAGAGCTCCAAAACCTTGGTTTGGAAGTTGAAATATTATTAACCTCCTTACCTTTGTGGACTGACTTCACAAGATAATCACAAAAACTGTCCAGAAAGTTTTTCAGCTTTTCCCTGTTTTGGTCATCGTTGAACATGGCATCAGGATCGGGTGAAAAACGGAGACTATACCTGGGAAAAGACAAAGTATGGAGAATTGATAAGCGTACCATTTAAGGATTTGAAGCTTCATTTGGTGGAAGAACAGTAGGAAAACACCATTTAATATCTCTAATGAGTTGTAACAGTGTGTTGGTTCTGATACAAACCAGTGGTTTGACAACTGGACATTCCGGTTAGTATATTCTTATCGTCTTTAAAAACCAGATGAAATGCCTTTTGCTGCATCTTCTTATTCAAGTTTTTATTTCAATTTAGAACCTTCCATGGCCACAAGTTCAACAAGGGGAATTTCTTGAATGATATAAATTTAGTGCAATTTTTCTGAAATACATCAAGAATTTGCTCTGACAAAGTCATTCCCTCAACTCACTTCTCGATTCGATCTGGGTTCATGGAGCTGCTGATTTTTCCCATGAGATTGCCTAGTTTCATCTGGGCCTCCGTGTCCAAGCGATCGCCATCTTGGTCAATGTACTTTTTTGTCCCCTCGTCCTTGACATTGAAATTGGTGAAGCTCCTCATGAAGAAATGGAATCGGTTGTGGTCGTCCTCATGCTCTCCCTCGATTGCCTCTGCGATTTCTCCCTCAGTGATCGAGCGCAGAATCTCCTCTTTTAGTTTTTGGTTTAACGCTACACTTTTGATGGCGTCAAAGATGGCACTTCTCATTGTGGTGAAGATAGTCCACCAATTGTCTCTCTGTTTGGCGTCATTTTTCTGGTTTGGGAATTTCCAGTCAATTGGTTGCAATACATACTCTGGTTCTGTAAAAAAAAATACAAATTATTTAATTTTAATACCTAGCATTATCTGAAACTCAGCAATTTCCCTAAGACAACCTGTATGGAAGTTTGTGCAATATTAATTTTTTTTATTTCTGAAATTTTGTGCATTTAATTTGAAAAGATTGGATTGGACATTAGCTTCAAAAGGTCAACTGAAACAGTACCGTCAACTGAAATAACAGAATGCACAATGTGTTCTCAAGCTTGAATTTCTGGGGAAAAAATATTACCTTAATATGAAAATTAATTTCTTAATCCTTAAAATATAAAGGCAAAGGTTTTTTTAGGTTGGGAAATCTTTGAAGTTTGAAGAACACATGATATCTAAGACTCTTAATTGGACAATTTATTTTAATTTTTTTCCTCCTTTTTATGGATACGCATTAATGCACCAATGCCCACAAGTTGCATGATTACAAGGAAATTATACAAAACACAGTCAAAGTTTGAAGTGCAAAAAAGAAGATGCAAAATGCTTATGAATGCTGGACAGTGGTAAGAAACTTACTAACCCTAACTCCCTAGGTATTCTGGCTAGGAACCTTCCTCAATCCTCCAAAATCCTCCAGTGTACTTTTGGAAACATGCCCTTATCTTCAAAATGCACCATGCATTTTCGTTGATCTTTCATATTCAGCACTTATGGCCTGTACTTCTTGCCAGGTAGTAATTTTGCCCCATTTGAAGAGGTGAAAGTACCAGTTTCCAACAGTGCTGAATTTTTCCAAAAAAGTGCCCCTTGGAGGATTTTGGAGGATATGGGGCAGTTAGGGATAATGAACAATTACTACAGTAAATAATGATGTGATCTTACCGGCAGAGTTCTTATCCAATAAAAACCATTCTTTGATATACTTCAGGGCTTGTTCCTGCTGTTTGTCCGTCTCTGCCTTGAGACGTATGTGCTCAATCACTGGATCAAATACGATCTGTGGGATCCGATACTGGATCGGACGGAAACCATACTTCTGACCGAGAATGCAGACAAAAAATGGACCCACTGAGTTTGCCCTGTGTCAGTGAAGCAAATGATTAACAAATAAGTATTATATCAAGGTTAATCTAGGGTGTCTAAACCCAAATTACAGATTATATAAAAATACGACAAGTCAGACACATTATCAGTCTACAAGTTGGAAAGGGTTGGGAAGAATATTTCTGGGAAACAAATCAGGGAAGTTTTGGTTACCTGCATCGTGCAACCTCTTCTAAGCAGATGTCACTGGCCATGTGGGCATCACATACTGTCTGTCGTATCCCCCATCTCATATCCACGGCATTGAACTCTAGACCGATCTGCCGAGTATACTCCCTGACGTACGGGTAAACGTCCTCCATCAGAAGATTCCTCTCTAGTTTCATGTCAGTAAACGTTGAGCTGATGAACACCCAAATCTCTCGCGCATTGCGCTTTAAGTGGGCGGGTGCTACCTCCCCACGCATCGCTGAGAGGAACTCTGCCGTGGCCTCACCGTCGTTTACACGATCCTGGATCGTGTCGCGTTCCTCCTCAAATTTATCCCTGGCTTGGAGCAGGATCGCTTTCCATGGTTCCCGTTTCTGGCGAGAGGTATTCCATAGTCGGTTGCCTGGTCCACCTTGCATGCGGAGCACGGCCATGTGGGATAACCTGATTGGGTTAAATTTCTGCCACGCCTTGAATTTATGATTCCTGGACGGGAGAGTGAGGCCATTTTGACTGATCGTTCCTGCACCATTGCCCATTGTGTCATATAAGAATCTTGTAGTTGCTTTTACTTCAAATCAGATGAAGTATATCTGCTGAAGTACCATCAGATCAGAACACATTAATTAAGTTAACAGCTCTTAATTCAAGGTAGATAGTGTTTATACACCTTGTTGACAAGCAAGTATTAGTGGCAACTATTCTACCTGAAAGATAATAATAATAATAATGTAGACTTATATAGCGCACGTATCCACCAAACTGGTGCTCAAGGAAAGCTTATAGTCTCAGCTATCCAACAATGTACATAAAATAGCAATCGGAAGTTCGTGCGAAAGGCTAGGTTTTTATGAATGAACCACTCTCGTCCCGCCCAGCCTTTCGCGAAGTGTTCCGAGATCGGGCGCATTCGGCCCGTAAAATTTGCCGCGCTGAGGGCATCCACTTCGAAGCTGTCTCCGCGCCCGAGTACATTGTGATTGACATGAAAACGGGTTTCCCTATAGAGTCAAAGGGCTCCTTTACATACCCATGCTTGCTCGATCTCCACAGCTACTCTACAACGGAAGTTATGAAGAGATAAAAAATTAAACACCGTTTTTCGAGGTGAAATTTTCAAGTTGAAAGGTAAGAGCGATATCTGAATGAATTTTACACCTCTTTTCTATCATATGTGAAAGTTTTGAGCCGTAAATGTGTTTAGTTTTGAGTGGAGAGTGTATTTTTTACACCCTTTCAAAAGCTCTTATGAGGGGAAACGAGCACGAATGCCGTGCGTGTGTATCACGGTGTGTGTAGGCTGATTCAACGGTTTTGTTGCCATTAGGGATGTACACAGTGTATGGACAGTCGGGCTTCATCGAATGCTGTATACTTGATTAAATAAAACAGGATTCCTCAAAAACTACCGGGTACTCGTCCGATTTTCTTGATTTAAAAACCATTAGATTTCTTTCATCAAGACCTTTAATTTGATATAAATATTGAGCATATTGGTTTAGGAAAAATTTTTCACCTGAAAACCCTACTTAAAATTCTTCAGCAGTTAACAGAAAACTTTTTTACAATTATAAGGCTCCCCCAAAAAAGTCTGCAGTTTCTGGTCTCCGGGCATCACCTCATCAGACCCGTGCATCTGCATTTTTAATTTTCTTTTTTTTGCTTTGAAACGATGTCAAATTGCAGCCAAAGTTGCTGGATCGATTGGAATTCTGTGTGCTGTGCTTTAAATGACTTTTTCACATAGGGGTAAGCTTGGGCGATATCGATTTTTTTCATCCACGATATATCGGCAAACATATATCGCGATGTTCGATAATATCACGATTATTTTTTCATTCATGCACGATTGCTTTAGAGCCGATTACCACAGGTATGTACACCTCTACAAGCATCACAATAAATCGCAAATTCGTTTGCAGAGCGTGTATGTACTTCTGAAGTAGTTCGCTTTTGTTTCTCACTTTCACGCAAAAGCTGAAAAGACTCTAAATATTGTTTCCAATGTCGTTTTTTTTTTTAATCGCGAGATATTTTTTTAATCGCAATTTGCCGATATCTCGATAACTTAAAAAGGTTCTCGATATCGTAATCGAATAAAAAAGGTATCGCGATATTCGATATTATCGTGTTATCGCCCAAGCTAACATAGGGGTATGAACGTTTGCCCGAAAAAAAAAAAAAAAAAAAGAAAGAAAAAAAACGCGTTACCGCACCATTTTGAAGCCGATTGTTGACCAGACACCGGAAACTTTTTTTTGGCCTAACAACGGTACATGTACATGTACGGTATGTCAGAAAAACAGTTTAAGTTGAAGTAGGCCTACACCAAGTTTATGACGACAGTACAAAACCTACAATATATCTTGGAAAGATCCCACATAATTATTGTGCAGTCCTAATTTTATCAAACTTCACATAAGCCATTTGTCATTTAATCTAATTTACATTACTGATTGCACGTTTGCAAACCGAGTGTCTCATTTTCTATGCCTGAAGATAGGCCCACAAGAATTCTAAGTAAACTATATTAAAAAATAATAATGCATTTTTTATTTGTTGAGAGTAAGTTAGTCGTCCTCGTTAATTTGCTGAGCAGGCTTCCAACGAGTATCAGCACAGATAGAGGTAAAAGTCCGGTCTACCATGAACATTAATTAATAAACGCAATTATTGTGTTAATGTTAAATAATCCATGTTTTCCTTCCTCCATGCACAATCATTCATATTTTGGCGAGCGAGCATGAGTGTATGGACTGTCGTTGCCAAACAACGCAATTTTGTAATACCTGTCTGCCTGTGAAGCCAAAGGACAGGTAACGTCTAAAACGTCAATTCCAAATACTGTCAAAATAATAATAAAGCTCTGCCGTGAAGTTCTGTGACAAAAATACAATGTTTACTCATAAAATATTTAAAACAAAACATGCATACCTGCGTGAGAAATCAGTTCCCAAGCGCGCGCAGCATGAGACGGCTTCCACTGTTTCTAGGTCTAAAGTGGTCAAAGGTCACGAAGTAAATAAATGCCAGTCTACGTACGTACGTACGTACATGTATGTGACGTCTAGCAAGAGTGCTTCGTGCCTGACGTCACTGTGTTTGATCTGGTATTGCGCGGCGCCCAGTTGAGAACCCATTTGCAAACATATTATAAACAATATGCACACGTGTGCGTGCTTATATCGAGTCGCAGTGTTTGCAGTATTTCACTCATAATTGTAAACAGGTAGGTATAAAACATCAGTTTGCAACAACAAAAATGCCTGTTTATTGTTTACAAAATAATGTCATTTTTTGACGAATTGAGAATTCGTAAATGGGCCTATGTGATGAGCCTGCACTTGGTGACGTCATACACGAAGTGCCTGGCTAAAAGCCGCACTCAGTCTGGAAACGGTACACTGAGCATGCGCTGTTCAATTAGCCAGGGGGAAAGGGGGCGGGGTGTGTGTGGGAGGTGGTCGGTCGTTATGTTATTAAGACAAGTTCCAATCAGCTGTTTTTTTAGGGGGTGATTTCATTTAATTTATGTAAATTATTGTGGGGTATTTCTTCTTGCGAACTAAATCATTTTAAAGTGAATGGACTGCATTCTGTTTATCAAGTTGGGACACTTTTCAATAAAAAGGAAAGTACAAAATTAGCCATTACTTAATTTTTTCCCAAAATGGTTGTGCTTTTATTTCAGAGAAAACACAACAATTAAAATATTTCAAAAAGGGTTTCTAGCAGGAAATTTTCTCTGTACCAAGTGTTTTCTATAAAAATTGTGAATGTTTTTTTCATAATGATCGAGACTCTGCATTGGTATATCTTGATTCAAGTAACAGTATGCATGCTAATAAATGTAGTTTAACTAACATTCCCAATGATGTACCTTCCATTCAAACGTCTTCATAAAATATAATAATCACAAATAAAAACCACATTGATTGTCACTCAATTAATTCTTTATTGCAATTCCAATTCTGGGAAATATAGTTTTTCACAAAGTTTATCTAAATATTAAATCTAACTGAATAAAAAATAAATAAAAAAAACAAAGCAGAAATATTTATTTTAATGCATGCCAAAATGTTGATTTCAAATATCAAAAGCCTTGAAGAAGAAAAAACAGCAATTATTTGAGACGAACATTTCAGACATTTTGTCCAATTTGACAAAAGTTTAAAGATTGTTTTAAATTCATGGTTTTAAAAATGCATTTTCCAGAAAGGATCTTGAGTACTGTTAATTAAGAACAGACTAATTACTGATCATTACATGAGAGGGAAATCAATCAATCTACACAGAAAAATTGCATGCACAATACACCACATAATTTATATATTTGTGTAAAGAATCGGTCAACTGGGAAAATTCATCCAATTTTCTTTTTAATAACCTAAGTTTTTATTCTTGATTGCCTATTAATCAGACAAAAGTCTTCTACAATAAGCATTTGACATTTCAATATTAAAACTCATAATTTTGAAATGTTTTAAACAAGTTTCTTGTGAACTCAAAGGTGCTAAAATGCTTTGTTGTTTTACAGTTTGAAAGAAATAAACATTACAACATGCATCAAGTACATCACTATAATGAACATCATGGGGTCCATCTTGTTTATGGTTCCCTGACTACTGATCATAATGTTCCATAGAAAACAAATACGTCTGAAAGACACCAGACTATTTTAGAAATGGCCTCATTTTGAATCTCATAGGCTTGTGTGGAAACCAAGATGGCTGTTCCATGGCTACTATACCAATACCATAGATGGGGTCAAAGGTCATGTTAATTATAATCAAACATCAAAATGCATTGTACATGGTTTTTTTAAATTTTAAATACTAATTCACCAGCAAATTTCCAGCATTTATTTATTTGTTAAACTTAAGTGTTATTTAACAGATAAACAAATAAATATTTCACAAAATAGAAGCATGATTTTACAGCAATAAAAACACGAAATGAATTGATGGTGGGCATTGCATTGATTCACTTAGGCACCTAATTACTGTTAAACCATGCTTTTGAAAAAATAATTTGCTTTCCTTCTTCAAGAAAACACAACTGCCTGAAATTGCCAATGAAAAAGTGAAAAAGTCAAAAACACAGGTGATGCAACATAAAAAAAACTCAGGTTCATGCATCTTTATAATACAGCAATGTTCGATATAGCGCCACTGTCCATTATTGTCTTGGTGATACTGGATACTTTTGAGATTTTGAAATTTGGGACTGAAAGAATCTTTTCCAATACAATGACATAATTCTAGTTAACAATCAAGTATATGGGGGAAGTAATTACTGACAAAATGCATGCTTGGACATGAGCCTAACCTAAGGTATGTACATAATTTTTTTTGTCCCTGCAAGCTGTCAGTTTATCATCTATGGTTTTTGATAAATTGCTTAAAAACTTTATTTTAAATTAAAGGCATGATACACCATTTGTAGGTTTTGTGCAAGTATGCTTATCAAGAATAAGGAATTAAATAGACTGCCCTATGAAAGTCCCAAAATCTCACATTTCTGATTAAAAATTAAAAAAAAAAAAATCAGTATTTCCAAAACAATAATTTTCCATGTACGACTCCCTGTTTATGTAACAGCTGTAGGAGACTTTCCCTTGAAAAACTTCTTTTTTTTTTTTTTTTTTTTTTTAAATAAAAATGAGAACATAATACATTTTTTATACATTTTCAAGAAATATTCAGGAAATCTACTTTTTCAGTTGAAACATGCCTTTAAGGATTGCCAAAAAAAAAAAAAAAAAAAATACCCACCCGCAAAAATCCAAACATGTGCATATTTGTTGTTGGCTTTTGAATTTAAATTCCAAAGGATAAAAAACAATGACTTTAATAATAGAGCTGTTGTGCAGCGAAAGAAAATGTGCTGAGAATAAAACTGGACAAAATGTGCTCAGAAAAAAAATGTGGCTGAAATTTCTGGCCTTAATTTGACTGCTAGCCACCAAAATATCATAAGCACAAATGAAGCGCAATGTCTCTTCTAAGTAATATTTCTTCCTTGCTTCTATGTGGCTCTGTTAAGCAATAACGCTGTGTTTCTTGTAGGGCTGTGCGTTTTGGGATATTTTGGAACCGGATACCCAAAATCAGGAAACTTCGGATACCCGGATACCCGTTTTCATTTTTGTTGAAAATATGCCTCCGGTGGTGTACAAACACATGTACTGTAAATGGTAACAAACTGACGTTTATAATACAGAGGATACCATACTATTGATCTTTTCTTTATTGGAGTGTAATCTCTTGAACTTAAAGATAATTGTCTGTTTCTCATCTGCTGTGGCTGAAGAGACTTGAATTAGAACTTATATTTTCAATCAGTCATCTTTTAAATCAATTTTGAAATATTTTCTTATATTGTTTAAGGTTTAGTAATTTAAGACTCTTAAAATAATTAAAAACCTTATTACAAAGCAAGGTAAAAAGTTTAGTAAACCGATTCTTTAAGTACTGTCACTACCAAAAATATTAAAATGTAAAATTGACAAATGAAAATATGAAGGTTTTTAGAATTAGTATTTTTTGTTTTAAAGTTAAGTTAATATCATTAGTCACTTATTTACGGCACTGTAAAGTTGATTAATTTAATTTTTTTTTAAACATAGTACAGTAGTAGTTCATGTTTTGTTTCTAGTCAAATGCTTGAATACTTATAGTTTAAACTTAAAAATAATAAAAAATAAAATAGAAGGAAAATTTGTTTTTAAAATACAATCTGTATTGTGATGTCAAAGCTTTATGAATATTCATTTTTATGGAATCATACCGGGAATAACACTTATATTATAACAGGTCGGAAACAATCTTATCGCTAATCACTGAAAACAAATTTCAGTCAGTCTGTCGATCATCTTTTGTTCCAACTCTTTGTTTAACAATTATGTCTAAAATTATTATAACAATACTTCACAATACTGCAAAATAAAAATACACATATTGCATTTATAATAATATAAAATCTTAAACCGCCATAAAGTGGTTTAACAAGTCTGTAACAAGATGGATGATTTGTTCCTTTTTCATAAAAGTTTAGCCCTAATTGCGTAAAAGGTAGTTTTTACGCAAACAATGCAAACAATAGATGAGGGACACACCCTTTTATAAAGCAAAAATCAGTTAGTTTTCTCAATATTATCAATGCACAGTAGCATAGCCAAAGGAGAGACATTTTTCTCCACTTGTTGGATAAACAGTGTCTAGCGGTAAATTCATGAATTTGTTGATATTTCCATATGACATAAAACACAATAAAGGGGGCCACTTTCCTACCGTCACGTTAGCAGTTTTTCTAATGGTTGTAATTTTTTTTTTAATATCTGAAACCACCCAAAAAGAATTTCAACATTTGAATAGACATGCATGCTTATCCTAAAGATAATTTCAGTTGATTATTACTATTATTTTTTTAATTACCCTAAAATTTCCATCAACAAATGGACGGAAAAGTGAGGTAACTTTTTCCGTCCAATTTTTATGGAAATTTGAGGGTAAAAAAATAAATAAAAAAATAAAATAATAAAATAAATCAACTCAAATTAGTTCTAGTATAAGCCTGCATGTCCATTCACATGTTGAAACACTTTTTGGTCGGTTTCAGGTACTTAAAAATAAATAACAACCATTGGAAAAACTGCTAACGTGACGGATGCAAAGTGGCCCCCTTTATTGTGTTTTGTCATATGCATTTTTTAATGACGGCAGTGAAAAAAAATATATAGTACTATTGTGTTTTTTGCTTCTTGTTGGAGAGGATGTATGTCGGTTTTTCAAGTTGTTGGTTCATTTGTTTATTTAGTGTCCGTCAATTTGCCTGAAATTCACTCCCCACTCTGATAATCTTGGCTACGCCACTGTCAACAAGGTTGCTGCTTGTGCTGAAGACTAAATATTTCCTTCTCATTTCAGTACATACACTTTAGTTGTGAGCCTCCAAGTATGACCTTTAACCCCTATTTTAAATTTGAGCATATCCCTCACAAGAGACCCTGCATGTGCCCCTTATTATCATATTGTGCTCACAATTTTTTTTTATATTTATTTATTTTTTTCTTAATAGAATTCAAGTTGGAAAACACAAATATCACAAGATAAAATCCTTACACAGTAAATTGTAAACTGCATAACAGAAAAAAATATTTTGCATAAACATGTCGTAGATTTAACACTTTTCTATACAGTATCATTTAAACTATACAGCCTACTCTAATACACTACGATTTGTAAGTCTAATTCAGAATGCTAGGCAATAAATAGAACAAAACCTTTTATCATTTTACACAAATCGGGAGAAGAAATTTCAATACCCAATTTCTGGTATTCACCTATGAATGAAAAATTATAATTTGTAATATTAAATATGCTCTTATGTCTACTTCTGAAATGGAAAAAAAAAATTGAAAATATTCACGTCTAGGAAAAATTTGTACATTTGTAGTCTAATCTTATAAACATTCATGCTGAGTGGAAATCTGTTTTTTTCCACCAGAAAAAAGTACAGGTCTTTATTTCTTAATTAATTTCTAAAATATTTTTTTTAGAAGTATCTTTTGTAGCATTTGTGTTTTCAAAGAATATTGGGTTGTTACAGAAAAAATGGAACAACAATTTGGGGTTTTATGACCACAGCATATCCAATTATAAAAGAAATAAAGTAAAAGCAAAATTCCACAAGTTTTTAATATAGGAAATTTCTGACAAAAATAATTCCAATTTATCTATCAGAATAATTCCACTATTATTAAATAACCCCCTACATATATTCTATCGACACAACAGGGACACTAGTTTTTTGGTTTCTATAAATATGTTAGAGTTTAAAAATTTTTCTAAATTAATTTGGCATTTTTCTTGATATGGACTGAGGAGAACACCTACATCAAGAATTAATTCCATTATCAGCCTTGAGTTTCTTTCCCCTCGCTTTTTGTTCAAATAGGTTTTATAGTTTGTTTGCTTTAACTAATTCTGATGATGGGTGAGGGGGATTGGAAGGGGGCGGAGCTTAATAAGCCACCCCACTTATAACCTCTGCAGCTGGCATTCAATCCCTTTTGTTCGACTGGTATTCCTGTTATCAACCTTGGGCGCAGTTCGGGCATACGATGTCCTGGCCATCCATGACGAAACACTCGTTCACCAGCGACACTTGGCACTTGTGGCATTGGAAACAGCTGTTGTGCCAATTACGATCTTCGAAGCAGACGTACGTCGTGCTTCCCTGGCCTGAAGAAAATTGAGAGAGGGGGTAAAAGTGAAAGTAATGGCAATATTTATTCATAGATAATTAAAGCCTGCTTCATCCTTCATACAAATCTTTTTTTTGGGGGGGGGGGGAGGGGGGGAAGGATGTGCTTGAGGTGGGGGACTTTTTGCATTATAGGATATCAGATAGTGTCATCATGGGCGGATCCAGAATATTTTTTTGGGGGGGGCTGAGAATCAAGAACGATTTTTCAGTACTACAAAAATTACAATGAAATAATCAAATGGAGAGGAAAACAAAGCACAGTGAGGGGGAAAACCTTACCGTTTGTTTCTGATTCTGTTTAAAAAAAAAAAAAAAAAAATTTTAAACGATTTTAGGGGGGCTACAGCCCCCCCCCCGGATCCGCCATTGGTCATTTGCTTTTGACAGAATAAACAATTGCATTAACTGATCGGCAACCAATCACAATGCACCAAGGTATGCAGAACCAATTCATTAAGTACATTTTATAACAATTTATAAAACCCACCATGAAAATTAAATACTCAAATATATTAAATAACTTTGAAAAACTGCTCAGCTCAAACCAGTATCTAGAAGTGCTTAATATTAGACTGGTCCTCATTTTCCAGTTAGTAACAAAGGGGGCACTGCTCATATGTAAACCCCCACTACATACATTTTTGGGGGTGGAGGGGGCAAGGGGAAGTAAATGCATAGTTATGCCATTGACAGTCAGTGTTGACCGTGAAAACCAGGAATTGGTCCAAGTAAGGACACGACCGGGATATGGTTTGAGCTAGCCACTGTGGAGGGACATGCAATCACTTTGATGGGATAATTACACATGCTCCTTGCAATTTTAGGTATTTTTTGTGCGAAGAATTCCCTATAACAAAAGTAGAAACAAAAATTTGCAGTTAAATAAATTTACATGGCAAAATAGAAAAATTAAAGGAAACAAAATATGATTTTTTTTTAAAAGTAAATTTAGTATGTACAACTCCAGGAAATTTGTTGGTGTTAAGCACCCTCAAACATCTCCACTGGGATAATCTGTGCCTCTTTGCCATATTGAAATACTTATTTTGGCAAAAAGAGCTCTTCTAACTTCAATAATTCCTTAACAAGATTAATACCCTGATTGAATGTGCGATCCTATTGAATACAATATTCCTCATTTTCCTCTTATAAATTTTAAAGAATATTTTCCCTAAATTGGAATAATACATTTAGCAGCGATATCCACTCTTTACACAACACAGTAATTTGATTAGCAGATCTGTTGTGCAGGGCCCAATTTCATGGCGCTGTTTACAACAGAATTCTGCGCTTATGGCGTCATAAAAAGCGTGTGATTCTATGCGCCGTAAGCGCAGAATTCCGCAGTAAGCAGTGCCATGAAATCGGGCCCTGATCTTTACATAAGTCTTATGCTCACCTTAATCCAAGGTAAGTTTTAACTTTAGATAATAAAAATAAATACACAGCGCCCTCTAGAGTTTCAGCACTAGAAGGATTGCCTGTTTTAGTATTAGGATAATGCCACAGAATCCAGTCTCAGTTCTAAAGTGACCTTTGTATAAAGCTGAGATGACCTGTTTGTGCTAAGCTCTTTTGAGTAAGACCTCAGCCTTACCTTCTTTTTGACACATCCTAGTCGGCAGGTATATCAAAACAAGTCTGACATATTTTACCAGCCTGGGCACAACTGTTTGGCAAGCTATTCTCTCAAAATGTTACCCACCAGCCAAGCTGGTAGTTTTACCTGTCCAACAGTAAATTTACCCACATCTGGCAGACGTGTAATAAGGTCCACCCCCTGCCAACAATATGCAAGTCCACTTAAATACAGCTACTATCAAAACGGGGCAAAACATTTTTTTTTCAGGTAAGGTTAGCTCCACAACAGCAATAATACAACCCGAATTGTAAAGGTCAGTTTTATACTTCATGCGAATGTAAATGGGAAGCCAATTTTAACATCATTATTCCGCAGCGGCTGATTTGCACAAGCTGAAATGTATTAAACCTCTCATCAAACCATTCTCCATAAATCACCTTGTGACATCACTTTTTGGTTTAAATTCGCATGATTATGAACCTGTCCTTAAGTAGGATACATTTTACAGGGAGCACTGTACTGTACAATTTACAGAACTTCAAGTATACCACTTACAATAGCGACCACTGAACTTTAATATACCACTTACAATAGAGATCTATTGTTTAACCCTCCTATAGGTTTAACACTCAAAGACACTCAAAATTTGTATGTCTCTCTTAACCCATTGACTTTGTGCAGTGCACTCAAATACACGCAAGCACATGTGGCTGTGATAGGAGGTCAAACCCAAAGACACTCAATATTTGTATGTAACTCCCAACCCATTGACTTTGTGCAGTGCACTCAAGGAGGTCAAACCAAAACCAAGTACATACACAGCTCTGTGTGACTCTGTGGTTTGACCTATTGGCAATGCAACCAAAAATACTCAAGTGAGTGTCTGTGGGTGCCGTGCTGACTGGGCCAAATTTCAGCCTGGGCATAGGAGGGTTTTAAAACAGATAAGGGATGATGCTGAGGTTCCTAACAGACTATATACACCCTGGGTAATTTTCTTCATTTGTAATTTAGAAATCCCTAGAACTGTTGAGCAAGTTCTGATTGCAAAGAACACAATGATATAAAAAAAATTAATCATTGTTAAGACCATTGTTTTCTTTCTGCCTAATTTACATTCCATTTTCTTTAAATTTTAACTGGTCTGATTTTACCCCAGCCTATATCATGCTGGTTTCAAAACCCACTAATGGCATGATCACCAGTCAAACCCACCCCAGGGGCTCAAATATTAGGGAGGGGGGAAAACAAATCATTGATAAGAATAACAAATTTGTAATTATTAAAATCTCATTTTGTTTAATTGAAAGTAACTACCACGTTTGGTCTAAATGTGCACTGTGTTGCTTCCACTAGTTGATTTCTGTAAATTAAAATCTATTTCTTCTGTGGATTCAGTGATGTCTCACAAGGTCAAACTAGATGATGATGTGACGACGAAAGTGATGGAAATGTAACAACACTACAAGAAACACTGTGGTGTGACATGCATGTATATCCTCATATAATACTGAAAGTGGTAATGTTGGAAGCATGCAAGAGACGGGGTAACAAAACCATGTCCTCACTTCACTTTACTCTGCTCATTCTTAACATTTTGACCTTCAAAAAGTGTAAACGTTTGGTCAAGTGCATTCATACATCGTACAGTGTATTATGATCGGGACCTGCAGCCAATTTCAATGAGCTGTTTAGTATAAAAGTTGCTTAGCAAAAAAAAAATCAGCTAAGCAGGTTTTGTTAGTTACCAGCCAAACTTTCATGCAAAATATGTCCACTTTGGCTGGTTGTCTGTGTAATTTTACTTAGCAAATATTTTTGCTTAGCATCTCTTCGGAAAAAATAGTAACCAACTTTTTTTGCAGTTATCTTGGAAAAGAATGTGTTTCATTAACTATTTTTGTTAAATTTAATATCCATAATTTATAAGTCGGCAAGTATGAAGGTGATCAAATTGATCAAACCACAAACCATGCTAAAAATGATTTGCCTAAATTTGTTACCATCATTTTCAGAATTTTTTTACTTCAAATTTTAAATTCAATTAATTTGTATCAGCAAGAATATTCTTAATCTTCATTATTGCATTGTTCCACTGAACAAACCACTTGCCACAACAAATGAACACACAAATTGTAACAACAATTAAAATGAAAAAAAAATGCTGGATTATTAGGAATTGAAGCAATTGAAGCATTGAAACATGCAAAACATAGGAGAATACTTAAGCAATGATTGGGTTATTGCTTTTTGTTTGCATTGCATCAAAATGTCGGTCCGTCTTACCAGGATTGGCGCCAGGGGGAGCCGGCCCGCCAACTGAAGAAAAATGGGGAAAAAATTTAGGTTGGACATGCAACATGCACATACAACATAACTAGATGAATGAATGGCCAAAATTAGCTGATGCATGTGTTGTACTATTCCTTCTCAGGTTGTTACCCTATTGACGTTTCACTGTTTGGTGACTTAGCCACATCCCTAAGACCAAACTATATGGCAGTTTGTGCAACAGTTTAGGATGTCTTAGTTTTTCAAACGATTAGTTTAAAGTGATCGATTGAGTATTGTTTCCTTAGTTACATTCATGCGATTCTGCCGCAATACGTAATTCCATTGGAAGATGTTCATTTTCTCATACAGAAATCTATGGGACCATTTTTCCACAAGTCATAATGGAACATTCCAAGATGGCAGACAACCTGAGAAGGGTCTTTATCAGAGATGCCACTAAATGGTTTACAAAATAAAAAGTAGTGTTGGATAAATGGTTTGGTCCACAACAGACATGTATTCCAGTCTTCAAACCTCAAGTCTGAGTCCCAGTCCGAATCCAAGTCCTCAGTGTCGAGTCTGTGTCAGAGTCTCGAGTCAGGAAACTTGAGTCCAAGTCAAGAGTCCTTTTAAAAATAAAACTACCAAGTACACCAAAGATTGGATTCAGATGTCCAATATTACACTTTTTCCCATCTGAGTCACGAGTCATACAAGTCTGGCCCAGAGGTCAGGGGTATTCTCAGAGATTATTATGGTCAGATCACTAATAGTTTCTGTAAGGACCAACAAAAAAATCTAGGGAAAAAAATGGAAAAAAGAGAAGGATTTTTACTCAAATCTTAGAAATGGCATCTCTGATATATACACATAGCTCGATGATCATTCTTATGATGATGGACACGATGAAACACATGACTTGTTGATATGTCTTTAGTTTTTGTTCTTAAACTCAAATAAATATGGCTACAATTTACACCATCACTGATTTCTATTTCAGTCAAGTGGCAATAATGTCTAAGTCCTGAGTACACCCCACACAAGAAAAGGGCAAGTTTTCTGCTAGTTTCTCGCTGCATTATTTTGTTTTACATGCTTTTAGCGCCGATGACCAGCCAGTTAGCTTATCCCACAATGGCACTCTTCATTAAGGGGACTATATGGCTTACTGATTGCAAACTAATGCGTACTATGATTTCAACTCCAGCTTTGCCAACTCAAAAAATAAAAATTAATAATTCCGCTGGGATATAAGAGCACAAAAATGGCATCACTTAAAAAAACACTCTTAAACTTTATCAAACTGGCTGTGAAAATAAAAGTTGACAACGAGGATAAAAAACAACATACACAGTGAAACAAGAGAAGGGAAGATGAAAACCCAAGAAAAAAGAAAACAGTGTGAATGGTGGAGAGACACACTCAGAGAAACAGAGGGAAAACATTAGGAAGATGTTGACACAGGGAAACAGCGATATATGTAGAGAAGAATCAAGAAATTAGGAGAGAGTCAGAAAATAACAGAGACACAGCCAGAAATTAAGGAGCAAAGAGTGTTTGAATGAAAAGACAGCAACAATGGCAGTTGAGAAGACGACCAGATAAACAGAGACTGAGAAGACTCAAGAAATTCAAGGAGAAGCACAGAAAATAGCCAGAGATACAGCAAGAAAATAAGAAAACAAAGTGAATGGCTTGAGCGAGAAAGATGGCAACATTATTAGCAGATGAGAAGACTTAAGAAATGAGAAAACTCAGCAGAAACACACAAAAAAAACATGGAGAAACAGCAACAAGCTACTAAAAAAAAAAAGACTGAAATGTGGAAGACAGAGACAACAACAGCTGAATAAATGATGACACAGAGACACGTAGACAGAGATGGATGAATCAAGAAATAGATGAGTGATGAAAAAGGAGAAGAGACAGAAAATAACAGTTAGTCAGCAAGGTGATGAAACTTTCGAGAGGAGAATGGTATTCCTCCATGTTTGGATTCCTATTCCATTTATAACAACACTATATTGGTGTTATCCACGTTTGCCACAACAACCAAACTTACACTCGGCAAAAACTGCGCCGACACCTCAACTTACCAACAATAGGTTTTTGGCATGCTGAACACCTGCGGGCAAACTTCTCCCCGTAGCAGTCAGCGCAGTAGCGCTTCTCATCCCGCAGTGTGAAGCGCTGATTCCAGAGGGACTTGGAGCAGCCCGAGCAGCAGAAGCAGTCCCTGTGCCATGGCTTCTTCTGGTAGGAGAGACCTCCACTTGAGATGATCTAAGAGATGGAAGGATAAGAGAGTAGGGATGGGAGGAAGATCCGATTTGACATATAATGCACCAGCATACATGTGGTTGTTCAAACCACATGAAAGCTGACAATTGGCTAGTTGTAACAGGTCCTTTATATGACTTGGTGGTTATCTTAGTGCTAAATGGGAATAAGCTAACCAAGTTGCGTTAATGATCTATTAGAACTGAGCCAGCAATATGCGACTGGCTCTGGCAAAACCCTAAACTTGGACTCAATTTTCAACAGTGAGATTTTGGAATAGTTTGATTCTCTACATTTTCCTCTTTCATTTGATACCAGATTTGTAGAAATTAGAAAAAAAAATCTGATTTCTACAAATCTGGTATCAAATGAAAGAGGAAAATCTAGAGAATCAAACTATACCAAAATCTCACTGTTGAAAATTGGGTCCAAGTTTAGGGTTTTGTCAGAGCCAGTCACATATGTGGATACGGCAACTATTTTACAGAGACCAGGTCATCCCCTCTAACCCTTCTGGCCACCCTGCCAATGATCCCAGCATATATACCTCCCCACAGCCGGTGCACTTGATACCAAAGGTATCTTCGTAGCATTTTGTGCAGTAGACTGACGACTCCTTGGGTACGAAGCTGCCAGTACCGATTTGTTTCTCGCAGACTTTACAACGGAAGCACTTGTCATGCCATTCTTTGCCTTGAAAGCCAAGTCTTGTCACACCTGGTTCAGAAAAAACAAAAAAACAATTATATAATTTTGCTTTTTGATTGTTTCAAATATTGTTAAAAACACAGGATCTTTATAGAACTTTGGAAAAATATAGTGCCAATTATTATTCTTTGTCAAATTCCCATCAGATTTGGTTGATTTTGTCTAGTTTTTAAATCAAATTATTTAACATTAGTACTATTACATAGCTCTGTTCTAAGTCTGAGATTAAAAATAATGATCAACTGCTGTTTCTCATTCACATTTTTTTGGAGAAACCCTGAATGACACAGTGCAAAACCACAATAAAGAATATATATATATTTTTAAAAGAAATATTCACTCCTATGACAGTTCATAAAAGACTTACTGCAACATTTTTGTAAGGGTTGATTCTTAGGCGGTGCTTGAGAAAAGGGGAGAGGGTTGGGAAGGGGAATGGGGGAGGGGGTTGGGAAGGGGAATGGGGAAGGGTGTTGGGGAAGGGTGTTGGGGAAGGGTGTTGGGGAAGGGTGTTGGGCAGGGGAAGGGTGTTGGGGAGGGGAAGGGTGTTGGGGAAGGGTGTTGGGGAAGGGTGTTGGGGAGGGGTGGTGGAGAGGGAGGTTAGCTTACCTGGCTTGAGAATCTCCCCACAGGCCTGGCATTTGTTGGCCAGATGTTTCTCATAGCAACTCGAGCAGCACATCTTATTATCCCAATTGCCAAAGGCCTTGTCGGCCAGTGACTCCTTGCAGAAGTGGCACGTGTACCGAGCCTCGAAACAGGTCTCGTGGTAGTGCTGATTCTTGAAGGAAAGATCCTATCCAGACGAAAAAAATGATAAAAAAGCATGAGAGATAGTAAAAATTAATAAAGGGATGGGTTTGTCTTTAAAGAGTTATCTAGATTTTGGGGAGTTGTCATTTAAAACATGCACTGAGCATATGCTATGGACAGGATGTCATACTCAAGCTTTTTCAGACAAATATTTATCGCCAGTGATTTTCATTATTTTTTTTCAGCATTTTATTTTTGATTAGCTATTTTTGGCATTGCTATTTTTCCTAGGTAAAGGAAAATAAACTCTTTAAAACTACACATTTCACAAAAATAATTTTGAAAACCACAATTTTACTAGTAAATATAACAGTTTATTTATGGCGGTTCCCGTCAAAAATAATAATTGAAAAAAATACAGAATTAGCTGTTGAAAACTGCTTATAAATAATTTATTGTGAAATATCGCATTTCAGATTATTTGTCTTCCTTTTTAAAAGAAAATAATTAGAAAAATTTGGTAAAATGAAAAGAAATATGTGTTACATCTTTAACTGCCACCTAAAGTGTCCCACTACAAATTGATCCCTGTGCCTCCCTAGAAACAACCCCCTAAAATAAACTGTCTAATGACACTTCCTTCTCTGATACCTACATGTAGTTTAAAAGTTTCATCATTTAAAAAAACAAAACAACAACAATGAATGCAATATATTTGGTACTTCCAGAAGCACATTATTCTCAGCATCAAACTAAGGCTGTGCTTTTTCGTTTATTTCGGGAACTGGATACCTGAAATTAGAAATCTTTGGATACCTGGTTACCCGTAAACAATTTTGTAAAAACACATAAATACTCCCGAATGTATAAAATAACCAATATGAACACAAGTTTCAAGAGAAACTTGTGTTCATATTGGTTATTTTATTCATATTAAAGTCATGTTATTCATATTAAAGTCATAATAAATGTTGACATACTGTAATAATTTCCCACCTCTATATTAAAAACGACTCGTAGCAACCCATTCCCCAAACACATTTTGTTAACAAAAAATTGGAGACTTCCATTTGTGTGGCTTAAACGTTCAGTTGAAATTTTCAAAAGTTGTTAACTCTCCTATAGGTTTAACACTCAAAGACACTCAAAAATTTTCATGTCTCTCTTAACCCATTGACTTTGTGCAGTGCACTCAAATACACTCAAAATTTGTATGTAACTCCCAACCCATTGACTTTGTGCAGTGCACTCAAATAAATGCAAGGACATGTGGCTAGGATAGGTCAAACCAAAACCACTGACAGTACATACACAGCTCTGTGTGACTCTGTGGTTTGACCATTGACCTACCAATTGGCAATGCAACCAAAAATACTCAAGTGACTGTCTGTGAGTGCCGTGCTGATGACTGGGCCAAATTTCAGCCTGGGCATAGGAGGGTTAATGGGTAATTGGAACCGAAAAATGGAATCAGGTACAATGTAATGAGAGTTTCGGTCGTGCACAGCCTTACATAAAACAAGTGAACAAGCTTTCCTTTAGTTCATTCTTCATGTACATGTACACTGCTGAGACACATACTGTAACATTCAAATTGGCTCAGTTGGGGGGAAGGGAGTGAAGGTGACAGAAAATAGATTATGTTTCTGGAACATCCAAGCCATGAAGATTTTTGTAATATAATTTAAGCGATCAAGCTTTCTGTTTGCTGCATTTCACATGTACACATTGAGACATATATTGAACAGCCATAGCTGTAAAATTGGCTCAGTTGGGAATGGGGGGGGGGGGGGAATCGGAAAATAGATTATGTGTCTGGGCGCTCCAAACTGGGAAGTTTTTTTAATACAATTTTAGCGATGCTGTGCTTCTGATTTCCCACGATGCACCCAACACTCCAGGGAAAGCCAACACTGTTGAGTTTGCAGCGTAGACCTATTCATATTTAAGAGCCGCGTCTGCCCACCTTCAGGATAGAATTATGGATTATTGACACACGCTCAAGAAAGCACTACGTCTGGACATCACCTCAATGACCTGGCACACTTTGCGTCAAATAACAGGCTACTAGTATTTTAGAACCGACATAGATTTTGTCTTCACAGTTCCATTGGGGCTTTGAAGGAAAACATACTACAAGAAGTTACTAAAACTGTATTGCCACTGGTAAGATTAAAACACTTGAGCATGTGGTGATGTCTCAAAACAGCACATTCTGATTTTATATATAAATATAGGCCTACCAGTGGCATTTGATTAAAAATCTCCATATACCAACATTACTGGTCTTTTATTTCTTAATCTTGCTGTTTTTATACTTAAAAGTCTATTAATTGCCATTTTTTTGATGACCCAGGAAGATATATTCACTTATATATATATTTAAAAAAAAATTATCAAATGATAATAAATTAACCCTTGACAAACTTTCTCAACATTGGTCTATTTCCCAAACTGCGACTTAAAAATATTATATTTAAGTCATAATTGTTTAAGTCATGAATTGAAAGGAACCAGTCTATTTTTGACATGAGCCTCATTTTGATTGTCATAGTGTTGTGTAGTATGAATGAAAGATGGTAGCTCTATGATAAAAGGTCCACTAAACATTTGAATAAATGTTAAAAATTTTTGACCTCAAAACTCATTCTCGTTTAAATGGGAGACTTTTTCGCTGTTCTCAATATTGAATATCTATCCTTATTATAGCCATATATCATGGGCAGACTAGCCTTTAGTCAAAGGCACATGCTGCGACCCAGAACACAACGTCTGAAAAAGACCATGCACGCTATCGCGAAGTGGCGAAGCCATGCCACAAGCGCCTATACAGTCCATTCCGAGGACACTTCTGCTGAATTTTCATAAGCCTCCAGCAAGATGAATAATTTATGAATGCAAACACATTTAAAATGATCGCCATTAGCAAAATGTTGAGCTCATCTACATTTAAATAAGTGACACCATAACACATTAGTTACCTAATGCATTATGTATTAACATTTCTCTACCAAATCGGAAGAGAAATATAAAGAAAAACATAAGACCACAGACTGGACTGGTCAAGGCCCTTGGGGCATCGCGTGCGTTGTCTTTTTTGTGTTCTGGGTTGCCACGTGGGCCTTGACTAAAGGCTAAGTACCAACAAGGTCTTACCTTAGAATCATGTCCAATCTTCTGATTGCATTCGGCACAGGTGTTGGCAAACAGGTCATTGTAGCAGGGGATGCAGTGAGGGTTGTTCTCCCTCAAGATGTAGCTCATACCACTCAGCGACTTGTCGCAGTGGAAGCAGCAGAAGTGTCCAGGGTGGAAAGACCCGTCCATGGCGCGAACGTACTCTTGGGAAAAGATCAGCTGCAGGGGGAATGGAGAGAAAGAGAAAGAGAATGATGAGTGATCGAGTTGTTGATGAGGATATGGGTTCGAGTCCAACTTGAGTCACCACTGAGACTCATGAGCAGAGACGTATGACTGGTTTGAATCTCAGCGAGGAAGTTAGCTACACAAGGCTATGGGAATCAAAATAAGGCTTTACACAAGTAAGCAGGAGGTTCTGGGTGTTCAGGAACTCACAACCAGTAAATATACAGTGCAGAGACACAATGTTTTGAAGCTTGATGAATAATCGGGGATGGCGTAGTCAAAGATATCTGCACTAGGGCTGTGCGTTTTCAGATATTTTTGGAACCGGATACCCGAAATCAGGAAATTTCGGATACCCGGATACCCGTTTTAATTTTTTGTTGAAAACATGCCTCCGGTGGTGTACAAATACATGTACTGTAAATGGTAACAAATTGACTTTTATAATACAGAGGATACCATACTATCGATCTTTTCTTTATTGGAGTGTAATCTCTTGAATTGTCTGTACAAGTACATTGTTCAAGAGTCACAGATTTCTGTTTGCACCGCTCAAATGTTAAGTCCGAATTTTAAAAAGTCGTTTACGGGTAATTGGAACCGAAAAATGGAACCGGGTAATGACCGTTTCGGTCGGGTATCCGGCACAGCCCTAATCTGCACTACCTCAATGATGCAGTTAGTCACACAGGACTTTTTAAAGTAAAAATTGTACAAGTTTTTGTCAACTTAACAATATAAAAACAAGTGTAAACAACCTGAGAAATGTTTAGTATCGACACCTTTGTAAAAAGACACTTATGAGATCATGTGTTTCAACTTATCCAGAGTTTGTAAACTTACACCAGGTCAAATTAATTCATGTTAAGAAATACACACTGGAATAATAAGTCATTGCATGTCTCCACAGATTGTTGAATCTGTGGTATACATGGCTGATATGTTACCGAATGAAGAGGAAATGGTAAATCCAATCACAACCACTGTGCTAATCCTGTTTGGAGTCTAGCACAACAAATTAATCACAGGAAGAACGGTGCTCAGGTGAATGTATGTTACAATGCCAATGACAAACACTGACGTATTGTGACGGGCTGCAATTTTAACAAGTCTCCTCCAACGAACAAGTATAAAAAAAAAAAACCCTCCACTAAACAAAACACTTTCTGTAAAATTCAGTCAGCTCGGCTACAAATATTGGTTTCTCCACTTTTTACAGCAACTAAATCTCATCCTGTGTACAAAAGTCGGTTCCTCCAAACTTTTTACAGCTAAAAAATGAGTGTCTCTTGTCCAGCGTAATCTTGCAATGATACAAAATGCAGACTGTGCACATGTACTTATCATGACTATGTAAATACAATCCAAGCAATGAAAAAAAAACAGTTTGTTTTATAAATACATGTGTTTTGCATAAGGCCACTCACATTTAATTGTGAGTTTCCTGTTTAAGGTTTTAAAAAATGGACGAGGTCACTTTTAATTATTAATTATTAATTATTTTCAGGCGGTTAACTTTTTGTGGCGGCTGCCATTTATATCGCGATACTTTGGGGTTTTGACTGGCACAAGCAGGTTACTATTGCATTTTAACACCATACTGTAGTGTTCTCTTACATGGTACAGGCTTCATACTTAATAAAGGACTAGTAATTTTGTAATCATAATTTTTATGTGTGAAATAAATATTCCTTAGTACATGTATTTGTATGTTTTTCATGTGTGACTTACCCGTATTAACACAATTTGCTCCTTTACATTTACAATAATTATGCAGCAGCAGCAGGGGTAGCGCGAACTTGCACCTAGGAGTTAATATAATGCTTTTGATCACTACAATTTAAATTTAGGGGTTGTTGAAGGATCAAATGAACCCATTGCTTCTATTGTTTTGAAATTCACATTTGCAAAATTTGATGTTTTTGACCCTTTAAAAAAAAAACTATCACTACCACTGCGCATCAGAGCATGTGAATATAAAGTGTTTTTTATACCCAGTAAACCTGTTTAAAAACCGCTGAAGGGTGATGCAAAATGTTCAATGCGACGTGGACACAACTGTACTAGCCGCGCGCCCGTACATACACTAGATCCCAGAATGTCCGCCGCCATGTCGCCGCCCGCCCGCCCGCATGCATGGCACGACTGCACGTCAGATTTTGAGATTTTGCGTGCATAGTCTCTGCTCAAGACGGCATCACACTCGAGCGCATGCTAGATTGATGATGTACATGTACATGTACATGTACATGTATGCTGCTACACGACATACGCTTTCATTCAATTATACGAGCGCTTTTTATTCAACTGCGACAGTTGTGGTATGTAAAAGAGACTACATTTTCAAGCAGATCTAACTTGGAAAACACGGACCGTGAATATCAGGTATAAATATCGCAAAATTTTGTGATGAAAGTCAGTTTTCAAAGGCGAAATTGTAGAATAATTAAATCAAATTAAATAATTAAATATTTGACGCGGTGCCAATTTCGGACGCGCGCGGCAACAGGAAACTCACAATCAATTGTGAAAGGCCTAAGCTATATTCTCCCGAGAGCCAAGCTACACATCTGGAGCACACACAATTCAGTCAATGAGAACGTGGCAAGGATTTGCAGGCTACCAAAAATAGACTGGCTGGCTGAATGAAAACCATGATAACATTGCCGCCAACTGTGTGATGTGGGAGTAACGGCTGGACAAGTGGATTTCCACCAAAAGGGGAGTTTTCAAAATGAGTTCTTGAACGGCTCGTCACATTCCCAACGTTCAATAACACTTAAAATGTTTTTCACAATGAGGGGAGATTTTTTTCAAAACGAGCTCTCAAACCACCCGTCACATTCTGAACATTCTAACGTTTATTCACATTATTTGCATGGACTATTCCTTCAGGCATGTAAATCCAAATCCAGGGTGATGAAAAAGTAACACTGCCAGCAAATCCGATCATTTACAGTCAGTTAACTCCGTTTTTGTAAACAAAGCATGCACAAGAATTAAAGATACCATTGCATAAAAAAAAACAAGAACTGAACCGATTCCGTTTCCTTTTTAATTGTTAAAAGTGTTAATTAAGATTAAGAACAAAGCTGGGGTTGCCCACAATTTTTTGTCACTAGCTGGCCGGACCAGTTAGCTTTACTTCTAGCTATTCTGCGTGCATTTTTACTTGTCTGAATGTTTTTTAAGTACTTTTTAAAAGGTTCCGCAGGTTTCATGTTGACAATACCTTGTTCACATGAGAATATTTCTTTCACTTTCATGATGCTAGCATAGCCTATTTGACAAGTAGAATAACCGGTTAACAGAAAGAAATCAATTTTAACTGGTTAGGCAAAAAAAAAAGAGAGGTTTCTGGTCTCAGCGCACGTTGCTATAAAACAATGTTCAATTGCAGCCAAAATTGAGTTCTGCCATGCTGTGCTTTAAACAACTTTTTCACATAGGGGTATGAATGTTTGCCCGAATTGTGAGGCCTCTCTTAGCCACCATACTTTGTATATAGGAAATTTGGTCCCCATGTATACAATGTATCATGTATTTCCCTGTTGGCAAAAAAAAAAACAAAAAAAAAAACGGAACCGATTTTGAAGCCGACCGATGACCAGAAACCGGAGACTTTTTTTTTTGGCCTAACAGAAGTCAATTTGTGAAATGTGAAACTGGTTAACAAATTTCTGAGAAAAGTGATGAAATCAATTAAGAACTACTCTATTTCCTACGGTATACACCCAGTATGTATTACAATTTGTTTCACTCTTTACAAGATTACAAAAGAACCCTCATATGACGACTGAGCCTTCAGACAGGCACGCCCGCAGCAAATTTCATCACTTATGATAATAATTTTCATTTGCAGGACCCCTTCCCTAACAATCTACAGATATGAGCAGAACTTGCCCAAGACATACCCCTGAGCACTTTGTTACTTGTATTTTCACCACACCGGCGAAATTGAAAATGGTACTGTGTATTATATTTTCGTTTGACATCTTCCATGTGCACATAAGGGTAGCACATATTCTGCTTTTTTCTTTAGGGCATTGCATTCTTTATCAAAAGCAAACAATATGACAGATGAATATCTGGTTTTAGGAAGTTTTGTCGCAATAATTTCTGACAAAAAAGTTCTGACTACAAAGCGGAAAATATACTTTTGAAATTGTTTAATTAAACTATGCTGACAATCAACTTTATATCTGTGAATACAGAAATAGACACATTTTAATTGTTGTTTTCTTTATTTGAAAGCATTGACATTGGAACATCTACAGGCCATGGACTTCAAGGGGGCAAAAGAGGTAATTGTCTCCATGTCTTTGCCTTGGTGCCTCTTGAAATCATCCCATAGATGGAAATATCCTTTACCAAGGAGAAAATGTCTTGCCCTAAAAAACAGAATTCAAAGCCTTGAAGTATCCTGTTTGTAAGTTGATACGTAATACACATGAGCACTGGTAATACACACATTCTTTTCACTACTTCCGGTTCCAAAGCTGACATACCGTTTGTGTGTAATTTAACCTAAATTCCTTGATTTAAACATTCAAAAGCGATTCTTGAGGCTGAATTTGACTTTGTTAATAAGATTTTAAGTCTTTACAACACATAAATGCAACTCCCAAGCATTCCAATTTCTTGCATTTCCAATGATCTTCTGATGATCGTTGGAGCCAGCACGTGCAAAGTGGGCACGGTTTATATTGGAATTACATCACACTTACAAACAGGATACAGACAACATCACATCAATATTTTCAGTGGCATACTAATGTTCGAAAGAAATAAATATATTCCAGTTTAAAAATATAATTAATCAATACATACCAATATAATCTATGCATGTCTGCCATTTATGTAAACCTGTCAAAAACCTCAGCCTACTGGTTCCTGGATCTAAGGTGAAACTTATTCAGCCCAATAAACAGCAGAAATGTGACTCCATTTATAGCATGAGTGCTTCTGATGATGGTTGGTTGCAGCACTGCCCAGGGCAGGTTAACAGATCAGGTAAATGTGAGACAACATCAGCACCCATTGTACCTAGTGGATTCAACCATGAATTCCACTGGGAGCACAGGATGTCCCAGAAACAACCACCAAAAACATTGCCGACCTTGAAGGTGAGGTCAAGGACTGTCTAGACAAAATAAAGGGCACCTATGGCCAGGAGGGTTGGTAATGTTATTGCCTGGGTTAAAGGGAAAGTATAACTTATGGTCAGGGTTGGTTTTGTTGTTTTGATCTACATGGCCGCACAAAGAGATGATTATTTCCTTCTAGGTTTGCAGAACCTGGGTGCTTACAAAATATGTTACCAACCCCTTGCTGCATATTGGAATGCTTAAGGGACAATATCATCATGATCAATAGGGCATGGAATCGGAGTGCTAGTTTTAGATTAACTCATTGACCGAAAATAATACCCCACATGATAACATCATATTACCCTAACTGCTGCATAAATGAGCCAGTCATTTTCAGTCACTGTGTTCATCTTAAACTAGGACGATTCCATGCCCTGTTGAAAGTCTGCTCTGATCGTGACGATACTACCCCTTTAAGTCAGTCAAGATGAGGTAAGTCCCTGATGGAATATATACCATTTTATAGTAATTTAGATGCAAGGTGGTATAATTTTCATGAGAGTACAACATTTTATATGACAAGGGATCAAACTCTGAATGAAATGATAAAGATCTCTAAATTGTATTCATGTCTGGTTCCCTGTGAAACCCAATTAAACATCATAATGAAACAAACAGTATGCCTGAAAAGCCCAAGTCTAGTTTGGACAAAGCCTCTGTTTGATTCTCATTGGCATATGTATAAAAAAAAACCTTAAAAAACAAGACCGCCGCTGCATGAATAAAAATGTGAGTTAGCTCACAAAACTTTTTCTATGAGTAATTTTTCTTCTAACCAGATCTTTAAGGAGTGGGGGAAAGGAACATTCCTAAAATGGATAACCCCAAAAGAATTTCTTTGAAACAAACTGCACAGTTATGAATGAAATCTGATCACTCTGTAAATCACTCATCAGGTTTTAACTTGGAGGAACTTTGCAAAAATTTGGCAGCAATAAATTTGTCAGTATTCCTTGGTGGGCAACTACATCTATTTATTTACTTTACAGCATTTCGTGTGGAGTGAAAAGTTATGTCAGACATCTTAATTTTGCCATATTTTTTCCCCTTCATTTGGCCTTTGCTGCTCTATGTGGGCAGCTACTGATGGTTCTTGCAAATGTTAACACATACCATACAAATCATGATAGTGCTGGAACTTACATGACTTTCCACCTGTCTCTGTGGTTTTCACCAATACCACCACACACAGATTTCAACATATTAAAGGCACAATATCATCACGATCAGAGCAGACTTTCAATAGGGCATGGAAGCGGTGTCCTTGTCTAAGATGAAAACAGTGACTGAAAATTACTCGCTCATTTATGCAGCAGAAACAGTAATATGACCTTATCATGTGGGGTATTTTTTCAGTCACTGAGCTAATCTAGCACTCTGATTCCATGCCCTGTTGATCATGACGATATTGTCCCTTTAAATCTAGTATACACTTTTGCTAAAAATGCATCCACACTAGAAAAAAAAAGAGGTGTACATGAAAGCCAACCTGTGAAAGTTTCAGCTTATTTCATTGTGCTGTTCATAAGAAAATAATAAAAATGCATTCAGATTTTTTGTATTCATTCCAACATGAAATTTCTGTCTTCCGATGACAGAAATTCAATTTGGAAATTATTTCTCTAATTGCTCTTATTATGAAAGCACCTCAGACAGAAATATTTCAAGGGATGTTTGATACCATCATCAACTTTACACCAAGTATGTTTTAAGCAAAAACAAATCATTTCTTTTTTCGAGATTACCAATAGTGTATAATGGCAATTAAGTGTAGACATTTTTCATTTGTCCTTGGGATATCCACAATACATACAGTCAGCGGCGGCACCAGACCTGTTAAACTGGGGGGACAAGAGGGGGGGGGGGGGGGGCAAGCTTAAATTTAAGGGGGCAAACATTAATCTTTAATGTAATTTTGTACTGCTGAAAAAGCATTGACTTACCATCGGGGATAAAATTGGGGGGGGGGGCAAATTGGGGGGGGGGGCAAATTGGGGGGGCAAATTGAGGGGGGAAAATTGGGGGGGCAAAGAAAGTAACCGGGGGCCATTCCCCCTCCCCGCAGCACTGCCGCTGCATACAGTTGTAACCTCCGGTTCTTTTCAGAACTAATTCCTACTCAATAGAGAATTTCACATGGTGTCACCGCAATTAGTCTTACTTATCCTCTTCACCATGCAAAGCTACAAGTTTTACAATACATAGGCCTACATGTAGTTACAACTGAACATTGTGCGCACTTATCTATAGTGTGTTGCCTTATGCACCCATAGTTTGGCTGTATACAAGCACAAAGGTCTATCTAGAGTACATACACTCATACCAGTTAACATTATACAAGGTCCCACACAACCATTTGTGGGAATTCGACTGTCTGTTGAAGAAAGAAATTCCATGACCACAGATAAGCCAGAGGAAATAAACCTGGGAGTGATATCAACCTTAACTTCCTATAACAATTCACAGACAGTTGCCAAGGTCAAACCTTAAAACAAATACTACCAATTGTTTCCTGACTGAACCTGTTCTTTTCAAAACAGAATGCCTCTGGGGTTCAATTTCATTTTTTTTTAAATTTATTATTATTTTTTTTTTTGGGGGGGATAAACAAGTAAATGTTAAAAATGCATTCAGATTGTTTGTATTCATATAAATATGCAAATTTTGTGAATTTGAAAATACAGTAAAGAAAATGCATATATATATATATATATATACATATTTTTTTTAAATAAATTTTCTTTATGATCCCCTATGAAAACTAACCCTTCAGAAGCTAGACTAGAAACAAACACACAAATCCCAGCCCACATACAGCAAACTTTTACAAGTATCATAAGCCGATGTCTGTAATGACACCAGTAATGAACTAGAGTGACTATAGGCCAATGACGATAATAATAAGCGTCTCAAACATACCTCTGTCCTGATTCTTCCTGATTGGTTCTGACAACTTATAACATCAATCTGGAAGTGTTAATTGTACAATGGTATTACACCAGTTATATTATGATGTCTTGAGATGTCATGTCTTTTTTTGATGGCTATATAAATTTCAGGGAAAGGTCTCATTCCAAATTGTTCACAGCAAACCTTTCAGGAAGAAATGTGTTTATGCAGTATATACACATGTAATGCTAATATTTTTGGACAAGCAAAGCTTGCATATTGATTAGCAAATTGTGAATTTGGGAATCAATTGTCCGAATAGACTGGTGCATTTACAATTGCATGTTTTTATTTGTGATTTTATATTAGCAATCCTGAAATGTACAGCTCTGATGGAATTAATTATCATGATGTTTTCATATCAAATTCAGCTTTAGCCCTAACTCCCTAGGCCCACTTGCTTACACATAACCTGAATCCTTCCTAACTCCCTAGGCCCATTTGCTTACACATAACCTGAATCCTTCCTAACTCCTTAGGCCCATTTGCTTACACATAACCTGAATCCTTCCTAACTCCCTTGGCCCATTTGCTTACACATAACCTGAATCCTTCCTAACTCCGTAGGCCCATTTGCTTACACATAACCTGAATCCTTCCTAACTCCCTAGGCCCATTTGCTTACACATGACCTGAATCCTTCCTAACTCCCTAGGCCCATTTGCTTACACATAACCTGAATCCTTCAAAATCCTTCAAAATCCTTCAGTAGTAAAGCAAGCACATGACATGTATGCACACATGGTGTTTCTAATCTGTGATGGCCAGGGACCCTCCCTGCATGCATGGAGCAATAAACAGTGTCCACTGACCCAAGCACTGACCTTGCAATCACTACAACAAACATGGATGTACGATTACCATGGAAAGGCAAGTATGCCTAATAACCTCAATCTTCCAAAATCCTTCACTTTAGCAAAGGGCATGTAGCATGTAACCTCAATCCTTCAAAATCCTTCACTTTAGCAAAGAGGATTTTGGAGGATCTGGGAAAGTTAGGTTTAAACCACGCAAGTAGTGTAGAGGTTATATTTTTTATAAAATTATGAAAAATTATATCTGTGGGATTGATAAAAAAATATAAATAATTATGATCCATTTTTAATTAAAATTTCAACAGCTGGTACTTAGTTCTCTATTATCCAAACCCAGCAGAGCAAATACAGTCAATGGTTAGCTTACATTGGTGATCAATATTTTTTTGAAGAAAAAAAAATTATACAATTTTGAAAAGGCAAACTAGAAATGAGAGAAACAAGTACATTTTCCTCACAGCCAGCTTATGCTGGGTAAATTCACCAGCAATCCTAACATTCTCGTCATCCCAGCTCGTCTTGATCAACGAGATGGCTCAAAGTATTGCACTGGAAGAGACTGAGCGAGAGGGTGAAAAAAAAAATCAAGCGGAGGCCCCGGTGTAAACTAAACGCCAACTATGCCATGCACAGCGTGGACCGGGCACACAGCCAAATATAGTCAGCCTGAATGGCCCAGGCACGTACATGTAGTAGTGTTATAACCCTTAATACAATGATGTCAATATAGAGATCAACCATCTGTCTGTGATTGGCCCGGGAAAAAAATGACCTAGAGTATAAAGGAGTTTTGTCCCAAACTGTTTATTACTTAGCTTACTAGAATATATAGTTGGCCAGAAGAAAAAAAAGAAGAAAAATAATTTGATATTGAGCATATCATTTTGATTTTTGAGTCCAAGTCTGTGTCCCACGTCCAACATTGAATCTCGTCCAATTCACTAAAATTGGGACTCAATTGTATATGTCATACAAGCTTAATCCCATGTAATCAAACATCAACAAGCCAGTTACAAATATGACTTGTTAAACATTCACAAGTTGGTTGAACCCCCTAGGTATTCTAACTAGGAACCTTCCTGAATCCTCCAAAATCCATCAGTGCACTTTTGGAAACATGCCCTTATCTTCAAAATGCACTGGTATGTATTTTTGTTGATCTTTCATATTCAGCACTTACACGTATGGCCTGTGTTGCTAGGTCTTGCCCCATGAAGAAGTGAAAGTACCAGTTTCCAACAGTGCTGAATGTTTATCTTGGATATTGATTCAAAGAGGGTGAGCTTACTTTAAAGCAACACCTGCTGGTTGGCATGCAAGGTTATAGGACACTAGCCTTGGTGGGGTGACTGCTATAATGAGAATAATTAACACATGTAAGTGTTTTGTGTAGCACTAGTTTCAAATATTATAGGCTCAGTGACTGATGCATCATCAAATGTTCAATATAAATTAACATGTTTACACCAGAAAAAAAATATATATATATAATTAGCAATTGAACAATGACATATAATTTCAAGGTTTCCACTTGATTGGTTTACTTCTTTTACAATGATAAAATTAAATTATTACTGAAAGTACAATGCACCATATTGTACTTTGGACAGCTGTACTGTTAGACATTTTATTAAGGTCACCTGTTAAATGTGGCCAAACATATATTTGATGGTCCTAACCATATGCATATTACACACACAAAAACTGTCTACTGTGGCCACCTGTCTATTTAGGCCACTTCCATTGTCAGTGCCTACGTACGGTGGCTCCCTTTATATTGGTTTGTGTGTACTTGGACAAAAGGCTAGCTCAGACTTCACATGAATGCATACTTTGATGTCAATTAACCCCATATCAACTTCATAGCAAATGCTCACTGACCTACAAAATCTGCTTCGCTATGAGTATGGCCAAACAAGGTAAAAAAACATAAATTAAATATATACGTAATTACTTTTACTGTAACCTATTTAGTCACACTACATTGTAATGATGCCCTAGAATATTAGCACTATGTTGTAACAAAAAAGTCTTGTATCGGGAATGATCATGAAGTCACCTGGTAAATGCAAAATGAACCTAGTCCTAATTTTTTTATTTATTTAATTTTGTTGTATGTATATGACATAAAACACAATAAAGGGGGCCCACTTTGCATCCGTCACGTTAGCAGTTTTTCCAATGGTTCTTATTTATTAAGTACCTGAAACCGACCAAAAAGTGTTTCAACATGTAAATGGACATGCAGGCTTATACTTAGAACTAATTTGAGTTGATTTATTTATTTTTTAAATTTTTTTATTTATTTTTTTACCCTCAAATTTCCATAAAAATTGGACGGAAAAAGTTACCTCACTTTTCCGTCCATTTGTTGATGGAAATTTTAGGGTAATTAAAAAAAATAATAGTAATAATCAACTCAAATGATCTTTAGGATAAGCATGCATGTCTATTCAAATGTTGAAATTCTTTTTGGGTGGTTTCAGATATTAAAAAATAAATTACAACCATTAGAAAAACTGCTAACGTGACGGTAGGAAAGTGGCCCCCTTTATTGTGTTTTATGTCATATATTTTTAAAAGCAAATAAAGAATTAGCTGATTCAAACTGCTTACTAATCAAGATTGAACGGGGAAGGGGAGGGCTACATTTAAACAAACTACTGTAGTGGGTACACACGTAACTACTGGAGCCAATTTCATAGATCTGCTTAGCAGAGAATTTTGCTAAGCAAATATTTTCGCTAAGCGATATAAAACAGACTACCAGCCAAAATGCATCCGGTTTTTTTAATGAAATTTTGGCTGGTAACCAACGAAATACGCTAAGCAATTTTTTCTGGTAAGCAATTTTTTCTGGTAAGCAATTTTTTCTGGTAAGCAATTTTTTCTGCTATAAAGCAGCTCTATGAAATTGGCCTCAGGTGTTTTGCATTTGTCTGACTTTGTGATGGTAACAACTAACATGGTAACCCCCTGAATCCCTTTGGCTATGTCTATGAATCGACTTGTAGTATAAATGGAGAACAAATGGTTTATGGCTTCACGTACTGACCCACACACACACAGTCTTTTGAAAAAGACACTGGTTGTGTCAAAACGTGAGTATACTAAAGACTTTTTGGTGTTTCTTTCAAGTCACATTTAATCGCACGATCTGCTGGTGCGAATAATAGCACAAAGAACCTTCCCAAGACGACAACCTGCAATTGTAGCGATGACTCGGTTGGCGCCAATTTAAATGCCAAATTCACTCCCACCGACGAATAACCATTTTCCCCTCCTCAGGATAAGAGCACTTTGACATATGGGAGGAAAGCAGTACAAAAATAAAACCATGAGATTGATGGCCTTCAGCTAAAGAAACACGAGAATAGAAATTGAGATTGGCTGGGGTTAAGAAACACGTCTAGTTTGTGGCAATCGGATCAGCCGTGGCTTAGAGTAGTTTTGCTGTCGTGTTAGCGGCGAGAAGCGAGGAGGAACCGTTCATTGTTGAAGCTGATTATTGGAAAATTAATTTCGGAGAAGATGGGGCACTTTCATTTATGGTGGGGAAGCTGGGGAAAAAATAGCCGAGGGGGGAAATGGTTTGAGCTTGTGGAGATTAGATAAGTATGAATCGTGAAGAATCTTTTGTACTGTCTGTTGGAAATTTACGTGAGAAAATGTTTCTTTAAGTATTTTATTTGAAATCGAAAATTGTTTTTTTTTCATAAGTGGGGCTGCATTTCAAAAAGAATTCTCAATAGTAATTTGATTTATTTTATTTTGTAGAATATATTTCCTGATTATTTCAAATTCAGTGTAATTTAAGTGTTTGATTTTCAATGTTGAATCTGGGCTTTCATATAATAATTACATATTTTAACTACACTTCCTCTGAATTTGATTGTTATTTTTTTTTACTATTAAAGGGACAATATTTTGTCTTTAATATTAGATGTTATGTTTGACTATTCAAAATGTAAAACTATGATCATTTATGCATTTTTTGAGAAGACCAAAGGTACAGATTTTTCCATATTTACAAATTCTTTTAACCCTCCTACTACAAGGGTCAAAATCAGTCAAAATGTTGATATACATGTACTTGCCAAGGTATATCTAGTGCACTTAAAAGTCAAACACTGTCAAACCTTACGTGTAGTAAGTACATTTACAGGTCAAAATGAGTCAACTGTTTTTGACTGGTAAAAGCATTGTCTGGTATTGTTCAGGGTGGTCAAAATGACAGTCAAAACCAGTCAAAAATGCCCCTGTGTGCACATTTGGGTCAACAGTCAAAACGGGCAGTTGACTGGTTTTGACCTCTGTAGCTCCTTGCCACTAAAGTGCAGAGGGTTAATAAAGTTGTGACAAATACAATTCTTATTTACCCTGCATCTAAAAAGGGCAAAGATACATGCAAACACTAATACGTTTAAAAATTTAAATAGCATCTTAATCCAATCCCAACCGATGGAATTACTTGGATGATAAACTTATAAAATGGCCACTAATAAGACCCAAGGCATTATGGGACAGGGGTTGCCGACAGTTGCGTGTAAATGCCAACATCTGAGCATACAGTACAGTGAATTATGCAGTGGGTAGATAATCTGCATAATCTGATTGATTCAGGAATGAATTCCCGAACACAATGTAATGCAACATTTGTGAAATGGCATTGCAATGGGCTGAAAATAGCACAAATCCATAACTGAGATATTGTATTATTCTATCAACCAGGAAAATGCCTTCCAGATGACGCCATGATACCAGGAACCAGATGACGCCATGATACCAGAAACTACATTTTGTTGACCAGAAACAAACATGAAATTGATGTTGTTCATGAAGTTGTAATACACAATCATTTAATTTTGTTAGGCACAATCTTTCTTAATTCTGCGCATGGCCATACAATACATGTTCTATTTTTTTTAAATTGTATTATTATTATTATTTTAAAAATCTTTTCTCTATTCTTTCTGCCTTTTTTGGCAGTATTATTTTGTGTTTTTGTTTGAATGCCCGTTTATTTGTCTGTGTTTCTGTTGCAGTCTGATTGTATTTTGTCTGATGTTGTTGTGGTTTTTCTATGTTTTATATTTGTTTGTTAGTTTTTGTGCTGACAGTACAAGGAGAGCAACCAGACAGTGATTTAGTTTGCTTTTCTGCAATCCTACAGGGATAATGTCTTTGTTTGGTCTATATCTGTTGTTTCTTTTTCTCTGTTGTTCATTCTTATTTTGTTATGAAGCTGTGAAATTTGTATGTAATTTGGTTGTTTCAATGGATTTGTATATTTTTTACCTGTGATATTAATAGATTAACCCTCCTACTGATAGACCATTTGAAACCATTCAAAATTTCCACTTTCAAAAATGCCCATTGGTTTTGTACACACATGTTGATACCATTTGAACAGTGTTGGTAGCAAGCTTTACTACCATTCAAATCCATTCAAATGCATAGAGGGTCCATTGATTCACCACTTAGAAGTATCCAAACAAGGTTTTGTATTAGATGTACTACCATTTGAAAATATCCAAACAAGGTTTTGTATTAGCTGACCTACCATTCAAAACCATTTGGGGGAATCAATACTGTACAGTTATTTCACCATTCAGAACCACAAAAGCGAATGGTTTCAAATGGTGCATCAACTTGTATGAAAAAAGTACCAAAAGCAGGAGGGTTAAATTAAACAAAAACAAAAAAACCATAGTGAACAAAATGTTATTAAAGGAAATGCATATTGGTATTGCTCTGGTGTTTAATTAAATTTCATGTGAATTAAGACGTACATGTATACATGTAAAGTAACTCATCTATGAAAGTTTCAATTTTTTGTCATTAACCCTCCTATTATCAGTGTTGTTCTTTACACAGACATATTGCGGTACACACTTTCTTATCTAAAGATTAATGGCATACCCCAAGGCTCTTTAGAGAGATGAGGTAAACTGAAGCAGCCACCTGCTTTGTTTCATTGCAAGGCTAACTTGAAATAAACCAGTGCAGTAACTTGGGGTATACACATACTGTATGAAGGTCAGAACACTTTGTTTTTGTCCCAGACCTGAGGGGCATTTTGGGGTATCCATGTACCATTCTTCTGTACAGTATGCAATATTTTAAGGCATGCATAGAAAAAGCATTGTGTACTTAGCAGTTTCTTGTTGGTGGCATTTTGGAGACTGCATGTATACAAGGGTTAAAGAGAAAACTTACAGTGAAATGTTCTCAGATTTTTAAGAAGGTAAAATGGAAATTTATACGCCTTACATGGAATTTTGATGTGCCATCAAATTTTTATTCAGTCAAGAATAACGGAGATAATTTTACTAATTTAACAAAATGATAGCACCTGAGACAGACATATACTACTCAAAACAATTTAGGGAACACCGGAATAATCTCAGTTAAAGCAAGATCATTTATTTCAGATAAACACAATGTTTCACAGAATTGATGAGAAACAACTGCACAATGAAACAGATGATAAAGGATGCATGTAGTGATTACACATTTCATGACATGACTACTGAAAGAGAGAGGGGGTTCAAATGAAAATCCCGGTTCATGGAACATTTTAAACCTATTTGATGTTAAAAATCCGGTGTTCCCTAAATTGTTTTGAGTAGTATATATATCAATGGATATCTGTTACCATCATCAACTTAACACATTGTCTGGTTACTGTAAAACTTTGATAATTTATTTATTTATTTTTGTCGTTAATACTGATGTTATACATTCCCTTCAAAGTATTTAGAAGCATGCTCATACCAGTTCAGACAAAAATACCCTTCAGTTACTTTCTGCCGATGACAGATAACCGGAGATCAGAATCTCTTGATATCAGGCATGATGCTATAACGATCGTAGTCTGAGCGCTGATGTCTGCGAAACCCTCTATTTATGATCCATGGATAACCTTATGACATTAATGTATGTAATTATCATTCCAGTCATGTTTGTCTGAAGTTCAGGAACATTTTAATTTTAAATTTTCGCTTTTTCCTATTTAATTAAGGTTTGAGCATTCTACAAGTGAAGTACACAGTAGTATAGTGATTCCCTTAGAACATACACAGATCACCTTCATGTTTTTTTCTAGCATGAATCAATATAAATATAACTGCTAAATTCATAATATAAAAACAGTGGCATTTTGAAGGCAGCTGATGGCACCACACAGGCATTATTATCATTGAGGGTTAGGTAAGACAATTGCGGTGACACCATGTGAAATTCTCAATTACTACTCAATTGAGAATTTCACATGGTGTCACCGCAATTAGTCTTACTTATCCTCCTCACCATGCAAAGCTACAAGTTTTATCATTGAGGGTTATTGACCTTTGACCTATTGACCGGGATGGTTACATCACAAGAAACCTTGCCAGGTTTTATACAGAGCAACTCATGTGTCATGTAAAATGATCAGTGGTGAATGGATCT
Organism: Zoroaster sp. YZ-2022; assembly: GCA_029582265.1. NCBI lineage: Eukaryota > Metazoa > Echinodermata > Asteroidea > Forcipulatida > Zoroasteridae > Zoroaster > Zoroaster sp. YZ-2022. The sequence continues at coordinate 19,308,025 of CM055837.1, forward strand.
ACAGACGATTGTTTGTTGTTTCAGAGTACGAAATGTAATCTTTGATCCACAGAATAAATTTGATGTCGTGCACATGAACGGATGTTATGTTGCCGAGTGGGTTTCTTAACCTTTTTTTCAATGAATTATGAGAAAATATAATGAGTGGTTATATAACTCTAAATGTAAAATAAAACTGTTTGTTCAAGACAAAAGAGAATAGGTAAATAATTATTTTAAAAGAACTTTACCGACATAACCTACATGTAGGAGCAAAATTCTGCAGAAAAATCAGGAAGGGAAATATGGTGTGAACCTACTACTGACTGAATACACCAATCCTGTGTGTCAATCAAATGGAAAATATTAACCAATAGGGTTAAGCCTTTCCATGACAACTGTAACTATGTTGGTCAAGCACTTGGCTTTTATGCAGGTGGTGTGACCTAATGTTCAGCATTTCTTAGGGTGTGCAAGGGAATATGGCCATAATAAGTTCTATCATTGACCTTCACACAAATCTCAGTATGCCACTGTTCATATTCCTAATATAAAGCCAATTTGGTAATTATTCAAAGTTTCTCGTCACTGGAAAATTTGAAATTTAAATTTGCAATGCTTTGGCTCAAGTTGGTGAATCAATTCAAGGTCTGACACATATATTTGGAGTGTAGTTACAGGGGACATAGAGAGTTACGTAATTTTGCATTCTAAGTCAGATATAAGATATTCAAGTTGTTCAGAGGGTGAAATATTTATATGCACTTTTTTTCTTTTTTTTTTTTTTTTTGGGGGGGGGGATGATTTTGAAGAGATAGAGCAGCTGAACAAACAGCTTTGTAATAAAAATATAGCAATGTTCTGTTTAAAAAGAAATTGCAGATACAAAAAAATAAATAAATAAATAAACAATAATAACAAAGCATGGGCAATTTACCTTAAAAAATCATTCACATTATCAATATTCACATTATCAATATTCACATTATCAATATTCACATTATCAATATTCTCATTAATAAACAGATCTGTAATAAGAAAATAGCACCGTTTCATTTAAAAAGAAATTGCAAATATCATTATTCTCATTAATAATCCTTGTTCTGAATCTGGTCTGAAGAATAAAGCCCTCACCAAACAAATAATGCTTATTTTGTATACAATAAATTGACCAAATTGACCAAACTAAAAATGCAAAAGGTTCAAAAAGAAAATTATACTTGGTAGGGCTATATTTATTTATGTTTAATCCGTCAAATCTTATTCACCAGACATGGATGAACACAAGTTTCTTCAGAAAGTACAGATAAGGTTAACAGTGTTTTGAAAGCCGGAGGGATAAAGATTTATATCTTGAGTCGGTAAATTGGCTTACCGCAAAAAGTTTATTTTGATTAATCAAAAACAAACATCTACATCTGATATTTTTTATGAAGAACTATATTCCATGTGGCTTAAAACTGAAACCGCATATTTTTTTTATTATTTTATTTATTTATTTTTGTTAAAGTTTAAGGAGCTACAGAAAACCAAATGACCAATTGCATCATGAAGCAAGTTATGATAAGAAGCTTGTTTGACCAATCAAACCCTAAAATGAAACAATTTCACTGGGTAGCCATCTGACCAATCACAGCCAGAGCTGGAAATACTACATTATGAAAACATTTGACCAATCACAGCTACAGCTGAACCAACTGTACCATGAACACAACCAGGTTAATGGTTAATGGTTAATGGATAGTGTTAATATCCAGGTTAAAGAGTAACAGTAAATGGCTCATAAAACTGCAATGACCCTCTTTAATGACCCTCTGGAAAGCAAGTATGTCTCACCCATGCACAGTGCCAACATCTAGCTTCCAGCTTCCAGTGCAAAGACTAAGTCAATAATGAGGAAAATGTAAGTGGTACACGCGACAGCCGTACCCTAAATTAACAGGCATAAACTTAATAATGATCATAAGTGGTAACAACCATCTTCCTCCATGTAACAACTGTGGAGATACCTATATATTAAATAAAGACAGCTGAATAACGGTGTCCGTCCTTTGGAGATACCAGAACAGCAGGATGCGGGGGAGAACCTACATGGATAACAGACCAAGATATGGAGACAGGCTGAGAGAAAAGCAGACATACTGACTGACTGACAGACAGACCCACCATTGATCCACTGGCCAGGCAGAAATAGAGTGAGAAAACTCATACATGCTTGAAATTGAGATAAGGGGCATATTCACAGTGCCTAATTTGACTAAGTAAGACTAATTGCGGTGACACCATGTGAAATGCTCAATTGAGTAGTAATTAGTTCTGAAAAGAACTGGAGGTACAACTCGACGTTTCGATCAGTGTGCTCTGATTGTCCTCAGGAGAATGCCGGACTCTGGGGAATGCTGCTGCATTCCCCAGATTCTCCTGAGGACGATCAGAGCATACTGATCGAAACGTCGAGTTGTACCTCCAGTTCTTTTCAGAACTAATGACTACTCAATTGAGCATTTCACATGGTGTCACCGCAATTAGTCTTACTTATCCTCCTCACCATGCAAAGCTACCTAAAAGATTTACCTAATTTGACTATGATTCTGTTTGCCAACTAACACGCGTTGATCAGCATATTAAACGTCTGCCTACATGTGTGGCTTATTGTCAAATGCATTGACAACTAATGCACTAATCAGTGCATTAAGCATGTGCCAACATGTGCGTTGTCAAATGCATTGACAACTTACGCGCTGATCAGAGTGTTTAGCATCTGCCCACACATAAGTTCTATGTGACAAGTGTGTTAACAACATATAAGATGTGTTTAATGTGCGTTCCAGTATCACATTAAACACATCTTAAGCCTAATGCTGTAATTCTGCACTTGTCACATTGTAGATGCTAACATTAACCCTAACCCCCTAGGTATTCTGGCTAGGAACCTTCCTGAACCCTAACCCCCTATAGGTATTCTGTCTAGGAATCTTCCTGAACCCTAACCACCTAGGTATTCTGGCTAGGAACCTTCCTGAATCCTCCAAAATCCATCAGTGCACTTTTGGAAACATGCCCTTATCTTCAAAATGCACCACGCATTTTCGTTGATCTTTCATATTCAGCACTTATGGCCTGTACTTCTTGCCAGGTAGTAATTTTGCCCCATTTGAAGAGGTGAAAGTACCAGTTTCCAAGAGTGCTGAATTTTCCCCAAAAAGTGCCCCTTGGAGGATTTTGATGGATATGGGGTGGTTAGGGTTAAGCATGATGCCGCATAATGCATGCCAATCACTACTTCCTCCGATAACTTTGGCATAAATTATAAGCTAGGACCAAGAAGATACCCTGTTGGGACTATTAAGACATTGGTAACTTGGGCTTGAGGTTTGTAGCTGTTGAATGCACCCGCTGGAGGCAAATCCTTAAAGGAAGATATGCCCCAAGGGAATTCCCACAGTTGATGATGATGATGAGGAAGTCTCATTGATGATGCTACTGATGACGGCTGAGTAATCAAAATGAAATTCCATGACTTTTCCTGCAACTCAAAAAAAGTCCTGACTATAAAAGTCAGAGTAAATCATTCTCATAAGCCATTCCAGTCAACCCATTGGCATCTGTAGTTTGACAAGCATACATGTATCTAATTGCATTCCTGCTTGCCAGAGTTTATACCTCAACAGTGCCTACAACCCAGTCAATAGATTCACCTGTACAACATAGCAAAGTGCTACACAAAGGTCACAATTTGCTAATCAAAGTTCAAGATCTACTATTTAGTAGTACAAACCAGGCCCATAGCTAGGAGGAGGGGGGGGGGGGGTCTTAGAGGAAATGGCCCTTGGGCCCATTGTTTATATACATTTTTAAACCTTAACTCCCTATATAGGCCCATTTGCTTACACATAACCTAAATACTCCAAAATCATTCAGTAGTAAAGTAAGCACATGACATGTATGCACACATGTGTTTCTAATCTGTGATACACATGGCCAGGGACCCTCCCTGCATGCATGGAGCAATAAACAGTGTCCACTGACCCAAGCACTGACTTTGCAATCACTACAACAAACATGGATGTACATGTACCATGGAAAGGCAACTATGCCTAATAACCTCAATCCTCCAAAATCCTTCACTTTGGCAAAGAGGATTTTGGAGGATTTGGGAAGGTTAGGGTTAATAATCAAGATTGAATCCACAAATTGGCCCCACAGTGAAAGATTTTACCCATTTTTTTACCTTAAAAAGGGGAGGGGGTAGTTATTCTTTGACCTCAATATAAAAAAGTTCTTGGCAAAAACTTGTTTTGGGGGCTACATTTCTTTCAGAAATTCTTTTGCCGTCCTCCCAAATTTCACACTAGGTTGGTTTCAAATATCAATTCTTGAATACACATACCGTACATATATTTTACCAATGGTGCATATAGCCAAGGTATCATATTTACCTCAAATTATTCCTCAATTCTACACAAAAATTCCTCATGGGAAAAAACAGTTTCAAAGATATCTAACCTTTCAGAACAAAACACTTGCGTAGGACCAAAATCTCCCTGAACCTAGATCAGTGAATTCCAGTAGTACCATGTAAATATTGACCCCACTTCAACACAAAATTCCTCTCGGAAAAAATAATTCCACAGATATCCAGCCTGTCATAGCACACACTCCTGCAATAACATATTATCTGAACATAAGACATTCCAATTAAAACCAAGTATTTACCTCAAAATTTCACCTCGATTCCATGCAAAAATTCCTCTCAGAAAAAAAATAATTCCACAGATATCCAGCCTGTCAAAGCATACACTTATGAAAACCTAACTTCCTGAACCTAGTTTAGTGTCTCTTCCCTCCACACACATTCCAAGGTTGATCACTTTCATGAGGTAAGTTGAATGCAAAAATGTTTTTGTTTGTTCCCCATTCAAATCAATTCTATGTGAAAACCTCATTCCAAGGCTTAAATGGTCTGATCATTTTCATGATGTATGACAATGCTCTCTGTAACCCCATTCAAACAAATTTTGTGAAAAAAAACTCTTTACAAGTACTTTTTTGTTCTACCTGTGGGAGTGCGGGCTGCATAGTTTCACAGACTTTTTAAGCTCTGATAGTTTTTACACAAGATTTTCTTTTTGGAGAGGGTATAACTAAAGAGGGCAGGGCTGTGTAAGAGGTGTTTAAAGGTTAGTCATGGTCTAACAACAAGAGGAAACCCTTGAATGTATGTAAATAAATACATAGAGGGGATTACCATGTTGGTTTCCTGTGCTATGTTATTCTGTTCACAATGTTATTTTCCTTTGTTGGTGGAGTCCTGTCTTCGTGGCATTGATAAATCCAATGACTTTCAGAAAATCAGTAAACAATGATCTCATCATGAACAAAAAAAAGAAGAGCAACAAAACAGTGACTTTGTTATTCAAAAACGAGAAAACAATGACTTAAACAATTACCTAATTATAAAATTTGTATTTAACACCTTTTGATAAAAAGATCAACCTAGATTAACCTGTCGTTTGTAAGAAAAGTTAAATTATCACCAATATAAAGTTTATAGGAAACAGTTACCTTACTGTCAAATTTGTATTTAACACCTTTGATGAAAAATCTACCTAGAAATTATTGGTGTTGTCGTTTGTAAGAAAAGTTAAATTATTACCATTAAGTTTATAGGAAACAGTACTCCAAGGGTGTGATTTGACAAAAGTAAAAAATGGGTAGCGGGCCTGGGTCTACCTTTGGTCTAGAGGACAAAGCTCCCTGAACCTCCTGTGGGTAGCGGGCCTGGGTCTCCCTTTGGTCTAGAGGACAAAGCCCCCTGAACCTCCTGTGGGTAGCAGGCCTGGGTCTCCCATTGGTCTAGAGGACAAAGCCCCCTGAACCCCCTGGATGTTTAATTTTGGAGGATTTACAGACTCTCCACATCCCCACAAACAAGAAACTAGAGGTTTGGACACAATACAGGCTACTTCTTTCTTTCCTTGGTGGCTACTTCTCTTCTCTCAATAAAATTATGGGGCAAAGAGAGATTTGTGAAATCAGGAAAAATCCTGAGAAATCACAGGCCTGGTACTCTTTCCAAAATTCTACATTAGAATGAATACCAAAATTCTGACATGAACGTTATAAGCTGACACTTTCAGAGATTGTTTTTTAAATCTTGATTCACAGAGAAAGTGAAAATAAATGGAATAAATACCAAGAGAGAGTTCCAAAGATTGAATAACTCCAAAATATGTTTTGTACCTTCAAAACAAATTTCATCTTATATATATAGGTTGGTGAATTCGTGGGTTCGAATCCCGCCTGAGTCACCTGTGTAGTTTTTTCACAGACACTCGGAAAGCACCGAGTATACAGTGCTATACACACGTCGGTGTAGGGCAAAATTAAATCAATTGTTCATATCCCGACGCAAGAATTTCACCAACTTATATATATAGCGGAACCCGCTGCTATATGGGATTCTAGCCAGCCAATTGTCATCGGGCAAGCTCGGTAGTCGAGAGGTTAAGACGTCTGCACTAGTAAGCAGGAGGTCGTGGGTTCGAATCCCGCCCGAGTCACCTGTGTAGTTTTTTCATAGACACTCGGAAAGCACTGAGTATACAGTGCTATACACACGTCGGTGTAGGGCAAAATTAAATCAATTGTTCATCTTACATATTTCATTCCCCAAAAATTCTAGCTTTCTACATCTCTATTCTTCTGTTTTTATGAAGTTGGCCCTCCATTTTTTTCTTTCTTTGTACAAAAAACAACAGCCTACTTTTATAATTACACATAAGACCTTCCGACAATAATCTGATTAAGAGATAAAGTCATTGATAAAAATCTAGACATCCCTGAGCATTTTCAATCTTAATTCTTCTTTTCAAATCTTAATTTTGCTATTTCATTCCATTTCAATCTTTCTCTACGTATCGATCTCTGTACATCTTTTGCAGAGCCAGAGAGATGGATTTCCTTGTCTGCCAGTCTTGATGAGACGTCTTCCCCATCTAGTCTGTCATGCATACCATACAAGGCTTGTCCCATTCTGGCATGGTTATAGCATTCAATGGTATGCCATGCTATGTTTCTCCTGGGGTGGTGTGGTTTTTAAGAATTTCTTATTTCATGATGTTGGCGTTGGAACCTTAAACGACATATTGGATTACTGCAAGGGATTAACGAGATATCAACGATGACTTATACCAAAAATATTACTTTGCTGTTATTAGTATGTTTATGTTATGTGTATCTCATTGAGTATTTTATAATAAAATCAAATTCTAAAAACAAATAATTAGGCCAATTTGAAGAAAAAATACACATTTCAAAACTCAAAGCATTCTTGTTAACTTTTGGTAAATTACAATAATATTTGAATAAGAGGCAGTTCAGAATATTTCATGGAAAGGTCTTTTTGAATTATTTGTTTTTATATAAATTTGATCACCCGCTATTTTGTTAACCAGTTCGCGTCGGGAATAAAAACGTTTTTCTGGGCCCCTGTGCGGGTTTCTTTTCCCCACACAAACACGTTAATGGAAGCTTCCACAGTGCGTGGCCACGTCTACCGAGCATGTCACTGTACCCTCGGCTCGTTGCCACGTCAACCGAGATGCATACAAATATTCCGGGGTTTCCTTTGGCGTGTTTAGACGCTCCCCGATCCGCGGTGCAAAAAAAAACTGCGTGTATACACGGCCTCTGACGCGAACTGGTTAAGAAACTGTAAATTAATTTTCATAACTCTCTGAAAAAAAATGTGGATAACTAGGCTGAACATTTGTTAGATTTCTTGTTTCTTGGTCCTCATACAATAATAGGCCTTTTCACACTACAGAAAATCTCCGGGTTGGACACGGGTCCGACACGTGTAATCTTGACTGACCTTTTCACACTGTAAAATGTAACACGGCGCCGATCCGTGTAAGATGCTCGATCCGTGTCGAAACTAACCCTGCTCATGAGGTGGGTTGAGAGCTTTCGATCCGTGTTGAGACCGCCGACACGTGTTGAAAGCGCCGCGAAAGCGTAGTGTGAAAAGTCACTGGGTTGATTTTCGATCCGTGTGCATTATTGTAGTTATGAAATAACAAACAAACTAATGACCTTTGCTCGCAATGCAGTGTGGGACTTTCTGCTGTGACCAGTGTAGACTCGAGCGTAGTGTGAAATGATCGAGCAATTACACGTGTCGGATCCGTGTCGGATAGTTACACGTGTAACCCCAAAACGGATAGTGTGAAATCATACCGGAATTGAACCGTGTTGAAATTCTTCAGAGTCAACACGGAGTGGAACCGTGTACACTTCTACACGTGTAAGAGGTACATAGTGTGAAAAGGCCTTATGAGTACAAGTAATACTTTCTGTAAAGTTAAGTTGTCCTTCATTGTGATTTGGCTTTAAGTACTGTATTATTGACAGCATCTCAATATTTTCGACAAACAAAAAACACAAACTGTTTTTACAAATAGTAGGGAACATGAGCTCACAGAAAATAGTCCCAACACAACTAAGAATATGGTGACTGATAATAAATCCAGTTTCCTTACAGAAGCGGGTACAAAAGTGCCTTTTTTCCCCGATCAAAATGTTTACAAAATCTGAATTCACACCAAAACACTCCATAACTTCCAGTAAACTACCGGTATCTCTATCTTTTTTTAAAAAAATTTTAAATTAAAAAAATATATATATTTCACCAAATGGTATTCCTTCCTACAGATACCATGCCCAACACATGTCAATAGTCACCAGCATTGCCTGTCATAATAGTACACACACATTGTAAATACCAATCTATTGAATATAAACACCCCTATCGTTCCAATTCAGAAAATATTGGTGACCCCGCAATCTTTTCTTCTTTCCTGTTGTATTTATTATTGACACTGCCCTAAAGCCAACATTGAAAGACGTTTTTTGGCATGCATTCCTTCTATCAAAAGATTGTGCAGCCACCTGAACAAAATCGATCAATATCAAAATAGATGACACATGAACTGCTAATTTGTGAAAATACTCAGTAAAATGTTGGTAAAGGTGGAAGCTTGCCAAAAAGCTGGGATTCTGATCTTTTCCTATCTTATTTTGAACTTTTTAAACTTTAAATAAAGTTATATAAAGTTATACTTTGTCATAACATTACTATAAAATGCACCTCCATCTCATGTTTTGATTGTAACTGTAAATTTGGGCAATTTCAAGAGATGCATGTACAAATCCTTAGGGATTTCTGGAAAATGTTTTTTCTATTTCCAATAATACAAAAATGAACTTCCTCATCCAATTGAAATATGATAACAAACCTCAACCGAAAGAATGGAAGCTAAGCAATATAATCCAAGAAAAGCTTAATGATAAAAACTTCACATCACATATTTAAGTTTCATTTAAAATAAGGCTGAGCAGAAAAAAAATTGTTTTTTTGGAGAAAGGTAAGTATTTAAAAATATATTTGAATTATTTTCTTATACAGATGTTTACATTGCAAGATTTAATTTTGAGGTTTATCTGTGATGATTAAATTTAAAAAAATGTCAGTTGTGTGACCTGCCTTCTTTAACAGGACAGACTTTATTTACGTAAAGCATCCATCTGCAGACGGAAACATCCAAGAAATTTAAATCTATGAACTTCCCAGCAAAGTCCCACGCAAAAAAGTTAGTCTTTAACTTTTCACACCACAAACACCAGTTTATTTGTGCAAGAGTTCGTTCCTATGGAAACGTAACCCGATGTCTGTGGAGTATCCTGAAAAAGATGAATCTGCGTGGGTTTCTTTGGGTTTAAGCACGTAAGCTTTGCGGACAAGGGGTGACTGTTTACAAGGGGTATGGGGTGACAAAGAGGGTTCATCATAATGGGGCTAAGAAGATAATGACTTCTATGTATGAGCATACTTATCGTAAAAGGTCATTATTTTGGTAATTTAATTCCATCAATATACTAAGACCATATAATTTGTTTAGACAACCAATTTGTGAAAGTTTCAGCTCAATTCGAAGAAATGTGTAAATTCATTCATACCTGCTGACCAGAAAAATTGTTTTGGTGAAATAATTAATTCATTATCCGTTTAGGACATGGTGTCTATGAAAATTGGTTTCCAAAAGCTGCCATTACAGAGAATACAATGCTACCCTATAGGCCTATTGGCAATTATGACAAAAAAATGTACATTCAATTTCTAATTTTTAAGAAACTTGTGGACATTCAGCTGAACCATTCACATTGATTTTTTTAATTTATAGATCCACATAAAGCATGGATTCATATAAATAATGAGGAAGCAGACAAAACTATGCTTACTCTCTTTGAATCAAGGTGTACATTAAAGGGAAGGTACAACATTGGTAATGTTGGCAAAACTGCTTCTATGAGTATGCTTACTCTCTTTGAATCAAGATATACATTAAAGGGAAGGTACAACATTGGTAATGTTGGCAAAACTGCTTCTATGAGTATGCTTAGTCTCTTTGAATCAAGATATACATTGAAGGGAAGGTACCACATTGGTAATGTTGGCAAAACTGCTTCTATGAGTATGCTTACTCTCTTTGAATCAAGATATACATTAAAGGGAAGGTAAAAGGGAAGGTACAACATTGGTAATGTTGGCAAAACTGCTTCTATGAGTATGCTTAGTCTCTTTGAATCAAGATATACATTGAAGGGAAGGTACAACATTGGTAATGTTGGCAAAACTGCTTCTATGAGTATGCTTAGTCTCTTTGAATCAAGATATACATTGAAGGGAAGGTACAACATTGGTCATGTTGGCAAAACTGCTTCTATGAGTATGCTTACTCTCTTTGAATCAAGATATACATTGAAGGGAAGGTACAACATTGGTAATGTTGGCAAAACTGCTTCTATGAGTATGCTTACTCTTTGAATCAAGATATACATTGAAGGGAAGGTACAACATTGGTCATGTTGGCAAAACTGCTTCTATGAGTATGCTTACTCTCTTTGAATCAAGATATACATTGAAGGGAAGGTACAACATTGGTCATTTTGGCAAAACTGCTTCTATGAGTATGCTTACTCTCTTTGAATCAAGATATACATTGAAGGGGAGGTACAACATTGGTCATGTTGGCAAAACTGCTTCTGTGAGTATGCTTACTCTCTTTGAATCAAGATATACATTGAAGGGAAGGTACAACTTTGGTAATGTTGGCCAAACTGCTTCTGTGAGTATGCTTACTCTCTTTGAATCAAGATATACATTACAGGGAAGGTACAACATTGGTAATGTTGGCAAAACTGCTTCTGTGAGTATGCTTACTCTCTTTGAATCAAGATATACATTGAAGGGAAGGTACAACATTGGTAATGTTGGCAAAACTGCTTCTGTGAGTATGCTTACTCTCTTTGAATCAAGATATACATTGAAGGGAATGTACAACATTTGTAATGTTGGCAAAACTGCTTCTATGAGTATGCTTACTCTCTTTGAATCAAGATATACATTGAAGGGAAGGTACAACATTGGTAATGTTGTCAAAACTGCTTCTATGAGTATGCTTACTCTCTTTGAATCAAGATATACATTGAAGGGAAGGTACAACATTGGTAATGTTGTCAAAACTGCTTCTATGAGTATGCTTACTCTCTTTGAATTAAGATATACATTGAAGGGAAGGTACAACATTGGTAATGTTGGCAAAACTGCTTCTATGAGTATGCTTACTCTCTTTGAATCAAGATATACATTGAAGGGAATGTACAACATTTGTAATGTTGGCAAAACTGCTTCTATGAGTATGCATACTCTCTTTGAATCAAGATATACATTGAAGGGAAGGTACAACATTTGTAATGTTGTCAAAACTGCTTCTATGAGTATGCTTACTCTCTTTGAATCAAGGTGTACATTAAACAACAAACCTGTAAAAATTTCAGCTTATTAATACAAAAACAGTGTACTTTCACAATTTTTATTTTCATTCTAACTTGGAATTTAGGCAAGAGGTTCTTTCATAAATTTGAACAGGAAATAATTTAACTTTTCTTTAAAATGACAGCACCACAGATGACATTCATGGATTAGATTGATACCATTATCAGCTGTACATACAAGTTTTACTAAATATTTGACCAGAGTTTGTTATTTTGAATTACCAATTCCATACCTTATATTTAAGTATTTCAGAGGAAACCAAATAAACAAATAACAATTCCAAATGATCAGGAATGATTACACTTCTTCATCTAAGCCAAGACAGCACTGGAAAGTATTCAAAGCATTCAACAAAACATCTTCAGACTGATATGAAAGCCAGCATTTCAACTGCCGGACAAATTTATCTAATTCATCAAAACTCATTAATTAGTTGTCACTTCTATTTCTGGTGCATGAACGGTTGTTTAGAAAATTCATTGCAACGATTCATTCAGTAACACAGGATGGCATAAATACATCCACACTCCTGCTCAATATATGAAATCATAAAAAATCTCATCAAGCCATTTACCTGTCAAGAAAGACCAAGTGCTGTCAGAGACTCCACACAGCCAGATGTCTCCTGTCCGTACAGATGTATGTCCCCCCTCCGAATCGATCGATCAATAGGTCTCTGACGATCAGCTCCTGTGGTATGCAAAGCCAGCCAGCCTCACCTTCAACAGCACTGAGGTAGAAGTTCAGCCGCTAGTGCTATGCGCTCCCCTAACCCACTTCCAAAGGCAACAAGATTGGTCCCTACAAACGTACAGCTATGGTTCCGTCCTAGCTCATTATACACAGGACATGGTCCTTGTGTGTGTGTGGTGGAGTTAAGTTACTGTTGGTCTAATGGTGAAATCTACCATAAACCTGTATCATGCTGAGGTTCAATGTATAGAAGCTATGTGACATGGAATAGTTGAGATAACTTAAAGGTGCACCTCAATTGTCCCCAGCACTTTCCAAATGTTTACAGATATATAGAGTCCATCAAAAGTTCCTCTCTCCAGGAAACAGTCTCAATAAACAACACACACTAAGTAAAATACTCCTGCAATGATTTTGTAACCTTGTGATAACAGAAATATTCAAATAAGCTGAGGTCACTTGTTTGGTTGTACAATGCCCCTTTTAAATACCACTGACGTCATATCCTAGAGACAGTAGAATATGGCATGCCTGGCTGGGGTCTCTTATTGGATGGAATCTAACAGTAACAGAGTTCATATTTTAAATACCAGTAGGGTTTTCTCACCCTAGAATTTAAAATGAAAAATGAAGGGAAAAAAAATGTTTCTCAAACACAGAGTTTGATCTTGTGCTCAATTGGAGAAATTTGTACAGATTAGGTGTACTGACTGAGTAAATGGAATTATTTGATAATTATCCAGGAATTGTTTACAGTGCATTAAAGGGAAGATACAACACTGGTAATGTTTGCAAAACTACATCTATGGTTTCAGTGTCCGTACTCTCTTTGAATCATTTTATTCCTCTCAGCTGTTTGCTGTGTTTGTTTGGGGGAACTTTTCATTGGGGGGTTTCTGATCGGGGTGTCGTGGGGGGGGGGGGGGTGGTGGTGGCTTGTGGGTCCTCACTTGGGTTTTGCTTGGGTTCCAGTTGGCGGCACCTGTGGTGGGTCTTATAGAGTGTATCTCTTTTTAACTATTTATTTCTTAGCCTAAATTGATTTTATATTTATATTTATATATATTTTAATGATTGTAATGTAATGTCTTCCCTGGGCACCTTTGAAAAACAGTGTTCCACTGAAAGGTCTCCCCAGGTTAAATAAGAACTAACTATATAAATAAAATCAAGATATACATGTACATGTACATTATACAACCAACCTATGAAAGTTTCAGCTCAATGGGGAGTCTAAAAAGTCATGAGAAATTGTGGGGAGCCTTAAAGTGGAAGCAATAGTTTCAAATGGAAATGGAAATACAAGGGAGGGGACAGTGGACTATCCAAACTAGGCCACATATGTAAATCCACCATGGTTAAAGCACCAACCTGCTCAGAGATTCTGTTGTATCCATGGAGACTAATCATAGAATAATTCAATTAATTAGAGTGCTGGTTTAGTTTCATGCTTCATCTAGATTTGAACCGCCCTGAAGGTAATATACTGGATGAGTGTTATCATGAACCTGCTGTTTATTTAACAGTGACTGATACTGTCAAAATTTTATTGCTGTTTGCTTTGCTGCATGGGATGAGATAAAAAGTACAGTGCCAGCATAAAGCAAATCCATCAGGCCATAGCGCCTTTTTAGAGGGAGGAACAACATTGGTAATGTTGGCAAAAAAACTGTTTCTATGAGTATGCTTACTCTCTTTGAATCAAGATATACATTGAAGGGAAGGTACAACATTGGTAATGTTGGCAAAACTGCTTCTATGAGTATGCTTACTCTCTTTGAATCAAGATATACATTGAAGGGAAGGTACAACAATGGTAATGTTGGCAAAACTGCTTCTATGAGTATGCTTACTCTCTTTGAATCAAGATAAACATTAAAGGGAAGGTACAACATTGGTAATGTTGGCAAAACTGCTTCTATGAGTATGCTTACTCTCTTTGAATCAAAATATACATTAAAGGGAAGGTACATTGGTAATGTTGGCAAAACTGCTTCTATGAGTATGCTTACTCTCTTTGAATCTAGATATACATTGAAGGGAAGGTACAGCATTGGTAATGTTGGCAAAACTGCTTCTATGAGTATGCTTACTCTCTTTGAATCAAGATATACATTGAAGGGAAGGTACAGCATTGGTAATGTTGGCAAAACTGTTTCTATGAGTATGCTTACTCTCTTTGAATCAAGATATACATTGAAGGGAAGGTACAACATTGATAATGTTGGCAAAACTGCTTCTATGAGTAGGCCTATGCTTACTCTCTTTGAATCAAAATATACATATAAAAATTGGACGGAAAAATTTACCTCACTTTTCCGTCCATTTGTTGATGGAAATTTTAGGGTAATTATAAAAACAATAGTAACTAGATATAAGTTTTTGTCACAACAAAAACAAGGTGTTCGGTTGAAGTTAAAATGGTTACGTCATCAATTCGAAGTGTTGGAGAAGTCAAATGTTAACGTCTGTTGAAGTTCTCGCGAGAAGTTTATTTGAATACAATACAATACTGAATTTAGAAATTATTTTAATATTAAACTTTGACTTCCGGTTTGGACAGGAAGTAAGGTCAAATTGGGGTCACCTTTGTGTAAATACTTTTGACAATTAACAATCTGTACAATGGTACAAAAATGTCAATTTACCTCCTGTGGTTGTTGAGATATGATTTTTTAAATATAAACTTTCACTTCCGGTTTGGACAGGAAGTAAGGTCAAATTGGGGTATAAATATTTTTTTGACAATTATAACGATCTGTATAATGGTACAAAATTTGTGAATTTACCTCATGTGGTTGTTGAGATATGATTTTTGAAAATATTAAACTTTGACTTCCGGTTTGGACAGGAAGTAAGGTCAAATTAGGTCACCTTTGTGTACATATTTTCGACAATTAACAATCTGTATAATGGTTCAAAATTGTGAATTTACCTCTTGTGGTTGTTGAGATATGATTTTTTAAATATTAAACTTTGACTTCCGGTTTGGACAGGAAGTAAGGTCAAATTAGGCTCACCTTTTTGTAAATATTTTTCGACAATTAACGATCTGTATAATGGTACAACAATTGTGAATTTAGCTCTTGTGGTTGTTGAGATATGATTTTTTAAATGTTAAACTTTGACTTCCGGTTTGGACAGGAAGTAAGGTCAAATTGGGGTCACCTTTGTGTAAATATTTTTCGACAATTAACAATCTGTATAATGGTACAAAAATTTTGAATTTACCTCTTGTGGTTCATGAGATATTATTTTTTGTAAATATTAAACTTTGACTTCCGGTTTGGACAGGAAGTAAGGTCAAATTGGGGTCACCTTTTTGTAAATATTTTTGGACAATTAACGATCTGTACAATGGTACAAAAATGTCAATTTACCTCCTGTGGTTGTTGAGATATGATTTTTTTAATGTTAAACTTTGACTTCCGGTTTGGACAGGAAGTAAGGTCAAATTGGGGTCATGTTTTTGTAAATATTTTTCGACAATTAACAATCTATACAATAGTGCAAAAAATGTCCATTTACCTGTTGTGGTTGTTGAGATATGATTTTTTTAAATATTAAACTTTGACTTCCGGTTTGGACAGGAAGTAAGGTCAAATCGGTCTGTACAATGGTACAAAAATTGTGAATTTACCTCTTGTGGTTGTTGAGATGGTTTTTTTTTTAAATATTAAACTTTGACTTCCGGTTTGGATAGGAAGTAAGGCCAAATTGGGGTCATCTTTTTGTAAATATCTTTTGACAATTAGCGATCTGTACAATGGTACAAAAATTGTGAATGCAGTAAATCACTAGTTAATGTTAATTTGTGCACAAACTGAAGATTTTGGAGCCACAAAATTACAAAATATGGCATAAAATTTCTTCTGAAAAATTGCCATAACCTTAACAACTGAATTTTCCTATCCTTATTTATATTCTAAATACATTTTGGTGACATCTGTTCATATTTTGTTAGAAAACTGGAGTTGTTTACTGTCCAAAGTATGTTCACGTAGCCCCCACGTAGGCCTAACTAACGAGTAACGTTAAGTTAAACAGGTACAATGCAACCGACGAACTCTGTAGTCCCTCTAAAGAAATGGCCTTTCTTCTATAAAACACGAAGATAAATACAGGAAATCCTCTTAAAATTAAATTCAAGATACCTACCCTTTATGACTGTATCTGTGTTGGCGATCCATTTGTACACGAAATACAGTAACACACTGTAACAAACAGTGCGCGTTGATTCGATTGTACATGGAGCTCCATTGTAACCAAAGATCGTTGGCAATCCATTTTCACACGAATTCCAAGACCTAACACTAACAGCGTCGATTGTACATGGAGCTCCATTGTAACCAAAGATCGTGCAGCGCCAGATACATGTAGCTGCTTGATTCATGCAACGTAAGTGAAACGTTTTAGCTAATATCTTTTGATTTATCGAAATTCGATATCTGATGACCTAATAATGACGTAACAAATTATGTTTCATCTACGTGTTATGTTCTAAGTATATGCCAAGTTTCAAGTTCATATGAAGTTTGCAAGTATGTGTTTTTTTGTAGACAATCGATCCGGAAAAGAAGAAGAAGAAGAAGAAGAAGAAGGAGAAGAAAAAAAAAAAAAAAAAAAAAAAACCGAACAATAACAATAGGTGTTTCGGGCGCATACCCGAACACCTAATAATCAACTCAAATTATCTTTAGGATAAGCATGCATGTCTATTCAAATGTTGAAATTCTTTTTGGGTGGTTTCAGATATTAAAAAAAAAATTACAACCATTAGAAAAACTGCTAACGTGACGGTAGGAAAGTGGCCCCCTTTATTGTGTTTTATGTCATATACATTGAAGGGAAGGTACAACATTGGTAATGTTTGCAAAACTGCTTCTATGGGTATGCTTACTCTCTTTGAATCAAGATATACATTGAAGGGAAGGTACAACATTGGTAATGTTTGCAAAACTGCTTCTATGAGTATGCTTACTCTCTTTGAATCAAGATAAACATTAAAGGGAAGGTACAACATTGGAAATGTTTGCAAAACTGCTTCTATGAGTATGCTTACTTTCTGTGAATCAAGATATACATTGAAGGGAAGGTACAACATTGGAAATGTTTGCAAAACTGCTTCTATGAGTATGCTTACTTTCTTTGAATCAAGATATACATTGAAGGGAAGGTACAACATTGGAAATGTTTGCAAAACTGCTTCTATGGGTATGCTTACTCTCTTTGAATCAAGATAAACATTAAAGGGAAGGTACAACATTGGAAATGTTTGCAAAACTGCTTCTATGAGTATGCTTACTTTCTGTGAATCAAGATATACATTGAAGGGAAGGTACAACATTGGAAATGTTTGCAAAACTGCTTCTATGAGTATGCTTACTTTCTTTGAATCAAGATATACATTGAAGGGAAGGTACAACATTGGAAATGTTTGCAAAACTGCTTCTATGGGTATGCTTACTTTCTTTGAATCAAGATATACATTGAAGGGAAGGTACAACATTGGTAATGTTTGCAAAACTGCTTCTATGGGTATGCTTACTTTCTTTGAACCAAGATATACATTAAAGGGAAGGTACATCATTGGAAATGTTTGCAAAACTGCTTCTATGGGTATGCTTACTCTCTTTGAATCAAGATATACATTGAAGGGAAGGTACAACATTGGAAATGTTTGCAAAACTGCTTCTATGGGTATGCTTACTCTCTTTGAATCAAGATATACATTGAAGGGAAGGTACAACATTGGAAATGTTTGCAAAACTGCTTCTATGGGTATGCTTACTCTCTGTGAATCAAGATATACATTAAAGGGAAGGTACATCATTGGAAATATTTGCAAAACTGCTTCTATGGGTATGCTTACTCTCTGTGAATCAAGATATACATTGAAGGGAAGGTACAACATTGGAAATGTTTGCAAAACTGCTTCTATGGGTATGCTTACTCTCTGTGAATCAAGATATACATTAAAGGGAAGGTACATCATTGGAAATATTTGCAAAACTGCTTCTATGGGTATGCTTACTCTCTGTGAATCAAGATATACATTAAAGGGAAGGTACATCATTGGAAATATTTGCAAAACTGCTTCTATGAGTATGATTACTCTCTGTGAATCAAGATATACATTAAAGGGAAGGTACATCATTGGAAATATTTGCAAAACTGCTTCTATGGGTATGCTTACTCTCTGTGAATAAAGATATACATTAAAGGGAAGGTACATCATTGGAAATATTTGCAAAACTGCTTCTATGAGTATGATTACTCTCTGTGAATCAAGATATACATTAAAGGGAAGGTACATCATTGGAAATATTTGCAAAACTGCTTCTATGGGTATGCTTACTCTCTGTGAATCAAGATATACATTAAAGGGAAGGTACATCATTGGAAATATTTGCAAAACTGCTTCTATGAGTATGCTTACTTTCTTTGAATCAAGATATACATTGAAGGGAAGGTACAACATTGGAAATGTTTGCAAAACTGCTTCTATGAGTATGCTTACTCTCTTTGAATCAAGATATACATTGAAGGGAAGGTACAACATTGGTAATGTTTGCAAAACTGCTTCTATGAGTATGCTTACTCTCTTTGAATCAAGATATACATTGAAGGGAAGGTACAACATTGGTAATGTTGGCCAAACTGCTTCTATGAGTATGCTTACTCTCTTTGAATCAAGATATACATTGAAGGGAAGGTACAACATTGGAAATGTTTGCAAAACTGCTTCTATGAGTATGCTTACTCTCTTTGAATCAAGATATACATTGAAGGGAAGGTACAACATTGGTAATGTTTGCAAAACTGCTTCTATGAGTATGCTTACTCTCTTTGAATCAAGATATACATTGAAGGGAAGGTACAACATTGGTAATGTTGGCCAAACTGCTTCTATGAGTATGCTTACTCTCTTTGAATCAAGATATACATTGAAGGGAAGGTACAACATTGGTAATGTTTGCAAAACTGCTTCTATGAGTATGCTTACTCTCTTTGAATCAAGATATACATTGAAGGGAAGGTACAACATTGGTAATGTTGGCCAAACTGCTTCTATGAGTATGCTTACTCTCTTTGAATCAAGATATACATGTACATTGAAGGGAAGGTACAACATTGGAAATGTTTGCAAAACTGCTTCTATGAGTATGCTTACTCTCTTTGAATCAAGATATACATTGAAGGGAAGGTACAATATTGGTAATGTTTGCAAAACTGCTTCTATGGGTATGCTTACTTTCTTTGAATCAAGATATACATTCAAGGGAAGGTACATCATTGGAAATATTTGCAAAACTGCTTCTATGGGTATGCTTACTCTCTTTGAATCAAGATATACATTGAAGGGAAGGTACAACATTGGAAATGTTTGCAAAACTGCTTCTATGGGTATGCTTACTCTCTTTGAATCAAGATATACATTGAAGGGAAGGTACAACATTGGAAATGTTTGCAAAACTGCTTCTATGGGTATGCTTACTCTCTGTGAATCAAGATATAGGACCTACATTAAAGGGAAGGTACATCATTGGAAATATTTGCAAAACTGCTTCTATGGGTATGCTTACTTTCTGTGTATCAAGATATACATTGAAGGGAAGGTACAACATTGGAAATGTTTGCAAAACTGCTTCTATGGGTATGCTTACTCTCTGTGAATCAAGATATACATTAAAGGGAAGGTACATCATTGGAAATATTTGCAAAACTGCTTCTATGGGTATGCTTACTCTGTGAATCAAGATATACATTAAAGGGAAGGTACATCATTGGAAATATTTGCAAAACTGCTTCTATGAGTATGATTACTCTCTGTGAATCAAGATATACATTAAAGGGAAGGTACATCATTGGAAATATTTGCAAAACTGCTTCTATGGGTATGCTTACTCTCTGTGAATCAAGATATACATTAAAGGGAAGGTACATCATTGGAAATATTTGCAAAACTGCTTCTATGAGTATGATTACTCTCTGTGAATCAAGATATACATTAAAGGGAAGGTACATCATTGGAAATATTTGCAAAACTGCTTCTATGGGTATGCTTACTCTCTGTGAATCAAGATATACATTAAAGGGAAGGTACATCATTGGAAATATTTGCAAAACTGCTTCTATGAGTATGATTACTCTCTTTGAATCAAGATATACATTAAAGGGAAGGTACATCATTGGAAATGTTTGCAAAACTGCTTCTATGGGTATGCTTACTCTCTTTGAATCAAAATATACATTGAAGGGAAGGTACATTGGTAATGTTGGCAAAACTGCTTCTATGGGTATGCTTACTTTCTGTGAATCAAGACATATTTTGAAACTACAAACCTGTGAAAGTTTCAGCTCAATGCAGAGTGTAGATCATGAGTCATTCAAACTTTTAACAGAAAACACTGGGAGAAAAAAGTTGCCATTGCCATCTTTTATGAATGTGCCTAGTTTTTGTTCCTGAATTCTCTGTAATGGGAATAATCTACGGGACAAACTTCATGATGATATAACACAAAGCCATATCCACAAAAAAGATATTGCCAATTTGCATAGATTTGCATAAATTTACATGTTTAAACGACAGCCCAAGTTGACCGCATTTACCGACCTTCCAACCATGCAGTTCCAGATTTTCTATAAAGATTATTGACTCAAACTATAACCAGTCTCCAAAGTTCATTCAACTAAACTTGCTTGGTTGAAACCAAAAGAAGCAAACAAAGGATAAAACTATAAAAAGACCAACAATCTGAAGGCCTAATTCACTCCTTAGCGTACTCCAATTCTTTTGATTGAAGTACTATTCATTTACGACACCCACCGAAATCTAATTTGAGGGAAGGAATGCGGCGTTGAAGTCCCTGGGCTTTTCAAGTCCCAGTCGACCAGCGCAGAGCTAGTACAGTATGAAAGAGCAATGGCTAATGCGTGGATAGCCTCCGGCATCAGCCGTTTTGTCTTTTCTTTGCTATCTTTCTCTGTTCTTTAAAGTCAGTTGACATTTCACTTTATGGTTCAACTCACTTGCGCGAAGGTTAACTCAAGTGTTTTTATACCACAGCCTTGCTATTTTTAGCGATTCTTTGTATATTTTATTATCATCATTCACTTATTTTGCTTCTATCCCTCATGGTAACTGTTTTTAGCATACCCCCTGTGGCTATGTCTGGCATTTTTGGAAGCACTTTTTTCAATTTTGAAAAGTTTGTGAAAACATTTTTTTTTGGCAGATACAGTGTTAAAGATCTTGATGCTTTTCCTATTTTCACAAAATTTAGTTTGTGCTGACATTGAAATGGTGACCGTATCCAAATGAATACATTGATTTCAAAATGATTAATACCAGTAACGAGTACTACCGGTACCACTTACCTTTTGGTAATCACCAAATGAATACATTGGTTTCAAGAGTATTAATATCAGTAACGAGTACTACCACTTACCTTTTGGTAATCACCAAATGAATACATTGGTTTCAAGAGTATTAATATCAGTAACGAGTACTACCGGTACCACTTACCTTTTGGTAATCACCAAATGAATACATTGGTTTCAAGAGTATTAATATCAGTAACGAGTACTACCACTTACTTTTTGGTAATCACCTTTATAAAACAATTCAATAGATATGTTGATATATATCCAGTTTTACATCAAGTATACTGCCAGGTGGTACATGTACCTCCATATTTACAAGACAAAATACACCTATCCAGCCAGTAACAAAGAGATTAACCAATAGGATTAGGCATTTCAATGATAGTTACTATGTTGGTCAAATGCTTTGGTTTTTAAGGTGGAATAATAAGTTTTCAGTACTGCTAAGGATCGGCGCATTATTTCTGATGTTAAGAGTATTAATTACATTCCGATTTTTCAGAGATCAACCGATAAGGTTAAAGGGACAATATCATCATAATCAGAGCAGACTTTCAACGGGGCATGGAATCGGTGTTCAAGTTTAAGAAGAACACAGTGAATGAAAATATCTTGCTCATTTATGCAGCAGCAATGATAATATATAACCTTATCATGTGGGGTATTATTTTCAGTCACTGAGTTAATCTAAAGCTAGCGCTCCGATTCCATGCCCTGTGGATCGTGACGATATTGTCCCTTTAAGCATTTCCATGACAACAGTTACTATGTCGGTCAAGTGCTTGGCTTTCATAAAAGGTAGTATGATCAATTTCTAAGATCAAGAGCATTCTGATTTTTCCAAAGAGGAATAGCTTCCACTGACAATCGTCAAACAGCCCCAGGCATCGTTCATCTTCTTTCTGGATAAGATCTCAAATTGATTATTCGTGTCTTGCCAATGCTTTCTCTCCTAACCTAATTTCTGGGAGCAATAAATCGACTAATTGCAGACAAACAAGCAATTAAGTTCAATTAAGCATGTACTGATGTATAAGGCTATCAAGACTTAACAGCATTGTAGATTTAAAACGCTGCAATGCCTAAAGGCACTCTTGAAAGAAATCTTGATTTCATTACTCGGAATAAACAATAAAAAATCACAAGGTCAAACGGAAGAATCTAAGAGCCAATTTAAAAAATGCTGCTATACTTACAAAGATTACGTTATGCCATGTCTGAAACACACTTCATCCAGTTAGCATGAAAAGCACACTAATGAAAGCCCTAATATTTTATGAGAAACTTAATTTCAAATAGGGGAGCAGAACAAAATCTGAAACACACTTCATCCAGTTAGCATGAAAAGCACACTAATGAAATAATATTTTATTAGAAAACTTAATTTTAAATGGGGGAAATAGTTTGTTTTTAGTGGCAGGGGAAAACTTTTCCCCTGAGAAGGGAATTCTTTTCTTTTATGGGGGTGGGGGGGATATTTTAGGGAGTGGGAGAAATTTCCTCATGGAAAGGGGAATAGTTTCTTAGGACACCTGAAGTGATTATGCAACTAGGAGCTTTACTACAACGGTCTAGTCTATAAATATTCTACCTGGTGTCACAAGTACAAAAACTAGCACTTTAAAATTGTGGTGAGAGGGGTAAACTTTAGTGGGAGGGGGAATTATTCCCCTGGGTAGAGGAAGCTGCTTTAAGGACCCTTGTGGTGGTTGTGCATCTGAGGAATTGTAGACTACAACTCTCAAGTCAAGAAATATTCTACCTAGTGTCGCAAAACATTGGAATGGGAGGGGGTATGTAGATAATGCCCTTGCTATGTGCGTAAATGATGATGGTCATGTACGTCACCACTGATTGAAGTCGCACCGTAACAAGATATAATTTTCGAGGAGATCTTTACACTCTCTCTCTCTAAGCTTGTTAAAGAGACACACACAGTAAGTGGCAAACTAGAATGCTCATGGGCAAAGCAACTAATAAGAAATAATTGACCGCTGATTAAAGGTGGTAGTATCTTTATATCGGTCGGGGTAAGTGATGATATGTCCTTGTGGTGCACTGCTTATACAACAGACACCTAGTGTTGTGTTGGAGATGGCGAGAGCGGAATCTAATGACAAATTGGCAAACGATGCATTTGATGAGGAAGACCGTTTAATTAAGAGAGGCGTTACCTTTCAAAAACTGTCACCAAATGTAATGGTGTGGTATTAGTGTGCATTCATATGTGCATTCATGGGAATTATTAAAAGCATCAAATAATTTATTGAAATCAATTTGTGAAAGTTTCAGCTTAATTGATTTATACATGTCAGAGAAAATTGTAAAAAATTGATTAAAATTGTTTACGCAGGTCGCAGTGACAACAAAAATTAATAAGATCTTTTACAAATCTGAAGAGGCATTTCCTCTTTTTTATTATTCTGATTGTTTTTCTCCATCAGTTCAGCTGGCCTTGTCCATAAAAAAAGAAGACTAAAATCATAAACAATGTGACAGTACGAAAGATGGTCAACTCATCAAAATAAACAAGTGCATAGTTCTGCGACTCCAGTAATGTCTCTGTTACGGTCATCGTAAACAAGAAATACTTAACGATTAATTCTTAAAGCCAGCATATACTTTTGGTCAAACATCTGTGATTGCATCCATACTTTGTAAGAATCAAGAGATTTGTAACCAACATGTAAAAGTTTCAGCTTATTTCAATGTGCTTTTAACGAGAATATAGTAGTTACAGATGTCAACTTTTTAACCAGTTCGCGTCGGAGGCCGTGTATACACGCAATTTTTTTTTGCACCACGGATCGGAGAGCATCTAAACACGCCATAAGAAACTCTGATATATTTGTATGCATGCTCGGTTGAGCAACGCGTGTACGGTGACACGCTCGGAAGATGTGGCCACGCGCTGTGGAAGCTTCCATTAACGTGTGTGTGGGAAAAAGAAACCCGCACAGGGGCCCAGAAAAACTTTTTTATTCCTGACGCGAACTGGTTAACATGCCAATTCAAACCTCATTATGATTTTTAAGCTGTTTATTATAATGATCAATTATTAAGACTTTGTCCAAATTTGTTCAAGAGAATGTCTTCAAATTATCTTCGCTGGGTTTAAGAATGGTTAATATTGAACTGGTTATTTTGCTTCCGAGTCAAAAACGCTCAAGTCAAAGTCCCAACGATCAAGTTCAAGTCTTTGACTCGAGTTTGAGTCACTAAAAATGTTACATTCTCATGAAGACGATCAGCGCATATTGATCGAAACGTCGAGTTGTAACCAACCGGTTCTTTTCAGAACTATTTACTACTCAAAAAAAGAATTTCCACATGGTTTCACTGTCTTTACTTAATGTTATTCAAATCAGACCCGAGTCATGTGGAATACAAGTCTGACATTCACAAATTGACTCACTAGTCAAGACTAATTATTTCAAACTTTATAGGCTGAATTTTCTATGTTACTAATAATAACCACATACGAATGGCATAAAACGATGACATAAAAAAAATAACAGCTTGTCTAGATTCCTATGCTCATAATTATCACCAATTACAGACAACATATTTAACAGCTGAAAAGATGCACAATAATTGTTAATGGCCTTACATTTCGAACCTAGCAGGTTCTTTCTCAAAGGTAAAATGTAACAGAATACAGAAAACATACATACTCAAGAGTAGACAGAAGTTAGTCATCAGGTGATGAAAGTTTGGCTATCCCACAACTCAAACATCTTTGGGGGGGGGGGGGGGGCAAATGACATAGGAAATAAAATACAGAGATTAGGTTTCTGGGAGCCAACTAATGAACCAGAGTCAAATGACAGATGCATGATAACATTTGTCAGAATGGGATACCAGCCTACTTGCCAAAAGGACAGAAATAAATCTGGATTTTAACAGATGTTTTTCACAATTGTGCACTAAGTTTGTTTTTATGGTCAGCCTTAATGTAACTCAGTGAACCAAATTAATCTGATTAGAGTTGGGCATTTATCTTAAGAATTTAGATAGATAAAATGCTGCTTTTGAAATGTACCTCCATTTTTATTCTCACTAAAATCTTCAAGGGGTATTTCAAAAATGTATGTGCCCCTTAATACTTGAAAATTTTCTAGTGACTGTAAAAATTATTTGTCCTGATTAAAACTGTGGATTGATACATTTCTTTAATAACAAAAATATTAAAGAAATGTGATCTCATAAAAAAATATATATATAAAATTTAAAAAAAATTATTCTTTTAAATAAAAAACAATGTTTGATTCTTCAGTCACTGAAACCAAGGACACTTTATTCTTATGGGACTGAAATGAATACCTGACTGATATGTTTATTCTTAAGGGGTTGGGGATTGGATAACATTTCCAACTTTTCAATTAATACCATTATAAACACACTAGTCAGAGGCAGCATTAATTCAATACATTCCGCTGTTAAGTTACTGTTTACTCGTTGAAATAAAATCGCCCAAAGGTACAGAATAATTCTTAAACCACATTGCCAGATGAGTAGAACATGCTTTACACCTATAAAAATATTGTCATTTGATTCATATTTTTTTCTAGTGTATTGCTGTGCCCTAAGGAACTGTGTATCACTATCAGAGTTGGCCGGCGTTGCTATTGTAAGCCATAGTCATTAGTGGTTATAAACTTTATCACCAGGCAAAGTCTTCTTGAGATTCTCATACCTATTGAATTTCAACCAGTCTAGACTTAAAGCCACTATGCACTGTTGGTAATCTCAAAAATGAAAAAAATGTTTTTCACAGTTGATGATGGTATCAAACATACCTTGAAATATTTCTATCTCAGGTGCTATTGTTTGAGTCAAATAAACTTGGGCAATATCAATTGTTTTCATCCACGACATATCGGCAAACATATATCGCGATTTTCGATATTATCACGATTATTTTTGTCATTCATGCATGATTGCTTTAGAACCGATAACCACAGGTATGTACAATACAATACAATACAATGAAGGCATTTATATAGCACTCTTACACAAACGGTATCACAGCGCTTTACAGTGAGATGCAAGTACAATTTAAAAATACACAGTGCCTAAAATAAATGAGTCTTGAGAGATGTTTTAAATTGACTCAATGTACCCCTCTATAAACATCACAATAAATCGCGATATATTTTTTTAATCACGATTTGCTGATATCTCGATAACTTAAAAGGTTCTCGATATCGTAATCGAATAAAAAAAAGGTATCGCGATATTCAATATTATCGAGTTATCGCCCAAGCTTAGAGTCAAATGAGAAAAATAATTTCCAAAAAGAATTTCTGTCATCCGAAGACAGAAATTCAACATTTGAATGAATACACACAGTCTAAATGCATTTTCACTTTTTCAGATCACATTGAAATAAGCTGAAACTTTCACAGGTTGGTTTTATACTTTAACCAATTTCCAATTCCCAATTTTCAGGCCAGAGAAATCTCAAAGCAAAGTTACCTTTTTACAAAACATAAATCACTTTTGTGAATTCTTCAAATAATTAAGACCAAAAACTTAAATGTAAACAAAATTTAAGAAGAACGACCAACAACAAAACTTAATAAGTTCCAACTCTTGTATAGTTTTTTATCCATATCAAAACCCTATGACAGATGACGGGTTTTCAGAATAGAAGAGTTACAAACCAAGACATGCCTTGAACACATCATTGCTGGTGACTAATTACCAATAAAACATTTGTAGATGCATCTGAAACAATAATTTGACTTACTTTTCCCGATTCCACAGCGATCCGTCGCTTCCCGCGTCCTCCTGATCCCGTCCGGGTCACAGGCAGATGAGCAGGGATTTTTTCAGTCGCAGACATCTCTCTCACAAAAGACCCACCAGCCAAAACCAGAACACTAGAATGCAGTTAAGAACTGATGAAAGCAACCCCTTGAACAAAGTAATCCAGCAGCCAATGATAAAAACAGGTTGAGGTAGCCCAGTTTTGTTCTTACTACCCACACAAGAATTTTTCTTCCAGAGAGAGAGAGAGAGAGAGAGAGCGAGAGAGCCCAAATACTGCCCCAGCTGCCAGTTCTGGTCAGTCCGCACTTCAAGTCCAAAAATAAAGTTGGATAGCAGCAGGAATCACGTTCATTCACAATCAGCTCCTGCTCTTGTTGTCTCCAAGATGCTCAAATCTCCAGAGCCAATTTTGGTTTAATCTTCAGGTTTTTAACAGCTTGACTGTAAACCATTCCCCCGCTGTGTGATATCTGAGACCCTCTTTACGACAATTTGGGTCGTGGTGTCCCTCGGAGAGAAAATTATCCAATTCATCAAAAACTTTTCTTTTCTCTCTCTTACTTGCAGTCCCCCCTGATCTTCTCCATCAATACCCAGTGGCTCATCAAGACAAATAAACTCTTGCTGGGGACATTGTCGTTGTGGCAATGACCATAACCCGCAGTAAATTTTTTTCTCAAAGTAACCATCTCCAGTGTTGCAGTGATAACACCAATATTTTCATCCAGGGTTGTAGGCTCCAATCAAAATCTCCCAGGTCAGATTTTGTTTTTATTATTTCTCTTCTGGTGTTTTATATCATTATTTATCTATTTTTAGAGTGTACTCTTGGCAGGCCAATCAAGGAGTGGAATCTCCTTTTTAGGGAAGTGAGGTGAGTTTAAGAGAAAACTTCCTTGACGTCCCTGGGGATATGAATTACACTGCTCTCATTTCTTGATGACCCTGGTTTCTGGGGAGTTTGCAAATCTAGAATATCATCATTGACAGTTCGCTATAGACATCAGGAACTATTCTCTTACTTCTGTTAAATGAATATTTCTAGGGAAACATTCCTTCCTTGCCAAATGGTTCTGATCGTAGCAGATTATTTCCACATCATCAAATGAAGAAAACAGAAATATGTTCATGGTTTTCAGCCATGTCAACATCTGAATGGTTTGACCTGCTGCATAGTAACTTTCTCATATTTTGAGAAGAAATGGAAATTCCAGTGAATGCCTTCAATTTGCACTAAGATGTATTTCATTTTATTTTAAAGAAAGCAAAACCAACAATAATTGGCTGCAAATTTGTAATACAGACATTACACTGAAAGCTTACACTTGCTGTACACACATTCCATAAGTCCTCTTATTTGGAAACTAAAGGATAAAAACATAGTCAAAAGCAAATTATTAAGGAATGATCTTATGCTTTTTGATTATTAATTGATTTATTAATTTGTAAAAAAAAAATTAATGCAGTAAATTTCTCTTCAATGTAACAAACAATTTTTCACTAATAAATTACTGCACACAAAAGTTGAATATCGGGGCCTATATGATTTTGTCCAGAAGTAATTTTTAAAAATATGATCATATATTTCTATAGATTTAAGAAACTATAATTATTATTTTTGGGTTTAAATATTTACTTTAGAGAAAAATAACTTGGTGAAAAACATCCGAAAGGCATTGATCAAACAAGCTGATGTTATTTCAGCTTGTTGCTATGAGATCCAATAAGCCCCGCCCCCTTGGACTGGATTTCCCCAAGCAGGGTAGATGATTGGCCAGATAGCTGCTTCATGAATATCAGACAGTTTTTAATTTCAAGTGACCCTGGGAGAAATAATTATGTTTTGTTTTGGTATTTAATCTATCTGTAAGGATCACTTGACACTGGTTTTCTGTTATCTCAACATAACATGTATAGACATGTATTACCACACAAGAATACCGTTTAAAGATGTACTCTCGTTATGCTACCTATGAGTTATAATGGGCCGTGTCCGAAATGATGGCTTTGGCTACGGCTTTGGCAAGATAAATGTCTCTTCCTATACTTCAGCATTGCCGCTGCAGCCAATAGCCACAGCCAAAAATGCTTAATTCAGACACAGCCATAATACACATTCAATGATGTTTGATCGCATGATAAAAAGCACAATTAGTGCACACCCATCATGTATTCATCCTTGGTGTGCAATACCTTGGGCCAACTTCATAGAGTTGCTTAGCAGAAAGTTTTATCGGTTACCATCTGAAGTTCCATAAAAAGTGTGTAGTTTGGCTGGTAGTCTGTTTTTGAATGCTTAGTGTAAATATTTCCTGAGCAAAATTCTCTGCATAGCAGCTCAATGAAAAATGTTTGTTTTTATTTATTTATTTTTTTACCCCTGACCGCAGATTTTCTGATTGTTAGAGAATCTTGCGATCACGTCGGGTAAAAATACTTATTACAAAGTACACTTTAACTGATATTTGATCCGATGTTCAACACTATTGGTGTGCACACACATGCAATCAACCTGCTAGGCTGCAAGATTTTCTGACTGTCAGAGAATCTTTTGTCAGGCACAAATGATTTATTACGCACGCACACATGTGCCAGCAGCCTTTCAATGGGGTAACAAATCTGTTAAGAGCATGACAACAGTGCAACTTTAAACTAAAGCCCATTTTGCAAATTTCCCTAAATTTCATTCAATTTCAATCCTCTGACTTAATCTTTTCTTTGACACTATCCATTAGGCTGGTTACCCTAAACAATTACAAAGCAAGCAGAAATGTTTTCAGACCGTACGTACATGTACGGCAAAATTCGGTGCAAAAAATGGTGGAGTTGGGCACCCATCTGCCACTGAAAGTTACACATGTTCAGAAAATGACCTTGATATAAATGTTGGGGGAGGGGGGACTTTGAGTCTGTTCTTTTTTTAATATTTTGATTGAGTCTGTCATTGATTATTTTGTCCTGTCCTTCAGATAATTTGCTTGTGGTCAGGCCTGATGTTGACAGATAACTTTGGTGTTGGTAAGTGTTTTTAATCTAAAGAAATTACAGGCTAAAAAATATGGGACATGCTGTCCTTAGACTTGGCATATTTTTATCAGAAGCCACCTTGGCATTAACAGAGTGACTACCTGACTTCTGAAGAAATAAATTAACATTCTTTCAAACTACCATTAGTTTCCCTGTCAAATATTTCTCAAATATTCAGTGATTTTTATCAGATTTTTGTTTAAGGTGTGGAAAAATGTTCTTGTATTTTTCACAACCTTTCTGATTTGCTTTTTAAATTTTGTATTTAATTAATTTTTGTTTTAAACTGTTTTACTTAAAACTCTCCCAGCTGATACTTGAGATTCAGAGTGGAAAGAGCCCACGCAATACGCAAAATTAAAAACAATTCTTTCATAAATCACCTTGTGGGGAATTCTTCACTTCTTTGCAATAACAGCATGATAAACAAAGTGACAATTCTAAGCACTATGCTGAATATACATGTAAGATTAATCATAAGATTGATCATCAGTTGACATGTCAATGCATTATGTCATAAATCCTAGGTGCTGGAACAAGAGTTCTTTTTTATTAAAGATTCATCACCCATGTTTTTCCTAAGTTTACCTGCAATCATCTTTTTGATGTGGACATTGTTATTTTGATTAAAGAAAATGAGATCACATACATTGAAATTTAACATTTTCCCAAAAAATAAAAAAAGTATGGCTTGATTGTACTTAACCCTCCTGTTCTCAAAGACTTTCACCTGTCATGGTTTTTGAGGGATCAACCTATATTAAGTCTCATAATAAGTACTTGTGTCATAAAATCATTCAGACACTTAAATACAGTTAACACAAGTTTCTGACAATTGTTTTATAAAAAAATCGCATTCTTAATAACTTATTGTCTGAAATTGCCGGTAAAATTGAAAATAAAATCACCAAAAAAACATGGTGTAAACATCTTTAAACATTGCTATGGTATAAACACTAACAATAACACTATGTTACTACATGCCCTATGATTTGTAGATAATCCCCGATGGATGAAGGATTTGTAGCCACAGAGGCATTCAGCCTGAAGAGGGGTGGGGTGGAATGGGATGACCCAAAGGGGCACTTGTTAAGACCCAAAGGGTGGACACCAAGTTAAGGCTGTCATGAGGCAGTTCCAGGGTGACTGGAAAGGGGCGGCTTATGGCAGAAAAGGGGCACAGTTGTTATAAAAAGCTGATGTACAAACTTCTAGATGTCAGACGATAGAAAAGGGAAGACACTTGATCCCCCTCCAACCCATGAAGACTGGGTTAACCGCAAAGATCAAAATATAAGATGATCACCTAATAAAGCTGTGTATAAGGACCGCTTCTGCTGAAACTGCATGGACATATGTATTTGTTAAACTGTATATACCACACATGATATTTGGTCATTTTGCCACAATGTGGTGAAAATAAAATCTTGAAACGATCATTCAATGTACTTATGATATAAAAATCAACACTTATTTTACTGTTCAGCCTCATTAGAAATTTGATGGAATTTCACTTCACATGAGCAGCTGTAATTAGTTATAACCAGTTATAACCGGTTGTGACTGGTGACAGTTTCTTATAAATGCTTCAATGAAACATATAAATTATGTGAAATTAATGTAATCATTGTCCCAATGTTGGTACAAATTAAAATATGTTCAAATGCTACACTCTGGAGGTATGCATATGGGAATGTTAATGATCAGAGTAAAATGACACAGGATGCTGCACAGGTTCCGACTAGTTCTGACTGCTTATGACCGGCTATAACCAGTGACTCTTCCCCATGAGCATAATGTACACTTTGAAAATAACCATGAACTAATGTAATATAGTTTTACAAAACACAAAGTTAAATCATTTGCAAATCTCCTCTAGGGGCACTGAGAATCTTAATGGCCACAATAAACTGACTAGTTCTGACCGGCTTTGACCGGCTTTGACTAACGTAATATAGTTTCCAAAACCACAAAATGAAATCATGTGCAAATCTGCTCCAGGCACTGGGAATGTTAATGGGCATAATAAAGTGACCCTTTCTATGACTGTGGAAAAATTGTCTTGGATACATGAGTGGTTTTAGGAGACCTGGCTGTGGGATGGCATAATTAGAGCAACATTCTTGGGGTTCTTCAGATCCCAGGACTGTAAACTTATCAGGGGAAAGGGGGGGGTATGAAAGAGTCAAATGCAGAGGTGATTTGTCATCTCATTGATTTAAACAAGATGCAGACATTAATATGCTGTAAGGTTAAGGCCTAAAAACAAATTATATGGTTTCTGGCAGTGATGTAGTGCCTTGATGCTGAGCCTTGGCCTTAAGGCTGCCTTAACCAGTTCGCACCGGGAATAAAAAACTTTTTCCGAACCCCGTGGCGGGTTTATTTTTACCGCACAAACACGACCAATAGTGCTCACCAGAGCGTGACCGGGGAGACCGCGTCTTCCACCGTATGCTTATGGCTCGTTGCCACGTCGACCGGGAATCTATACAAATATTCCCGAGAATCCTGTGGCGTGTTTAGACGCTCTCCGATCCGCTGTCCAAAAAAAAATTGTGTGTATACACGGCCTCCGACGTGAACTGGTTAAGGCTTGATTTTAGGGCCTTGGCCTTAGCCTTAAGGCTTGAGGGCAAAAGCCTTGGCCTTGCAACTTTAGGGCCTTGCTCTTCAAGGCCCATCAATTTTTGAATTTTTCAGGTAAATTTGTTTGAAATTTTGCTTTTCTGCAAACATACAACTTGGAGTCAGCTGTCTGCAAAGTCTGCAGTATCTAATTTAATCATGTTTTACCATGGAGGAGGGAAAACACCCTAGATTTGTGTGTTGACACACTTTCACTTTTACAGCGTCACATTTTGTTACCATGATAGTACATTTTGCTGCTTCCCCCAAAACAAAGCTATAATAATTTTCTGTATACATGTACTTGTGGGGCCAGGGAGATATAATTATACTTAACTTGCATACAGTTATATGGGGTAGATAGAACATCATCAGATTTGTGCTGTGGACTGCTTTATTTATTTATTTATCGTATGGTTCATACAAAGTTAACATGACAAGGTTAGGTTATGGATCCAGTTTAATGCAGACTGGTCGAGTTCAGTTAAATTTCCATCACATCTGTAAATAATACAGTCACGAACGATGTGATGTACAGTCTGGTCATCATGACCACAGGTACATTTAGCGTTGTCACTTAGTCCCATGCGGAGCATGTTATGTCCAAATTGGCCATGGCCAGTTCTTAGTCTGGTAAGTTTGACCCAGCAGTGGCGATGTAGATTGCATCCTGGTGGGTTGGTAGAAGGTGAGGAAATGTAGTTAAATATCCACATCCTGGATTCTGATTCTTGCCACATATTCTGCCACGTGTTTAGTGCCCAAGTCTTTGGGTGCGATACAGTGCTAATTTCTAGCAGTTTGTGGGCTTGTGGATGGAAAGGATTTCTTGATGGCAGTCGCAGTTGTGGTGGGGGTTTTTGATTGGTGTTTGTCAACAGTTGATGAAGCAGATGGGAGTCACACCCAGCGGCACGTCGCGCAAGAGCAAGGCATTGCTGCTGTCGTCTCACTTCAAGAGGAGCAATTCCACTGACTACTGGAAGGTATTGAGTGGGAGTTGATCTGATACATCCTGAGATGATGCGCATGGTGTTGTTAAGGACTACGTCAATCTTGCTGGTGTGGGTGCTCCTTGCCCATACGGGTGCACAGTATTCTGCAACAGAGTATACTAAAGCTATTGCTGAGATTCGAAGAACGTTGTAGTCTGTGCCCCAGGAAAGGCCTGCTAGTCATCTAATGAGACAGTTGCGAGCGTTGACTTTCTGTGCGAGCTGTGTGAGATGGCTTTTGTATGTTAGAAATCTATCCATGGTAACACCAAGATACTTGGGGAAATCATCATACGGGATGGTTGTGCCAATGCAAACGACTTTGATTTTGTAGTTAGCCAGTCTAGTTGCTAAACAGTTTTGGTGATGTTAAGTCGGAGTCTCCGGTTTTTGAAGTAACGGCTTAAGGATTCCATATCGGTGCCAAGTGTTGTTTCAAGCTTGTTAAAGTTTTTGGCAGAGGTTAGGAGTGCTATGTCATCTGCGTAGATGTATTTCTTTGATACAGTGGTTGGTAGGTCAGCAGTGTAAATGTTGAATTAAATCGGTGCGAGCACTGAGCTCTGCAGGACCTCATTTTTCAGGAAGCATTTTTTACTGGTTTCTTCGCCAACCGTCATTGTACAGCTTCTGCAAGTGGTCATTGTCATAAGAAAGTTTACTAAGGTTTTATCAGGTATGATTTTGTGTAGTTTTAGGGCAAGACCTTTATGCCATACTGTGTCATATGCTGCTGATATATCGACCAGTACAGCACCATTCTTGAGACCTTTTTGGAAGTTGTCCTCTATGTCTTCTGTGAGGAGTGTTACTTGGTCTGTTGTACAGCGTCCTGTACGGAAGCCGGCCTGCTCAGGTGGGAGTTGAGGATCCACAATGGGTTGGATACGATTGTATATTAGTCTCTCCATCACTTTGTAGATTATGCACAGTAGGCTTATTGGACGGTAGCTGCCTGGGTCTTCGGCGGCCTTGTTCGGTTTGAGAATTACCATTACTTTTCTGAACTTTGATACAGGTGCTGAAGTAATCTCGAAGCCATTCAATGGATTTTGGTCCAAGATTTTTGACAAATTCTGGGTGAATATAGTCTGGTCTGTTTTAGGTAATGCTAATATTTCTAACCATGTTGGCCCAGAAAATAAAATTACTTCCATGTTACATAATAAAGAGGTAACATCAGTTAAAAACAGCCGTTCTTAGATCCCCCTTTTGTTATACTCAGTTTAGATTAAATGTGCATCAGTATGGAAGCAAACCATTCTTTTTGTTATATTTAAATGGTATCCACGAAGACCTGAACTTCTACTCAGTCATATATTTGTATGTGAATACTTTGATTGCAAATAAAGATAAGTTTTTATTCTTACTATAAGCGATTCGTTATGATGTGACATGTTTTATATTAGTAGTAATTTTATACTAGAGGGCCTTGGCCTTGGCCTTGAGGGTTAAGCCTTGGCCTTAGCCTTAAGGCTTGAGGTTCAAAGCCTTGGCCTTGAGGGTCAAAGACTTGGCCTTGGCCTTGAGGATCAAAGCCTTTGCTCCAACTTTCTGGTCTCCATGGACATCACCTCCACAGTTGTTGAGGAAAAAAATGATTTCTGGTGATTCCATGATTTTTCTTTTAAAATTGATTATTAGTTTCGCGTTTGCTTTTACACAGTAATTTATGTCTTACTGAACCTTTCATATGTTTAAATTTGTTCACCTTAAAAAATAGCTTTCAATGAATTTTATGAAAGCTGTAAATATAACTTTTAGGTTACCAATAGTGTATACTGGCTTTAAATTAAGTGTTAACATCTGCTTTTAAACATAAAATACATCTTTGCTTTTCCCACATGTTATAATGGACCTGTCTTACTGCAATACCAAATACGTATGTTATTCGATGCAAATATACATATAAACAGGACTGACAGAACTTGTGTCATTTCTCGTCAACAGTGGGCAGCAAACATGCTCTCAGTGTAGAAATATATCCCACTTTCAATACAGTCTTGGCAGAGGGCACCAAACCATTTTTTCAGTCTTACACCAACTGATCCTTCTGACATCTAGCAGGACATCTTCTGGAGTTCCCCCCTAAAAAATAACTCTGTGTCCTGGTGAACTCTATAATGTATCAATACTTATCCACTGTCAGTGAGAAATAGGCTCTAATTACAATAGATGCTTCATATTTATGAAGTTTAAACCAGGTCAAATCTTTTACGTCACGTTAACTGTCCATGCTGCAAGCACGTATATGCATCAAATGTAACTTACTTCATGTTGGCTGCGATGTACATGTATATCACATGTTGGAAAAGTATTTAAATAAACGGAAACCTTGTTGTTGACATGCAGTCAACAAATAGTAAAATAAAGATTTATGATTTTTAAGTTGATGTGAAACCAGAACCAACAATTGTTACAACTCATTAGAGTTATTTCATAGTGTCACCACACAGCTTCAAATCCTACTCAAGTTTTACTTCATATGTTCAGACTTATTGCGGGAAACATTTATTCAAGTATTTATGACTAACTTTGATTCTTTACTTTGTGCCAAGTTTTGTCTATAACATGCTCATCAAAAAATGCAGAAATGTAAAGGTCTTTTTAAGCTTACCTCCATAATTCTAGCAGTTGTGGTTCCGAGTGTTTGATAACCGTACGGACGTCGTCTGAATTGAAAGTGTTATACTTCTTGGTTCTGTGTCACACTAACAGGCAACTTTGTCTTAATTTAATTTCCCTCGTCTGCGAAGTGATCAGCCTTTGGTTGCCTTCATTGATCATAATTAATGAGCAGTTGACAGGATGATTTAAAGGATGTTTTTCATTATAGTGTAGAGGTCATATTATGAGTGATAACATAGGCGAGGTTGTTATGGCAATTATCATGATTGACTCAAACATTTTGCTTTATCATAGAAGAGATTATTTCACATGGTTGTTACCCGCAAACTTTATTTCATTATTAACCTTCATTCCATAGCTGAACTTTAGTGGCAAGTAGCTATAGTGGTCAACATCAGTCAACTGACTGTTTTGACCCAAATGTGCACACATGGGCATTTTTGACTAGATTTGACTGTCATTTTGACCACCCTCAACAACACAAGATCATGCTTTTACCAGTCAAAAATGGTTGACTCATTTTGACCTTACTACGCGTAAGGTTTGACAGTGTTCAACTTATAAGTGCACTAGATATACCTTGGCAAGTATATCAAAATTTTCACTGATTTTGACCCTTGCAGTCACAGAAGGGTTTTAATTAACATATTTGCTCGATCTCACATTTGTTATCATCACCCTGAGCTCACGGTCAGCAAGCCAGTACTATGGGAGCCCCATGACGGTTATGTACCAAGAGGTAAAGTCTGTTTGTCCTACAGAGACAACCTAGGTAATGACACAGACTTTATAACAACACAGGAACCATCAACCTACATGCTGGATAGAAAGAGTGGAGTGTAATAACCCTTGATGTCACTGCCCGAGGACACCACTGGACAAGAGCCTATTTAAGAAGAATTTCCATCTTTAGACTATCTTCAGTCTCCTAACGATGACTACAGCAAGCTAGTCCAAACAGAGAGGAGACCTAAATAGTTCTTATGAGAACCACAATCTCACTTTGTGATAGTTGATATCCAGATGGTGTTGCCGCAAACCGAAACCGATACAAGTAGTATTTATTGCACTGATGTCTCATCACATGCTAGTGCATAGAGCAAGTGTCGTGATTTATCAAACATGATGTAGTTTGGTTTTGGCTGTTTACCAACATAGCTTGTGCTGCATCCTAATCACATCGTGCTTCTTATGTTCACAACATGTATTGTGGTTTGTATCAATCAGTCGTCTTCAAACTCGAGAAAGCATTGTGCCTTCCCATTTCACAACTCATGAACTGGGAAATTTATACAAGATTCGAGAGCAGCATTGGTCACTGTATACTTTTGCATGCTGCGGGAACAAACCCACAGGTGACATTGTATGGATTTGAACCCACGACCTCCAGGTTTCCTTCACACAAACAATGGATCTTCTCCACTGATTCTTCTTAGAAGCAACACTTATTACTTAAGAATTTGTTATATGGTTCATCAGGATTAGTGACTGACAATAAAGTAAACAAACAAAATAATGACATACCTCGTCACAGGCAATGCAGCGCGGTAATACCAACTCGGCATAGTGCCGTTCACAGAAGATATGCCCGTCTTTATGGAAGTATGCTAAGTCAACTAAAAGCTCATCACAGGAGTAGCAGGTAAAACAAAAAGGATGCCAGCATAACGATTCGTCCTCTAACAAGTCTGCATAGACGCCCATATCACCGGCCTCGATCTCCCCACCGCATTTAAAGCACTCCTGTTTTGGACAGAAAGAGAAATCAACAAGAATTAAGTGAGGAGGGCCAAAGTCATCATACAGCTAAGCCTTTAAGAAGCTCAGCCAGGTTAAGTCTACCTGACCTCCTAATCTGTCTTTTGTGAGTCCTAATCCATCCTGTAACAATACAGTAAACCTGCCAATCAAGCTAACCTGGGCTTTTGGAGGCCCTAACCCAGCCAAGTCGAGCTCATTATAATGGATTATATAGGGGCTTATATAGGCCTGGGCAAGGCCTGGGCAAGGCCTGGGCAAGGCCTGGGCAAGGCCTGGGCAAAGCCTGGGCAAAGCCTGGGCAAAGCCTGGGCAAAGCCTGGGCCTGGCCGGGCTTCTTAAAGGCTGTACCATGACTGTGGCCGCCTTCCCTAAGCTTTAAATCAAGAACACTATATGTGCATAGAATATTGAAAATGGGCATTACTATATCCTTTCTGACTAGGAAAATCTGTTGACAATTTGATGTTTGTTCAGGGCCGTCCCAGTTGTCAAAGTATAGTGCCTCAGTTGACCCCCACTTTTTTTATTGTGCTCTTCCCACACTTTTTTGCCGTTACCTTTCCCCACTATTTGTGTCATGACAAATACAGCAAATTGTTATGAAAGGGGAAACAAAATATATACATGTGTGTTACGCATTATCACCGCATGGGTTCTGTGAACTGGGGTGGGAGGGGGGCTACTGGGCCTGTGCACCACACTCAACAGACTTGTACTGGAATATGAGGTGCTCATTCTCGACGGAAAGTACTTGACTACAACTCTAGAATTGGAGTACTCCTATTTGTATTCGTACTCAAGTATATTTTCCTGTACTCATACTCATACTCGTACTCATGAAAAAGTACTCAACAACAAGTCACCTCCTCTTACCTGATCTTCCTTGAGGTAATCTTTGACCCTTCCCGTGGCGAATGCCACCTCGTCCCGGAGCTCAATGAACTGGTAGAAGCACTCGGTGGAGGCAGCATCCAGGATGTGACGGCAGAGTTCCTCTGCTAGGTC
The DNA here is from genome assembly GCA_029582265.1 of Zoroaster sp. YZ-2022. Classification (NCBI taxonomy): domain Eukaryota; kingdom Metazoa; phylum Echinodermata; class Asteroidea; order Forcipulatida; family Zoroasteridae; genus Zoroaster; species Zoroaster sp. YZ-2022. The sequence continues at coordinate 19,347,802 of CM055837.1, forward strand.
CTGGCGTGGCATCTGGAGGATGATCTGCCTGTCCCGATACTTCTCGCCGGCACTGTGCAGCCTCGGGATTTGGTTGTTTGGAAGGGAATTCATGAAGTCTTCCACCTGTGTTGGAAAGGAGGGTGGGGGAGGAACGGTAAATAGTAGCATTAACTTAAATAAACAGAATCTAGTCTTGTGAAGATTTTTGATAACAATGTTTGAAGATGCTTTTACAATAGCGAAGGACATCCAAGGTAGAGGTCTGGCCAGCCAAGAGGGCTTACCATAAGCGACAATTTGGTTCACACTTCACATGAATAAGAAGTGAAATTCTACGTTCTTTCTTTTTCTATTAAAAAAAATAGTCTCATTGTTAAAAACGTCTTTTGGTTTCTCTGGAATCTAAAGAAAAAAAATTTGGAAAAAAAAAGGGAAAAAAAAGGGGGGGGGGGGATGCATGCCTGTCCAAGTTAAGCGTTATGGCTATTGACTAGTATAGGAAGAAACAGTGATTTAGCCATAGCCATAGCCAAATCTGTCATTTCAGAAATGGCCTAAAGCTAATAAAGTGGTTTACCTTTGCTGGAGAAAGCCCTTGCGGTACCCATGAGTAGCCAAGACTTAAGGCTCGTTCCTTGCTACGTACTAATTCATTATGGTCTTTGGTATCTATGCCTAGACGCTCGTACACCGTCACTAAGTTATCATGGATGATGTCGTGGTCATCGCGTTGGCATCCACAGGTTGTACATGTACTCCTGGATGGAGGGAGAAATTAATATGTAAATGAGCTTGTTAACTTATGAATATGTTAATGAAATAATGTGCATAAAGAAATGTAACAAATGTGGCAAGATGACCTCTCAAGGTTTTTTATTTATCCTGTAGAGGGATAAATTGTTATAAGGAAATATGCTGATTAAATGTAAGTAATTTGCATAAAATAAAATATAACCCACGTGTTCATGAAGTTGAAATTTACAGCTCAGTATTGGATGTATACATGGATATAGCGACCACTATGGACAACCAATGTATACAGGTGACCAATGAATGGATGAATGAACAAACAAAGGAATGAATGAGTGAATGAAAACAATTTCATTAACCCTCCTACACATGGAGGCCACTCCTATCCACAAAATTCTGTTCTTGAGCAACCTTCAGTACATACATACGTACAAGCCTGCTGTCCTTTCCAAGTAATCTTATAAAATCAACTGTGTGCCACCCAAGGCCACTGTAAATGTTTGAACATATTAGTATGGACTATAGCCTACAATGTATCGATGGGAGACCACTTTACCCTGTAATCTCAGTGGTGTGACAGTGCACAAAAGGGTAACCATAAGAGGTCACTGGCAACAGCTAATGGCTTGGAGTGGCTTGGAGTGGCCTGGATGGGTTGTTTCAAAAATTGCACTGTAATGTACAAATAAACATTACCAACCAAAAAGAAATTAAAAAAAGAAGAAAAAATACCCCATCACCCCAACAAACAAACAAAAAAGAACAACAAAAACAAAAACAAACAAAAAACAAACAAACAAACAAAACGAAAAACAAACAAACAAAACGAAAAACAAACACCCCAACACCCCCCCCCCAACAAACAAACACCCCAACAAACACACTGCTTAAAACTCATCTTATGTCACAATTCTTCAAAGATGATGTATATTTGTAATTGCATTGTATGTACATGTATCTCGGTACATTTTTTTTCTTTCTATACTATCATTGTATATTGTTTGTATTCATGTTTTCATTTTCTGTTTATATTCATTTTCTTTGTTTCCGCGCCTTGAGCGCCCAGCAGGATGGATACGTGCGCGCTACAAATCTTTATTATTATTATTATTAACAAACAAATAGATTAACAATAAATTAAACAAACAAAATTCATTCAATGTTCTCATCTAGTTTTGGTTCTTTTGATAATGAAAAAAGACTCAAACTCGTATTACTTTAAACCAAAAAAAAAAATTTGTATTTAAATGTCCCCACAAAAAACAAAGTAAGAAAAAAACAGAATCCTGACCTAGTTTTGACAACAACTCTTCCATACCAACCATCATTTATCTGACTAAAGACTTGCCTTTTACTAGTCAGAATCACTGGACCAATGGCAGAGCCAGACTAATGGTAAAACCAAATGGCCAAGCCGATCTGAAATACTCAACAACAACAAAACTGTGAACCACAGCTCAACCATTCAGGAGAAAATTAATACAAGCTGCGATATTAATACTACCAGACATTTCCCCTGGGAAATACAGAACTTGTGGGTTCAAACATTCATGTTTAGAAAAGGCATACATGTGCTGTAAAATGAAGCAGTGTGTATATATATGAAACAATGTCAAGCTTTGACCGAGTGAAGTTGTCAAAATGACTCCTTCATAAAAGTGTTACAGCGCCCTCATTTGAATATAAGGACGCAGTGATCTATCCAGGGATGAGTGTGGCTGGTGGAGAACTGACTGAAGATGAGTCTGACTGAAGATGAGTCTGACTGAAGATCCTCTGGGAGTGTCTGAGCTGCATAAGAGTTTAGAAATTTACATGATATATTGCATGTGCAGTATACAGCATATACAAATCACTGAAATCAACAAATTCACTGAACCCCATGCCTGACCATCTATCACTGCCTGAAATTGCCAGTGAAAAAGTCAAAAACACAGGTGATGCAACATAAAAAAACTCAGGTTCATGCATCTTTATAATACAGCAATGTTCGATATAGCGCCATTGTCCATTATTGTCTTGGTGAGACTGGATACTTTTGAGATTTTGAAATTTGGGATTGAAAGAATCTCTTCCAATACAATGACATAATTCCAGTTAACAATCAGGTATATGGGGGAAGTAATTACTGACAAAATGCATGCTTGACATTCTAAAGGATCATTCCAGTAAATATAGATCCAATGTAGCATGCCCCTATCCACATAACACCACCAAATACAAGGTTGCCTTAGAAACCTGTAGTTTTTTTCAATTGATGATCACATAAGGTAGTTGTCCATTGATAAATGTTTCCCAGTAAGTTTGTGCCCAAAGGCAATGACTTCCGTCATGTTTTCTCGTTCAGTGAACATTAAATACAAATAAAATTTGTTTGTAACACATGGATTATATAAAACCATTCAACCATATGAGAACCATATGAAAACCATATGAGAACCAAATGAAACCACATTTTGGTTCAAGTATAATATTTGAAGGTCTTTTATTATATTGTAAAAAGATTTTTAAATGTTAATTGTTGATGCAATTCAGCAGAAACATGGAAAGACCTCCTCCATGAAACATGTTCCAGGTTTCTGTACTTTGAAGATCAAGAGCTTGCCCCTGACCCTATAACCTGAGACTACAGAGATGAGGAGGAATTTCTTGTCTACTCCCGACAGACTTGAACTGTCTCGGATACCAACTGCAGATGGTACGGATAGACGACAGATGTTCTGAAGCGAAATCAGAGCAGGCTGTAGAGAATGAAACAATCACTGTCTTCTGAGCATGTGGGTCGAGCGAGATATCCAATTCATTTCGCTCATGAAGCATTTCAAATGGGGCAGTGCGGCTGTGTTTTGACGCGAGAGAGGGAGGGGGTATTTGAAAGGTCTTCCAAGGAATATCTATGCAATTGGATCAGTCACAAAGTTTTTTTTTTTTGTACCTTTACTTCTGGGAAAAATATCTTCATACAACATTTGTTGGCAGATATTTATCTTTATCAGTCATGAATCACACAACAATTATTTTGTATTTATTAATACCTGTAAGTGACAGGAGACTATGGGGGATATTTTGTTAAGCAGAATAACAAACCTTCAATTACACAGAGATCAATGAGAGCCATGGCCTCCATTGCCCTGGTCTTGGCCTTGGTGTCCCTTTGAAATGTTCCCATAAACATTTTGATTTTGAAGTGTCCTTCATCAAGGAAAAACTACCTTGACCCTTCAAGAACAAAATTTCAGGCATGAAATAATTCTGATTGAAAATAAAATTTGAAATGTTTTGAATTGAATGCAGAACACGTGTCCCTTAGCCTTCGTTCACAGGGCATTTGGCATCATGGACACTGGAAAGAGTACACATGATTGAGAGAAGACCAGTGCACAAGGCTTTCCACACGCTACACTAAGAACTTATTTTTTAAAATGTATTAATTATTCATATGACATAAAACACAATAAAGGGGGCCACTTTGCATCCGTCACGTTAGCAGTTTTTCCAATGGTTGTTATTTATTTTTTAAGTACCTGAAACCGACCAAAAAGTGTTTCAACATGTGAATGGACATGCAGGCTTATACTAGAACTAATTTGAGTTGATTTATTTTATTTTTTTATTTTTTTATTTATTTTTTTACCCTCAAATTTCCATAAAAATTGGACGGAAAAAGTTACCTCACTTTTCCGTCCATTTGTTGATGGAAATTTTAGGGTAATTAAAAATATAATAGTAATAATCAACTCAAATTATCTTTAGGATAAGCATGCATGTCTATTCAAATGTTGAAATTCTTTTTGGGTGGTTTCAAATATTTAAAAAAAAGTTACAACCATTAGAAAAACTGCTAACGTGACGGTAGGAAAGTGGCCCCCTTTGTGTTTTATGTCATATATTTCTGTAATATGAACGAGTCACATTTAATGAGACAATATCATCATGATAAACAGGGCATGGAATCGGAGTGCTAGTTTTAGTTCAACTCATTGACTGAAAATAATACTCCACATGATAAGGTCATACTACCAGAAATGAGCCAGTCATTTTCATTCACTGTGTTCATCTTAACATAGGACACCGATTCCATGCCCTGATTGTGATGATACTGTCCCTTTAAACCGCTCACATTAGTCTACTTTACAGTACGTGTGGACCGGACTGTTAGTTAAGTCCGTCTGTTAGTAAAGTCCATCTTCTCTAAATCCAGGTCACCTTGTTCATGAAGATCAAACTCTCTGTCATAACTTCCAGATGGACAGGACAAAAAATTGTGTTGAGATCAAAGGTTTAACATTGCATGAGTGACCTTCATGATGAAAGATGCCCTTTAATTTTTAACAATTTAAATGTTCAGAGATGTACCTGACAGCCTACTTGATATGAAGATGGGGATGGCATTAAACATCGTTGGAAATTATTTTGCCAGAGGTGCTGTCATTTTAGAGATATAAGCTATAATTTGATAAGACGACATGTGTGTCCATCAATTTGAAGGGGGAAGTAATTTACAAAGTTTGTGACCCACGAGGTTTGTGTGTAGTAATTTCTGTCAAGGTATGGAATAAATAACAGGATGTTTCTAGTTCTTATTCATAAATGACAGTAACAAGTGTGTAATTCAATAAAAATAAGCAAAACAATAAATAAATAAAACTAGAAGACAAAAATATGGGGTGGGGAAGGGTCTGGGGGATGCCTAGGTCAGGTGGTACCGACTGTTGGTTTTGGTTCATGAACATAAAAAGGCATCTAGTTATTTACGGATGTGTTGATACATGGCATACCATCACATTTCAACAACAGGATGCGTGTGTTTGTGCAAAGGAAATGCGGTCAAGTCGTGGGTTTAAAATATACCGTAGATCATGTTGTGTTTTACTCTTTTTTAAACTGTCAGATTTGGTTTCTGCCCACAGGGAACACATGAATGTGGCTGTGTTGAAAACACCATCAAGTGGTGATGTAGGAAAGGACCCTTTACTAACAGGGTTCAATGGTCATGAATACAGTTAGCTTATGTACATAAAATGTGACCTGCTTTCACAAAATGAAAGTTCCTATACACATTTGAGATTCTCCCAAGAATAAGGCTTCTTCATCAGAGAAGCAAACAAGCTTATGTATTATTCTTATCCAATAAAACATGAATTACAAGGGCTTTGGTGTTCAAACATTTATACTCAATCTAAAAAAAAACACAAAGATCTCCCCCCACACAGATCTCATGTGAAACATTGGTGATAACATACACTTTAGGACGATCAGAGCATACTGATCGAAACGTCGAGTTGTACCTCCAGTTCTTTTCAGAACTAATTACTACTCAATTGAGATTCCACATGGTGTCACCGCAATTAGTCTTACTTATCATCCTCACCATGCAAAGCTACAAGTTATACACTTTAGAAATACATTTTTTGCTTCTGTTCAACATGCACTGCAAAATAGCTACAATTCTGGAAAACACCCAACTTCAAATTGTAAAAGCCCAAAGGGCACTTTACTCAACAGCCTAAGTTCAATGCTGTTTGGTCTAGATCTTGCCTATAAAATCACAACATGGTTTAATTACATCGGACCCCAGGCTATTAAGTGACAGAAGCATGTGTACCAGTGACATTTCAGCATAACTGTATATTAACTGGTTCCAAGTCATAACCAAATTAAATCTGTGTGGTGTGTAGTGTTATACATCAAAGGATAGATAGAGATGAGTTGTCATGCAAACTAAAGACTCTTCGGAATCAGCAAATTGGCCAATGCCAGCAACTTTTTGAAAAACATAAAAATATTTCAAAAGTTATATGTGTTTGCCGTTTTCTAAAAAAAAAAATTGTGATGAAAGTTTGTTTTATTATATATTTATTGAAAACTAGAAGGTCGAAATAATGTACTATATGTTTTCAAATGCCAATATTGTTTCTTCCTTTGAAAACATTTTCAACAAATACTGTACCACTTATTTCCCAAACAAAGCAAGAGGTTTTTACTTAAAATCATTCCCCCATGATTAAACTCAGCAAAACATGTAAAATCAAAGGGATTTTTTTGTATTTTTATACGAGTTCAAAATGAAATATATGTGCAGCCCAGTTACCAATAAGAAAAGTCATTCATCTCCCTTTGTTCCCAGTCTTCCACCCAATCAACTTGGATTATGGCAAATTAATTAAACATCCGTCGTCGTGCCTGCACTCAGTACACAGTGCGGGGAAACTTACCACCCTTGCACGCTACCTGGTCGGGGCCGGCATTCCAATCGGATGAAATTGATAGAAAAGTGAGGCGGCATGTCTATTGATTTCAAATTAGAGTTCCTCAAATTGGATTTGAACTGTTCATAATGTTTTGAATGCGCCACAGTGCAAAACAGAAGGACTTCGTCTTTATTAAATATGGGAACATTTGGAGTTCTAAAATTGAACAGCTTTGACAGGATGGTAAAATTAAAGATAAATGAGAGGATAAATGGGTCCCACTGAAATAAAAAGTGTTTTCATACAAAACAAATGCATAGTGGCCATTTCGTTTAACAATCAGAAAGTCATTTCCCGAGTATAACTGTTCATGGAGTTGAAGGTTATTTGCACTTTGTTCATCTCCAACATTTCCCACTTTTTTTTTTAAAGTTATGATCATAACTACAAAGAAATTCCAAATCAAATAAAAAATATTGATCATGTTTTGTGTGCACATTTGTATAAAGTGTATTTAACATATTGAATGTCATCAAAAGAAAATTTTATGAATAGAACAGTTCTGGGACTTTACTCTAGAAATTGGAAAGAAACAAACATTAACTTGCTAAATGTGCGCAGCCTCCAATGACCATAATCAAATTTTATACACACTGTATAAAACTGGATAGTAATGGCACTCCTGGCTCATGTGGACACTATCAGGTTTTAAATTGAAGAGTCACCACTACTATTCCTTTATCTTCTAAATTATATCTCATGAATAAGATCAGAGCACATTCATTGAAATATATATTTTTAAGCTCCTACACTACTGATAATCGAAAGAACTATTAACCCGCCTACTTCTGGTACCTTTTTCATACAAGTTGATCCACCATTTGAAACCATTCGCTTTTGTGGTTTTGAATGGTGAAATAACTGTGTACAGTATTGATTCCCCCAAATGGTTTTGAATGGTAGGTCAGCTAATACAAAACCTTGTTTGGATCTTTCCAAATGGTAGTACAGCTAATACAAAACCTTGTTTGGATCTTTCCAAATGGTAGTACAGCTAATACAAAACCTTGTTTGGATCTTTCCAAATGGTAATACAGCTAATACAAAACCTTGTTTGGATACTTAGTGGTGAATCAATGGACCCTCTATGCATTTGAATGGATTTGAATGGTAGTAAAGCTTGCTACCAACACTGTTCAAATGGTATCACCATGTGTGTACAAAACCAATGGGCATTTTGGTAAGTGGAAATTTTGAATGGTTTCAAATGGTCAAACAGTAGGAGGGTTAATGACCATAGTTTCACATAAAACTTACTTTGGGGTTAAGTTGATGATGGTATCAAACATCTCTTGAAATATTTCCGTCTTGGGTGCTAGAGTTTTAGTACAATTAGGCTAGTGAAATAATTTCCAAAATGAGATCCTGTCGTCTGAATACAGAAATTCCATGTTAAAATGAATGCAAACAATTTGAAGGATTTTTCACTATTTCTTTGTTAACATCTGTCATGATCAAGCCTATCACACATATTTATGCTTTAATGCTTTTATGAATCAATAAATGTTGATTCATAAAAGCATTAAAGCATAAATATGTGTGTGTGTCTCCTTCTCAGTCAGACCCCAACCGAAGAATGAATTATTTATCTTTATTTTCCATAACAAAACAATATCAAAAACATTCTCATCACGTGGCATTGCGTCAGTTTCAACACGCTGCACTTTGCAATGCGCGCACGCTAAGGCTACGCATAATTATAGCGCATGGGATGATAGGCTTGATCATGACAACATCACAATGAAATAAACTGATGCCTATACAGGTTTGTTCCTATACATATCTCTTGATTCTTATAAAGTATGGATGCATTTACAGACATTGGTTTGTTCCTATACATATCTCTTGATTCTTATAAAGTATGGATGCATTTACAGACATTGGTTTGTTCCTATACATATCTCTTGATTCTTATAAAGTATGGATGCATTTACAGACATTGGTTTGTTCCTATACATATCTCTTGATTCTTATAAAGTATGGATGCATTTACAGACATTGGTTGGTTTCTGTACGTATCTCTTGATTCTTATAAAGTATGGATGCATTTACAGACATTGGTTGGTTTCTGTATATCTCTTGATTCTTATAAAGTATGGATGCATTTACAGACATTGGTTGGTTTCTGTACATATCTCTTGATTCTTATAAAGTATGGATGCATTTACAGACATTGGTTTGTTCCTATACATATCTCTTGATTCTTATAAAGTATGGATGCATTTACAGACATTGGTTGGTTTCTGTACGTATCTCTTGATTCTTATAAAGTATGGATGCATTTACAGACATTGGTTGGTTTCTATACATATCTCTTGATTCTTATAAAGTATGGATGCATTTACAGACATTTTACCAAACATTTATCAAAACCACCCATAGCTCAAGACAGGATCCCTTCAAAATGTGTTTGCATGACTCTACTACTTAACTGAAAACTTCTCCCCTCAAAAAAAAAAAAAGGTTTTGTTTTGCCAGAGATGGGGTGGGGTGTTGATGGAGCAGGGGAATATGTTTTTGCTAAGCATTTTGAAACAGACTACCAGCCGTATTACGCACATTTTTAATGGAATTTTGGCTGGTAATAATCAACCATACCTGTTAAGCAAATTTTTTTCTAGTAAGCATTTTTCTCTCCTAATAGCAGCTCTATGGAATTTTTCAAGACGTCTTCGCCTCCACGCGGTGGGATCGGAGGCCGCTCCATAATGGACGTGGCCAACAAAAGAAGACACGGACGTCGCTCACAAGAGGCCCTCGCCCGCAGGAAAAGGGCCTACAACGAGAAACGCAACTTCAACCGCAAGCTCGGCAAAATCGAGCGACGTCTGGAAGGACCCGCGGGCGCCATCCCGGGGCCTCGAGAAGCGCCTTCAATGGTGCCTCCCCACATGGAACCAATAAGAGAAACACTCGATCAAGCAAGCTGTTTCTCAGTTCCACCCTCAAATTCTGAGGGTTACATATATACATATATATATATATATATATATATATGGAATTGGCAACAGATCATGTAACAAGGCTGGTTTATGTTCTATTTGACATCAATTAGCCTGTCAAACAAAACAAAAAAATCATAGGCCTTGTCCAGCCAGCCAATGTCTATATTAAGTGACACAGACAATTCTCATTTATACCAACCAAATAAATTGATAGATGACGTCTCCATATCAGAATCTAAAAATGGTTGCAACCGCTTGATGTTTACGACGATAACAGTCTAAAAATAAAAACTGGTACATTTACGGATAGATTCATCTGGCGTTATAGTCGTGTGATGACGCACATATGTCAATTAAGGAGCTATATACCAATGTCATGTTCCAAATTTAAGATCCCTGTGCCAGTGGAAATGTGGTACAAAACTTGCATCAGATGACAAATTAGAAGATCATGTCTACTTTGGTGTGTGTGTGTGTGGGGGGGGGGGGGGGGTTTGGAAGGAGTTCATAGACTTATTTACCTGGTGGGGGTGTCAACATCTTACTGGATGTTTTTCCTTTCTCCTTCTTGAGGGGATCGTCAGTGCATTAAGCCTAATCCTTTCAAGGGATCTTATAAACTGGGCCAAGGTCTAAGAAATGCAAGATTGCCCATGACTGAGTGCTGCAGGGGTAATAGGTTAATCCTATCCTGGTTTTATCCATGGGTAAACAGGCCTCAAACCATAAATAATACATAACCCAATCAAACAAAATGAAAGTCGTCTTAGCTTCACATACTTCTGTGTAACAGGCCCTAAAACATGGCTAATAGAAATTGTTAATGAATTTTGTCCCAACCAGAGCATATTTTCAACAGGGCATTGAATCGGTGTCCTAGTTTCAAGATGAACACAGTGACTGAAAATTACTGGCTCATTTATGCAGCAGCAACTACATGTAGCTCTCTGATTCCATGCCCTGTTAATCGTGACGTCTGCACTAGTAAGCAGGAGGTCGTGGGTTTGAATCCCGCCTGAGTCGCCTGTGACTTTTTTTCACAGACACTTGGAATGCACTGAGTATACAGTGCTATACACACGTCAGTGTAGGGCAAAATTAAATCAATTGTTTATCACCCGACCCAAGAATTTCACAAACAGGTCCTTAAGATTCATCTTATAGGATCTGGTTACATTATACAGTTTGATTGTCCAGTACTCCTAAGTCGCAAGATGTAATTTGCCGGTACCCTCATTCAAAAGCAAAAATATTTGCATCAATTATTTAATCTTTCAATCTCTAGTAGGATCTGGTTACATTATGTATTTTGATTGTCCAGTAGTCCAAATGTTGCAAGACTTAATTAGCCAGTAATTAGCAACAATTTGTACCTACATTATCTCATCTCTCAATCTCTCAATCTCCTAGCCCCTCCCCTGAATCCACCCCTGTCCTTACTCCCTGAGTCATCTGAACAGTTGACAATGTACTCTAATGTCACTCCGATGATACTCTATATCTTAGGTCTCTGTGCTTAGCAGGAAAGGCAGTGATGCACCCATGTTTAACCACATCAAACTGCTCTGTGATCCTGGCATTCGGTGAAGCTCCTCGGCAGGGGAACCCGCCGCAAAACCTCCCAAGGAAAACAAACTGGGTCGACTACGTGCTGATTACAGCATCAGTGGACAATTACAGCAATTATCACCCTAGCATTTTTACGACCCTGCAATGAGGAACAGGTGCAGAAGACACGCAACAATATATCAAGCGTATAAGGATACATGGATTGCAGTGTGCGTACACCGAAGATAATGCTAAATGATGCCAGCTGAGACTGTAATTTGAAGGATACAGCAATAAAACCTACCACATCGAACCAGTTCTAATACAATGTAAAACATGCAGCATGTTGTGATTTTGCTTTCAGAATTCACCTCTTAAAGGGAAGGTACAACAATGGCTTGCTAAACTACTTCTATGTATAATAATTACTCTCTTTCAATCAAAATACGAATGTATTGAACAAGCAACATGTAAACATTTTAGCTTATTAGTTGTACACAATATTATTAACAAGAAAATAATATGCAAACCATATGTTTTTTCAAACATAATATCAACCTCTTTCCTCATAGGAACCTATTTATACTCCTGGGTGGATAGAAACAATTCCAGGCCTCCCATTGCCTAATCTATCAAATATACGTTTTTTAAATAGCTTTTTAATTACTGGTTTACCAAATACCAAAATATAAGCTTTTATAGGTCATTTCCTGTGATTTTGCTGTGTTAAGTAACAGGTTTTTGGTAAATTACCTACCTTCTGAGTACTTTTTGCAACAAAGTACATGTACATTACCCCATACCCTGTCCGGCACAAAATCTAAGAGCGGTACACATGTTACAGTTTGGCTACTGTTTTGGCTTCATCTCTTTATACTTAGGAAGTAATTTTTCTTCAAAGCCATGAGGATTTTATGAGGAAGTTGAAAATCTGTTGCAGGAGGTTAATAGGTTTTTATAGGTTAATATAGGTTTTTTTTCAGGGAAATAAAGGTTCCCATTTCAAAATACAGGTTTTTATAGGTTTTATAGGTTTCGCTGGGATGCCTGCAATTTCAGTTAAGTGTCTTGCTCAATGACCCAGCACCACTGTTTTCAGCCAGGATTCGAACCCACATTCTGATGACCTCGGCCATGAGGATACAAATCCGATACACTGAACTGCTCGACCAAGGTACCCAATGATCTGCCTTTGTATCATTTACTATTCAATTAATGAAACTGGACCATGTAGAATTCCCAACATAAATGTTCACATATTTCAGTCCCCCAAAATTAAACAAACAAAACATTCTTTTGAAATTACAACATTGATTTATTTATTTTAAAATGAAATGGTCGGCTTAGCTATCAACAAAACAGATCTGGGCATATTATAAACATGTACAGTTCCGATTCAGCAGCATCTGGACTCTGACTCAGACAATCAAGATAACATTTGGATGTCATTTCTGATAAGTAATGATTTGTATTGCCGGCTCATGGAGCAATTACAGTTTATCTAGCGGTAAATTAAAAGAAGCAGTAGGCTTGGAAATCCGACATGGATGTCACAGCGGATTCTAAAATTGGAATTATGTTTCCGTTGCATTTTAAAATAAAGTGGGCCATTACTCCCCCCCCCCCCCCCCCCCATCTCGATAGGAATAAAACAATGTTTACTCACAGGGAAAGAATCGGATAATGTTTCACGATTTTGGTTTTTCGATCACAATGTCTTGCAATACATGCTTTTCAGTCCTTAGGAAAGTCATTAGATTAAAAGAACTAGACAGTTCAGTTAACTTTGTTTATTACACTAGTTAAAGTCTTATACACTAGTACTAGATGAAGTAGGATCAGGTTTGTGGGAGGAGGAGTGATCTTGAAGAGAGATTTGCTCTAAACTTGGATGAGTTCCACTTTCTCCAAAAAACATTTTCCTGGTCACTTTGCTCATTTTCAAAGAAACTAAAGCGAACCTGCCTGCTGGCTAACTGACCCTCTACATCCGTGACCCCGATTAACAGTAAACACTTGCCGCTTGCAACCAATCCGAATGACTAAACTGGTCAAAGCATTTAGGAATTTGTTCTAAACACTTTTTTGACAGTGTGTCCCCCATTCCCTTTTTCAGCAAACCTGGTTCAACACAGTGGATCCTGGTGGGAAAATGGGCTAGGGCTTGTGTCCTACTTTTGAGTGTGTCCACATTTTTGGCCATGTGCCCCACCCAGGGCCGTAGTGACCGGGGGGAAGGGGGGGGGATTGCAACACCCCCCCCCCCAATAATTTTTCTCAGTCGGCATTTAGAGCCTCAAAGGTACTAGAACAAGGGTTGGTCCAGAATAAATTTGCAGTTGGCAAACCTAGAGCTATGGGTTTGCCGACTTTGTACATGTAATACATTACTCAATAATAAAGCAATCATAAAAATAAAAATGTTTTTGGAGGTATTATTATTAGTAGTAGTATTTTATTTATTTATTTTTTTTAGGATTTTTTTTTAATTCCAAAAGAAATCAAATCTGATGATAGTCATGTCATTTTCATTAGTGCTTGCTCCATCATGACAAACACTCCCATATGAATGAAGACCTCTTATTGCACAGTATGTCAGTTTACAAAGATCCCCTTTTATGAAAATGAAGGTAAAAACTATGAAACAGAATCTAGAATTGACTTTTTTTTTTAAAGAAGGCTAATTTTAGTAACTCCTCATAGCACATACTTTTGACTAAGTATATGCTTTCACTCCTCTATCAACTTTTTTCCCCTGAGGGTTTGGGAGCATAAATCAACTGTTAAATTAGATTAGAAAATCTAAGAGAATGAAGGGAGGAAGTATCACCACAGACACTTGTGTCAGATGGTGTACCTATGCTAAGCTCTTATCATGATTTGGAGTTTAAGGCAGACTGATGTATTGCAGTTTGAATTTATTGCAGAACACCCAAACAAAATGTTAATGTCACCAGTGAAACCATAAATTTTGTTCCTTTTTCCCCCCTAAATTGATTAAAAAAGAATGCTTGAGATATATCTGCTCTTCGGCAATCTTGCGACAAATTTTATCATGCATTAGAGCAAATTAAATGAGGCACAACATTGGTAATGTTGACCAAACTGCTTGTACGTGTACGCTTATTTTTTTTTGGAATCAAGATATACACTGTACATTGAACAACCAATCTGTGAAAGTTTCAGCTTGGGTTTTTAAAGGCTAAATTAGTGAAAGTGCACAGAAGACACTTCAAATAAAAATGCTGTCTGACAATGTTTTGAAAATGTGCATATTTTTGTTTGTATTCTCTGAAGTGAACAGCACTTCACATCGAGTTAACTTTCAGAAAATAATTCAGTCATTTTGTAATCAAGTTATTACCAATCTTGTACCTTGCTGTTGTTGGTATTTACTTATTTATTCCATAATCCCTTCTGTGACTGCAAGGGTAATAAAAACAGTCAAAATGTATATCTAGGTATATCTAGTGCACTTAAAAGTTGAACACCGTCAAACCTTACGGGTACTAAGTACATTTACAGGTCAAAATGAGTCGACCATTTTTGACCGGTAAAAGCGTTGTCTTGTATTGTTGAGGGTGGTCAAAATGACAGTGAAAACCAGTAAAAAAAAAATGTCCCTGGGTGCACATTTGGGTCAACAGTCAAAACAGACAGTTGACTGGTTTTGACCACTATAGCTAATTGCCACTAAGTAGGAGGGTTAATATATTGAGTATGCACTGAGGTGAGACTTTCACAGGTTTATTTCTGCATACTGTACATGTACACAGTCTTTTTCCGTAATTGTGGGGACATACACTCGCTTTTACACACAGTTGTGAGGACCAAAAATGCTATGGGGACATGAAAATGTCCCCACAGATACGGTGTCATGGCCTACCCTTTTCTTATAAGTCCCCACAACCCCGCGAAGGCCTACCCATGTTGTACACATACAATGTTCATGTACAGTACATGCATACATTTCTTGATTATCTTCACTAAACGGCCTCAAAATATTTAACAAAAAGGTGAATAATAATGTCTCATTCCACCAGGTTGGGGCAAGCTTTGTTACAGGTAGATGTACAATGTACCATTCATTATCCTTATTATGAGTGCACATTCTCAGCTCTTCAAATTAGAATGAAATCAATCTATGTGCCTTGAAGTTATATTCATAAATGTCCAAGACAGTTTAGACAATCTGATTGGACAAAACGTAATCATGTGGGGGTCTATTAACGGATGGTATAGATCCATCAAAATCAGAATGGTGCCTTCGGCTCGGTCCTTATCACCATGATCACGCCCAAAACCAGTCGTTAACTTGCGGTAAAGACCGCGCGACAAACTGTCATTGCCTTATTATGTTAATTAGAAGTCATAATAAATGATAATAAATTGTACATACCAACGTATCAAGGGATACCTATCACAAAGCTTGCCCCAACCTGGAGGAGTGACTATTGCATGCCACAATTCACTTCAAATAATATAATGCATTGAATATCTGATATTGAACACAATCATCCAAAAAATAGAGGTGAACAAAAATTAATAAAATTATGAAACGTGTGATTTCATGAAACCCAGTGGTTAAAAATAACATTCCGCTGTGTTCCATTATTATTATTCTTTGTTCAACACCTTAACAGATCAGATTACAGCATTCTTTACCAATTTATTATGACTTCATGACCTTTCGGAACCATTAGCGGAACATGGTTTGGCGATTCAGAATTTGGGGAGGGGAAGTGGTGTTCAGTAAGGGAAAAAAAGAGGTGAGTATATATTCAACTAGATGTTACCAAGCAACTCAAAAAACTTGGGAGAATTAATTTTAGAAATACCTTAAAAAACATTTACATAATTATATACTAGAAGAAATGGTAATTCTTGCATGCAGTAAATACATCAAAAGACCAATCTCTGATGAGACGTTTAAATCTTTTCATCATCAGAATGTGAAATGAATAGCTTTACTTAACATATTAACCCTAACCTTCCCAAATCCTCCAAAATCCTCTTTGCCAATGTGAAGGATTTTGAAGGATTGAAGTTTACATTGATCCATTCATCAATCTGACAATTTGATCCAGTCATCAATCTAATGACCGATTGATCCATTCATCAATCTATTGACCGATTGATTAATCCATTTATCAATCAATATAAAACAACGAATGTCAATGAACATACAAACACCTCATCTGCCTGTATCCTCTATTACAATATACATGTACACAAATACAATATTTGTCCGTAATCACTTTTAGAAAAATCTATTTTTTAACAAATTAATAATCAATGGTATTGATTTGATTGATTATATTTAGTCAATCATTAGATTTATATATTAATCAGCTGGAGCACAAACTCACCTCCACTTGTGAGGAGTAAATCCTAGGCACCGATCCCCACAGCTTAGACATGGCTGTCCCTTGTCTACTTCTTCATAGGGGAAGACCTGAACAAAGAAATAAATGAAAAGAGATTGTAAATATTTAAAACATTCCCTCTTGTAAGCGCTACATGCTTCTTTACAAATTCATGTATCCAATTCACAAAGTTGAAATGCAACTACAGAACAAACTCATCAAAAAAACCATCATGTCACAAAAAAGTAGTTAACTTTGGCCTCACGTTTTGACCCTGAAAGAGCCGTTTTAGAAGTCATGAGACAGTTTTGTTATATTGCACCCATTCACCTCATGTTTAATGATGCCATTATGACAATCAATCAGTCAATATAAAGTTACAAGGAAACTATAATATTGGCCCCCTGATTGCCAATTCAATATCTCCACTGAAAATGGGTACATAAATTTGGAAATGTGATCCAACACGGCATGATACAATATCAGGCCAAAGTGTCAAGTTGAGGGCTGAAGTGGAGATATTCCAGCCTCTGTTTGCCATCACAGACCTGTTATCTCATGGCAATAATGTCAATTTTTTTTTTTAAAAGATTCACATCTGTCCCACACATGTGCTTATCATTTTTTTATGATTTCTTTTTGAAAGCCCGCTCAGTGATTTGTAGTTGGCATTAAGTGGGGGGAAAGAGTGTCTGCATGCGTATGACATCATGCGAGGAAATCAAATATTTGAAAGGGTCATTCTTTGCTGAATCTGTGTGCATCGCTCTGAACACCAATTACTCACTGCAAATCACTCTGATCACATCTGGAGACAAATTTCCATGTTAAGTATGGGAGAGAGATGTGATAGGAACTTTATGATTACTTATAAAGGAGTGTCGTGGCTGAGCGGTCTAGTGCATCGGATTCAAGTTCTGGTGGCATCAGAATGTGGGTTCGAATCCCGGCCTGGCCGGTCACGGCGCTTGTGTCCTTGAGCAAGACACTTAACCATAATTGCTTCGTCCTTCGGATGGGACGTTAAGCCGTAGGTCCCGTGTACTATAAACATCAGAGCACGTTAAAGAACCCATAATGACACTTATCGTGCAAGAGTAGGGGTTTACTCCGGTGTCTCTGGTAGCTAATTAAGCAACACTTGGAGAGGAGATGGGTGCTACCAAGTGTAGTAGTATCACCCACAGCAACGAATATGAGCCATCAAGATGTCGCCCCAACAGCCTCCAAGGCTATGGGACATAGATAGATAGATAAAGCGCTGAGAAAGCACCATACAGCAAGAACACCTGACACAACAAATACACAACCCCACATTTTGTACTGCACATTAATGACAACAAAATGTTCAGGTCTAAGGTCAATGAACTTGAGTCATTCCAAACATGTATATGTGCATTTCCGAACTTGTCACCCCTAAGCACCACTTCCACACTTAAGCATCAACCCTGATGACGTACTCAGAGCTGCATAACTCACCCAGTATCAAACCAAAACGGATTTTGAAATATGCCTCCTAATTGAATTACCAAACATCATATTTGAATTATCAAAAGAAGAAATCCTCTAATCTGTTAAGGTTCCAGAAATATTATATTGTCAGCGTGATTAGGAATCTTGCATTGACAAGAAGCGACAGCGCCGACTTTAAAACAATTTTGCTTTTTAAAATCGATCAAACGGATGGCAGCTAATAATCTTGCATTCTGTTGGCTTATGACAACAAGGTACAACAGGGTTTGATTTCATTCAAAAAATTTCCAAATTTTTGGGCAGGAATATTTATGTATACATGCAAGAAATGCTTATTTTGAATAGCAAATCATGGATTTTGAGTAGTAAATCGTGAATTTTTAGTAGCAAATCGTGGATTTTGAGTAGCAAATCGTGAATTTTGAATAGCAAATCGTGAATTTTGAGTAGCAAATCGTGGATTTTGAGTAGCAAATTTTGAGTAGCAAATCGTGAATTTTGAGTAGCAAATTTTGAGTAGCAAATCGTGAATTTAGAGTAGCAAATCGTGGATTTTGAGTAGCAAATCGTGAATTTTGAGTAGCAAATCATGAATTTAGAGTAGCAAATCGTGGATTTTGAGTAGCAAATCGTGAATTTAGAGTAGCAAATCGTGAATTTAGAGTAGCAAATCGTGAATTTAGAGTAGCAAATCGTGAATTTTGAGTAGCAAATCATGAATTTAGAGTAGCAAATCGTGAATTTAGAGTAGCAAATCGTGAATTTTTAGTAGCAAATCATGGATTTTGAGTATTATTTTGATATGCTATACAAACAAAATTCTTCACTGAGAGAGTAAGGGATCATCGGAGAACTTCTGGTTTTGCTTGACTTATTTTATTGTCTCCAAAAGGTAAGCACTTGACTTTACAATTTTGATGAATATTTATTTTATATCACCACACATATCTCTTCAAATATGGCAAAGTATAAATATTCAACTGTATTTGATGGTAAATGTTCTTTCTGGTTAAATGTCATTTGTAATGTGAAAACCTTGGTACATGTATTTAATAACCAGTTGTGAAAACTGTACTGTGAAAGTTTCTGACATTTTGGTACTTGCTTTTCTTAGAATACAATAATGAAAAAAATGTTTACAAAATAATTTCGAATGGAAAGTACTTTCAACCATGGTATAATTAATGCAATGAGGTTAGCAGACATAAACAATGTATTCTCGGAAGACTTTGGTATTGTAAAACTGTTACCAGCTGTGCACTGTCCTTTTAATTTTAAATTTAAATTTAATTTATTTAAAAAAAAAAAATTTGAGAGAGGGGGGGAGGTAATCTCGGCTCAGTAACCAACAATGGTAATCAAAATCTGTTAACACACCTTAAAACATACTGAAAAGTCTCATCCAACCCCTACCCCACCCCCTTCCGCATCCAATGTTGAGCACTTTTAATTTGGTTCATTTATTGAGCCACCAAATGTTTACAAGGAAAATCTGGTTTTGTTTGTGGCCGTGCCAACAGGTTTTGCACAAGATCGCAGCTTAAATTCCCCTTTTCAAAAAAAGTTCCACTTTCTCCAAAGAGAACCCTCCTGTTTTCAAACCAGCCTACAGTCCTGCAACACCTTCAGCCCTCCTTCAGCCCTCCTTCAGCCCTCCCTCCGCCCTCCCTCCCTCTCCCTTTACTCCTTGCTACTACTACCCAAATAAAGGCCCAAATCTACTTAAAATGGCCTGGCCTTCCAGATTTCAAACACATTATTGTTTTGTACTTATATTGTTCAGGTACATGCCAGTGTACAGGTAATTGTGTACAGGTATGTGCATCACTGATTATCAAGCTGACAGAAGTCGGTCTTTAGCCTCCAGGTTATTTTAACCTGACCTGATCAATCCTGTATCCAATGTCATCCTTTTTGTCATCAAATCAATCAAGATGGCTTCGAGATATTTAAAGGCCAAGACAATGGACCAATGAGATGGTGGGGGGAGGGGGGGAGGGGGGGGGGAAGGTCCAAGCTGAACTGATCATGGATGTTGCACAAGTGATTAATGCTGTAAAGAAAAAAATGGGAGTTCAGAAAGATAACAGCTTCAGATGATTGTTTTAATAGCCTCCTCTAGAAGTTTCAGTCCCAGGATTGAAAATTCTCTGAACAATAAAATTTTTAAAATGTTTATATTTAAATATCATTTCCATTTAGTCCTTTATTTATTTGATTTTTCTGATATAGATGCTTCTCGACGATCAGAGCACACAGATTGAAATGTTGAGTTATAACCAGCTGGTTCTTTTCAGAACCATTTACTGATTAAAAGAGAACTTTTACATGGTGTCACCGCAAACATTCTTTACTTATAGTGCTAAAACGGGGGACATATTTGATCGTTTACATGGCATGGCAACAAAGTAGGGGCCAGAAGAATTTTTTTACATGTTACGGCAAAACAACCCAGCTTTAAAACAATGAAAACAGAAATTTTGATATTACTTTTGAAAATATTTTATTTTACAAAATATTCTTTTCAAACTTACCAAAACGGTGATGAAATAGCATAGACAGAACTGCTCCTTTAACATCTCTCTCCCAATCTGGCAAATACTCTACACAATACCTGGAGGTTCTTTATATCTCATTTCAATAATATTTGCTTTAAAGAGGTCACCCGATCCCCCAAATCTATGTCAGGTCTTGTGGTTGTGTCACACGATAATGACATTGTCACCACGTACCTATTGATTAAATAATGCATGAAGGGAGACTGTTGTAGGCAAGGGTCTCGCAGTAAAAGGTGTTGTTGGAGAGTATTTAGGTTTTACAGGAAGTGGGATTCTGATGTGTTGGATGTCAAGCCTCAGGGAGGATTGGGCAATGATTGGGGTATCAGGTACTGATATTATAACTCCCTACCTGCTTCTTGTTATCTGTTAGAGAACTGTAAATTGGTGTATGGAGATAAAACGATAAGGTTACAGATGTGGGGGAGGACAGTGTAACAGAATTGTGACATCATAGAGACCACTTAGGACATGACTGGAGGAAATTATCTCAGCACAAAACTACTGAACTCCTAACATGCTATTGTTAGACTTTAAAGGGGTAATATTGTCATGATCAGAGCAGACTTCCAACAGGGCATAGAATCAGTGTCCTATAGTTTAAGATGAACACAGTGAGGCAGGTTGACATAATTATATTATCACCACGCTACAATCGTGAACTTAATTAAGGCAAAATACATTACTTTCACAGATGTACAACTGGGTAACATTATATTAGAGTTCTGGGCCGATATTCATAAAAGCTTGCTAAGCCTCGTTGGCAACTAATGTGGCCCTAGTTGACAGCTAAGCCTAGTTGGAAGCTAAGTGATATTCATAAAACTTTGCTAAGCTTAGGTGGTTGCTAAGTTGGCTGCTAACGCTAGAGTTGATCTGGGGTGTCTCTAAGTCACTAGTTGGCAACTAAATCATTTGTGGGTTACACATCGGCCTCATTTGTGGGTAACATACATGTATAGGCCTCATGTACAGGATTTACTGCTGTTCTTAAAAGTCATTTGACCGATCTTGGTCTTGCTAGTCCAAAACAACACCATACCCTATTGAAATGCAAATTGCCATTCTCCGATTTTGTGGTTTCGCGAACTGCCTAATGTCCTAGCTGCCTGCTAGAAATATCTAGCTGGCAACTAGCTGGCAACATTCTTAGCAAGGTTTTATGAATACAAAATTACTGTAGTTGGTAACCGCGGAGCAGGAAACTACGGATTTAGCAGGCTGCTAATGGTGCCCTCACACCATAGCGATCACCAGTTGCGTATGGTTGCGAATAAAAAATAGTGGTCATAAGTTCCGAACGCAACTCACACGCAACTAATAGGTTTTATAGGTTTGAAGTACGCAACAAGCACGCAGGTGATCGCAGACACACGCAGAGTAAGTTCAGAAATTTTGAACATGTTCAATAATTCTCTGCGAATGCCTGCGATCAATTTATACGCAACAGGGACGCTACGCACGAAACACGATCGCAACAGGTACGCAACTCATAAGTTATGAACGCAGGTGATCGCAGGTCCAAATTTGAGGTATCTGGCCAGGTTTTGGTAGCGTACATGTTGCGAATGTGTTGCGTACCTGTTGCGATCATGTTGCGATCGTGTTGCGTGCCTGTTGCAATCCTGTTGCGTGTGTAGTGTACCCCCAACCTATTGTGCGTATTCCCAGCGTATCCCCAACCTATGCCCTGCGTATCCAGCGTGTGAGTTGCGTGTTAGTTGCGTACTACATGCGTGTTGAGAAATGGTATAAATAGTGGGCCTTTTCTAGATCGGTGTCAGTTGTTGGTGGACCTCCGAGGTGACTCTTCGATGACCAAATCAGTACTGAAGAAAATACTGAATCGGCTCCGCTTTTATAGGTTTTTATCACGTGACCGATATTCGCAACTAGCACGCAACTAGCACGCAGGTCCAATGCAACTTGTAAGTTTTGAACGCAACTCAAACGCAACTCGTAAGTTCTGCACGCAACTCACACGCAACTCGCACGCAACACGTACGCAGGTGATCGCAGATATTGGGGGATCATAAGTTCAGTTCGCAACCCACACGCAACCCACACGCAACTCACAGGTTGAATAGGTTAGAAATTGACAAAATTTTTGATTTGGGTTGCGTTTGGTGCGTATAAAAATATTTTTTACACGCAACTCATAGGTTTCAGCATACGCTATGGTGTGAGGGCACCATAAGGCCTAGTTGGCTGCTAAGTTAGCAGGCTTTTATGAATATCGGCCCTGTTGTTTGATATAAATGGGGGTGATGTAAGTCCAAAGTAAAGCTATTTCAGCCACCTTGCACATTCCTTACTGGTGAGCACCACATTCTAAGCAGTGATGACCTCAGTAATGTTGCCTCTGGTCAGGGTATGTGCATCTCCAAATATGGATGACCACTCTACTTTGATTTGCTTAGGACAGCCTCCGTTCTTAAACCAACCAAACATATTATTGTATTGTCTAATTATTCAAAATGTATCATTCATAAGGTATGAAACAAGTCCTTTTAAGGTTATGATCTTATAAGGAAGTGTTCATAGATTGTGTATATAAACCTTGTGAATTCTTAGCGAGAGCAGAATGCCTTCACTATCCGACATGTATTAAACCGTATCATCAACCGTAAACTCCGTCTCAACTCGTATCTTTGCTCGTCTGTACTGCATAGCCTTCACCATCCGACATAATAATAATAATAATAATAATGTGGACTTATATAGCGCACGTATCCACCAAACTGCTGCTGAAGGCACATTATATTATTACCCCTGCTCATCAGGCTCATAAATCATTCCTGAAACCATGTATTAAACCGTATCATCAACCGTAAACTCCGTCTCAACTCATATCTTTGCTTACTGCATAGCCTAACTGGTTATAATATTTGTATGGGAATGTCAGTTAAATTGTCATTGTATGCTTGCAAACACCATGAAAGGACACTCGACACATCTTTGCTAAATACATGTAACATCCCCTGTCAAACAGAAATTCCATAAACATAACATATTCCTTTCAACAAAACTGGCGGTTGTTTTTTCCCCTTGATTTCCAAGTTTTTAAAATCAACAGACACCAAATGGAAAGTATTCCATTGGAACAGTAAGTCTCATTTCATGAGAATAAAGATTTATATAAAACAACTGACCAGTGAAGGGTTCACCTGGGGAAATTCATGCCGAGTTTTATAGGATATTCGGAAAGGGTTTTAACAGATGAAGACAATAAATTTTCATTCACACTTGGCCTGTGAGTACTTCATTTCCCCTGGAGAATTCACTGGCAATGGCCATTTTTTGTCTTGCTCTGTCATAAATTTGAATAGTCGGTGATATTTGAAGACACAGGGACAAAAAAGCACTAGTCTAAGACGGAACTGACTCACCGAAGACTTACGATTCTACATCATATTCCTAAGATGAGATTAACCCTAACCTTCCCAAATCCTCCAAAATCCTCTTTGCCAAAGTGAAGGATTTTGAAGGATTGAGGTTACATGCTACATGCTCTTTGCTCAAGTGAAGGATTTTGGAGGATTGAGGTTATTAGGCATACTTGCCTTTCCATGGTACATGTACATCCATGTTTGTTGTAGTGATTGCAAGGTCAGTGCTTGGGTCAGTGGACACTGTTTATTGCTCCATGCATGCAGGGAGGGTCCCTGGCCATGTACATGTACATGTATCACATATTAGAAACACATGTGTGCATACATGTCATGTGCTTGCTTTACTACTGAAGGTTATGTGTAAGCAAATGGGCCTAGGGTTAATCAATAAAATTATGTTAGGGCTTGAAATACTCAACTGACCGATGGAGCCTGTCCAGTTATTTAAGCTTCTGTCTACGCTGGCCGTCTAGGGATTTTTTTCTTCAAATTTTGGGGGCACTGGTCTCGCATGGTAATGCAAAATTCTCAAGTTACTAAGCCCTGTTGTCTAGTAAATTTGTTCCTGAAATTCAAACACTGTACACTAGTCACCTTTTGCACTTCGTAGATCGGAGTGCATTGCATTCCCCTTTAACTGGCTGTCTTTCAAATTATTATTTTCTTTTTTACAAATACAATGTATGTATCTATTTTGCTGAAGACGATCAGAGTACACTGATTGAAATGTTGTGTTATCTCACTACCAGTTGATTTAATTTTGCCCTACGCCGACGTGTGTATAGCACTGCATGCTCAGTGCTTTCCGAGTGTCTGTGAAAAAACTACACAGGCGACTCGGGCGGGATTCGAACCCACGACCTCCTGCTTACTAGTGCAGACGTCTTAACCTCGACCACCGAGCTTGCCCGATGACGATTGGCCGGCTAGAATCCTATAGCAGTGGGTTCCGCGATATATATATAGATTGGTGAAATTCTTGCGTCGGGAGATAAACAATTGATTTAATTTTGCCCTACACCGAGATAAACAATTGATTTAATTTTGCCCTACACCACGGTGTAGGGCAAAATTAAATCAATTGTTTATCTCCCGACGCAAGAATTTCACCAATCTATATATCACTACCAGTTCTTCTCAGAACCAGATTGTTACATGGTGCTACCACAAACCTTACTCATTTTGTACTCCTACCATGCAAAGCTTCAAATCTTGAAATTGACCCAATGTCAGTGACTTGATCAATCATGGATCAGACCATGTGGTCAGACCTCCTGTGGGATTGGCTGACTGACAGTTAGGGGTCAAACATGGGCCAATAACATTGACTATTAAAGGAACTGTACAATATTGGTATTTGACGTTTATTTCAACCCTCTAGTTTCCAAGAGAATATCATCAAACTAGATAATGTTCTTCACAATAGGTACTCACGTTTGAAAAACAAAGAAAACCTTTGAATTTTATTTTTATTATTTTTATTTATTAATTTGTTTTTTTACGTTTTACAAAAAGTTGCTATCTAACAATTGTTTGTAAATTGGACATACAATTCCTGTGTTCTCTAAGATGAAAACACTTCTGACAGAATCATTTATCAGGATGATTGATACCAACTTCCAAGTAATTTTGTTTATAATAAACTGTTAATTTTCCATAACCAATGTCCTATCTTCTCTTTAAGTATGCGCCTGCATTGGTCCACAAATTCTTTACCCACATTGAATCTTTGAACTTTCATCAGTAATGTCAGTACTTCAGATGCTTACAAGTACAACCCTAATCAGTTCACTCCTGTCTAAATCTTCCTGAAAAATTGTCAAACCATGGAGGAAGGGTTCCTTCCTCCATGGTCAAACTAAAGCTTTTTAAAAATAAGGTGTATCAGGGAGCCCATGGCAGCTTGCTTTTATTGCCAAAACTTGGATCACAGCAAATAACAAGCATTAGTGACTAGGCCTGTGTAAGATTTATAGCTTTACATGGTGAAAAAGGATAAGTAAAGACTGTTTGCGGTGACACCATGTGAAAAATTCTCTCTTGAGTAGTAATTAATTCTGAAAAGAACTTGTGGTTAACTGACTATTTTTCCAAAACCACTACACTTAATCTTATGAAATTTATACGAAACATAGAAAACCAATAGGACATCATAATTGTGGAAAAATAATTGTGGAAAATCTTGTTGTTTTTAATTTGTGTTAACAACAAATAAACAGTTTTTGTTGACACCATGTATGCTCGTGGTTTGCTGGCTAGCTGTCAGACATTGACATATCAACCTACACAAAGTTACTCCTGTGAGATGATCCATTCATACGAGTGGTAAAAACATTTGCAGTTTAATATCATTATTTAATCATACAAAGTACAAATGCTGTCTTTTGTATCACACCGCGCTAAAATATTACACCAGAGTTCAATAAACTCACAGCAGACTGATCTGGTAATGAGCAGCAGAATTTGATAGCCTTGGATCTCTCAAAATGAAATTCATGGCATTTTTAGGTTAAATAGGAACTGAAGGGTACATAGTCAAGCATTATGGAAAAAATGCCCACTTAGAAATGGCTTTCTTTCCAGAAACAGCACTACAATTGGCAAATATTGATGTGGAATATCTGTCTCCGGTGACAGACATCCATTTTGGATATTGTTAAACTAATTTTACTCATATGATAGCACCTGAGACATTTGTCAAGATTACTGATAGTGTGTAGAGGGGCAGGTGGTCTAGCGCCTTGCTAGACTTGCTTCTCTCCACCCAGGAATAAAAATGTCAATTCGATAGCCTTGGAACTCTCAACAAGAAATTCATGGCATTTTTAAGTTAAACAGGAATTGAAGTGTACCTAGTCAAGCATTATGAAAAAATGCCCACTTAGAAATGACAGCACTGCAATTGACAACATCAAGAAATAGGTTGGTGAAATTCTTGCGTCGGGAGATAACCAATTGATTTAATTTTGCCCTACACCGACATGTGTATAGCACTGTATACTCAGTGCTTTCCGAGTGTCTGTGAAAAAAACTACACAGGCGACTCGGGCGGGATTCGAACCCACGACCTCCTGCTTACTAGTGCAGACGTCTTAACCTCTCGACCACCGAGCTTGCCCGATGACAATTGGCCGGCTAGAATCCCATATAGCAGCGAGTTCTGCGATATATATAGGTTGGTGAAATTCTTGCGTCGGGAGATAAACAATTGATTTAATTTTGCCCTACACCGACGTGTGTATAACACTGTATACTCAGTGCTTTCAGTGCTTTCAGTGCTTTCCGAGTGACATCAAGAAATATAGTGAAAAAGCATGCATTCTGATTGTTTGTATTCATTCCAATGTGGAATTTCCGTCTTCGGCTGACAGAAATCCATAATTGGAAATTTTTAAACTAATTTTACTAACAATAGCACCTGAGACATTTGTCAAGATTACCAATAGAGAAGGGCAGGCAGTCTAATGCATCAGACTTGCTTTTCTCCATCCAGGAATAAAAATGGGTACCTGTGAGGGGAGTAATGGTTGTTGTGTTTGATTATCCCTAACCACCCCAAATCCTGCAAAATCCTCCAAGGGGCACTTTTTGGGGAAAATTCAGCACTGTTGGAAACTGGTACTTTCACCTCTTCATAAATGGGGCAGAATTACTACCTGACAAGAAGTACAGGCCATAAGTGCTGAATATGAAAGATCAACGAAAATGCATGGTGCATTTTGAAGATAAGGGCATGTTTCCAAAAGTGCACTGATGGATTTTGGAGGATTCAGGAAGGTTCCTAGCCAGAATACCTAGGGGGTTAGGGTTAAGCCACTGTAGCCGTGCAGGGCAGCACAGACCTGTATACTCCCCAAGGATTGATATTGGCACAACAACAAGGGGTAATTATGTCAAACACTTAGAGTTACACATTGTGATTTACACTATATAAGACTCCAATATATTATTAACTTACAGCGTATTCTATAAAAATGTATCAAGGAAAGCCACACAATCTGAATGAAATCCAAGGTTCCTTGAATTTTCATTAAAAAAAGATTCAGAGTTCCAAAACTGATTAGGTTCAAAATGATAAAATGATGAAAAATAAACAATGTAGTTATAAGATTTACATGTAGTTCAAACATCCAAACATGAACATTTGTTAAACATTTGTCATGAACATAAGGGTCAACTCATTTTTTAAGCTTTAAAACCTATAGATTTTATGAGGAGATTTTATGCCCTTCCAAGTGGTTTCTGAATGCCAAGTCGAATTTGGGTGTAACAGGCTCCAGTTGTCATGATGGCTTATGAATTAAATGCATGATCTAATATTATTTGATTTCAGCAAAACTGTTGGGTTTTTGGGGATTGACTGAACCAAAGCCTGAAAAGATTATAGGAGGAATTTTGACAAAATGCCAGACTAAATCTTCTAGAGTTGATGATGAATGTCCTTTGCACGTTTCTTTTATTCTAAGGAGTTATTGCGGTTGCCAAAGCTACACTGGTTTATCTTGGTTTAGAGCCAAGGGACTTTTTATCCCTATTTACGTCATCATACACAGTAACTGGTAACTACACACCACCGTGGTACAAAACCAAACTGTAGATAGCCATGTGTCCTACAGTAACCTTCAATCTTCCATCTCCCCCATCTCCCCCATCTCCCCCGTTCCCCCACCCCCTTCCACAATATCAACCCTTGTCACAGAAACTAGACAAAATTCCATGAGACACAAAAACTTGGGTGGTTGCTTGGGATTGGTTTTTATTTCAAATTTATATTTATTATATTTATATTTATATTAAAACCCTCCTACTATAGCTGAACTTTTGTGATCAATGGCTGGCAGAAGTGCTCATACATGTAAAACCATAACAGAAGTGTAAGCTGACAATGACAAAGTGCCGAATCTTCAAGATACATTTTCACAACTACATGTAGTGGAGTACAATGTGCACAGAGAGGATAGCAAGGCTAAAGGAGGTCATTGTCAACTAGTGTACTCTCCAATGGTACCCAGGCAATCTCAATCCTATGTATGTTAGAGGACATGTAAAATTATCTGGGTGACAATGACCCCTTCAATGAAAACAGGCGTATGGCTGGTATGCCGAAAACCCTAAAATCAGCTGAAATGACCAAGGTCATTGTACGCTATATATTTCACAAATATTTTTGCTAAGCAATACTGAACACAGTACCAGCCAAACTGTATGACAGTTTGGCTGGTAACCACAGCTGAAATTGCCATGGACACTCAACTAGGTCAATGTTTTACATCAAAACACCAAACGCCAAAAAACACCAAAGTAACAGACTAACCAAATCAAGCGTGTAAGAGAATATTTAAACAGTCATCTTGAAAGTTGACAAACAATCCCTGGTGGTCATGATGGGTGATTTACTCTGCTCATCATAGGGGATTTATGTTTAGTATCAGCTGCTGGGGGGGGGGGGTACAGGAGGGTAGTGATTACTGAGGACATGACACATCTCTGATTACAAAACCATCTCCAGTAGCATTCAGAAAATTTAGTTGAGATATAATTTCATGACTGAAGCATGAAAGAACATTATTTACGACATGACTGATCACTGGCTATATATTCTTTGAAAAGAAAACCTTGAAAAAAATCATCATCCATTGGGCAAATATAAACCTGGATGACAGAAAAAGGAAATAACTAGGAAAGGGAAATAACTAGGAAAGGGAAATAACTAGGAAAGGGAAATAACTAGGAAAGGGAAATAACTAGGAAAGGGAAATAACTAGGAAAGGGAAATAACTAGAAAAGGGAAATAACTAGAAAAGGGAAATAACTAGGAAAGGGAAATAACCGGACTCTATGCAGAATCTACACATACATTGTAACTCAAAACGGGAAACAACTACACAGTGTCATGAGGAGTCAGCCATGGCCTGAACAATGATGATGACAATGACGATTTTGGTCAAAGAAGTGAAAACATAACTAATGGATATTCAATAATAACATACAAACTGGGTTAATCAGTGTTCCAGAGTTATATTACTCCTATGTACTCATGACAATTAAGTACCGTACTCTACAACAAGCAGAGAATTGTGAAATGGAAATAAATGTAATGTAATTGAATTGAAAAAGTAGATTCACTGGCTTCACTATTTTCATTTAATTTCATTTCATTTATTATTTCACAGGGTACAAAAAAGACATTAAAAAAACAAATATGATCAAATGATACAATGATTACACAAGACAAAATAATACAAATTAAAACCAGTTAAAACCAGTTGACAGTACACCCCTGTAGGATTACCAAATGCGAACTGAATCACAATCAAGTGGATCTCCTTAAAGTACTGCCAGCAGAAACAAATTAAACATTGAAGATAAATCTGTATATATAAACAATTGTAAGACAGTGTTAAACATAGAAATTTGATGCTATTTTGGCAAAACAATACTTACTCCAGGAGTTAGAAGATGCTTTCTTAAAGCATTTATGAACGGTTTAAAACCAACAATAATCTGTATATCAATGCCAATATGGGGAAGGTACAACATTTCAATTTCAATTCAATATTTATTTCACTTTATCAAAACGTTGAACATTAATTAATATAACATTATGGAAGAGCAGTAATAATGATGAAGAGGTGGAGGCCCTCAATAAGCAAGCTTGTCAAATGAGGGCGCCCCACTTTAATCATGTATAGTACAATGAGAAATCAAAACAATCTTAGTCATGAAGAAAACCAAAATTTTACCAGCTTTTCAAATTAAAAAATTATTATCTAAAAACTTACTGGGTATACATTTGGTACATGTGTCAATCATCTTGAGAACTTATTTTGCCTTTCATCTTAGGAAAAAAAAACAGGAATTGTTATGTTGAATTTACAAAATATTTTGTAAAACATAACACCAGAAAAACATGTAACAGTTTTGTATTGTTTTCTCAAAAAAATGAGTGTTACAGTCAGATGTACTTGGACAGATGTGCTTTTCTATTTATTCTATATGTTAATGTATTATTCCCGGTAGAAACACTCCCTGAATACACAACCCAGTTTCCTTTGTTATTTTAATTATGTAATTATGTAATACCCACTGGAGAACGGAACAATTGTGTAACCCAACTCAATAAATGCAATTTGAAACCAGAAACGAGGCGTGGTAGACGTGTTTTTACTACAGCTCTAAAGACGATCGTGATAATGAGCAATTATTATGATAAAATTTTCACAGCATTGTTTAATGATAATTTCTTGAAACTAGAGGATTGAAATGAGCGGACATTACCAAATACCAATGTTGTAC
This sequence comes from Zoroaster sp. YZ-2022, assembly GCA_029582265.1. Classification (NCBI taxonomy): domain Eukaryota; kingdom Metazoa; phylum Echinodermata; class Asteroidea; order Forcipulatida; family Zoroasteridae; genus Zoroaster; species Zoroaster sp. YZ-2022. The sequence continues at coordinate 19,379,363 of CM055837.1, forward strand.
CTTCCTTTAACCCTTTCCTTACCATAGGCGACTTTTAGTCGACTGCACTCATACCCCCTCTTCCTTACCATAGGCGACTTTAGTCGACCAAGCTTTCACACAAAAAAGCACTCAAGCCTGAGCACAAAGGCCATTTGTTATAAAGCTGTAGTTTTGTCCATGTTCACCCTCCATACCCAAGCTTACAATGGTTGGAAAGAGAAAGATCGGATCTTTCCACTAATGGTGAAATAAAATAAGGTTGCTATTATGCAATCCCTTCAAACTGGAGTGGAAAGATCCGAAATGCCAAACACCTACGGAGCGCCATGTGTTTGTGTACAAAAAAGTGTTTGAGTTTACAGATCACACTGAGGAAACAAAGACCGAGAACTTGGACATTTATTGACCGATCTTAATGTTTTTTGGATTTTATGAAAGGGAATTCAATAAGTAAGATATTTTTTATTTTGCTGTAAAACGATATCTTCAAGGTGATAATAGAGTTTGTAAAATTGGCCTTTGAACACAAGCTTTCTGTTGTGTAAGAATGTGTGCTTCACGCTTGAGTGGTCAAACAATGCAGTCACCAGTGGTTGTTTATGTCAAAACAATTCGGTACTGAGAGGGTTAAGTTATCAGGTCTGGGATATAGTGGTCAACACTAGGGCTACATCCAAACTGCTTCCATCTCATGAATGATGAAATCATGCTTTGGTATAGTATCAGAGTTAATATTAATTATATAGGTATCAACCAGTGGCCGTCTTTTCCGCACATCATTGGCTCTGCCACGCCTAAGGGGGAGACAAGGCCATTTGTGCCTCTGCATCTCATGAAGCTATTTCAGATATGATCTTTATTTTATTACTCGGTGTTCAGGCATTGTTTGCTTTATATAGACTGGTGTGTACACAAACTACGTTTGCGGCAGGGAATATGAAGATTCCGATCTTCAGGAATCACTGATGCAAGATCACGGTCTTAAAATGGCTATGTGGGCCGAGTTCATCTGGAGAGAGAATTGTTTCTCTTCACAATTGGCCCAATTAAAAGGTAAGGGGCAAGAGCACTTTGACCTTTAAAGGGAAGGTACAACATTGGATATTAACTGATTAAAAAATGACCAAATTATTACATGAAAGCTAATTTGATGTGAAGAAGGTACCAACCACCTTGAAAATGTATTCCGTCCGAAGTATTTTCTGTATAATTGGGTTTTTTTAAAATTCTCCCACAACTTAGACTTCACATTGAACTGAAACTTTTCACAGGTTTGTAGTTCAATATCTTGATTCATTGAAATTCAGCATCATCATAGAAGCAGATTTGACATTACCGGTGATATAACTTCCCTTTAATGTATAGTATATCTTGATTTACAGAGAGTAAGCATACTTGTAAAAACAGTTTAGCCACAATAACAATATTGTACCTTGGTATTTAGTAACTTAACCCTTTGAATCCGAGCGGCCGGTTTTCCGGCCGCGCGCGAGAAGTCCGAAAACCCCAGCGGCCGGTATACCGGCCGCTGATCACGTGCGTTTACTGGGGATTAGTGTGGGGTAGCTACACAGCCATGGGGGGTCAGGGTTCAAAGGGTTAAGTTCATTTCAACCTGCCAGTTTTCAACATGTCATAAAACTAACCTGTGAAAGTGGATACCAAACTAGATTGCACTCAACAATACTGCAAGATGTTTAAGTGTCTGGATATAATGATAATGTGTGGCATGGATTATTACTTTGGCTGGCCTCTTTTTCAAAGGGCAGACAAAATGTGACATTAATATCTGGTGATAACCAATGTAACTATAGAATACCAATGACATGTACATTACCTTCTTGCTTAAGGCAGTGCACAATGAAGTTAACTTCAGCTGTTTCTAAATATTCAACTCGGTCAATAGACCTTATGCATATGACGTCGCAAACTTAAGGTCGCCCTCTATCAGAGGCAAACGAAGGTCACTCATTGGTTCATGTATGCACGCTGTGTGTATACGCACGCTGTGTATACGCACGCGCTGTGAGTATACGCACGCACGCGCTGTGAGTATACGCACGCACAGCACGCATACATGAACCAATGAGTGACCTTCTCTAGCCTCTGAATGAGGGCGATATTCAGTTTGTGACATCATATGCATAAGGTCTATTGAAAGGGTCAAAGCCACAAAATACTTGGAAAAAAACCTCAAATTATTCTGTTTATTTAAAAAAAAAATAAAAAAAAATTAAATTTTGCCCGAGATATATGTTAAATCAAAGTAGGTTTCAAATAATTTCTACCATGGACCTTCTTACTTGAACCAGCCATAAATAGTGATTTTTTGGTTCTTCTTCTATGGTTCTATCCAGTTAAAAAAGACATTAAAATATCTTGTTGATTTGCCTAACACCTGATCATGTGGTAAAGGAATATAGATTCACTCGCCATAAATAGACCTTGAATTGGAGCATTATATTGGGATGCAAGCTTAGTGATGTTTTCAATATGGTGTATATAGTCAAGGGTGATTTTAATACATGTTTGTGGGAGTCTCCATGTGATGTTTAATTTAACCATGGAGGAAGGAAGAGAGATTGAAGAGAGAAGAAAGAGAGGCAGAACTGTGCCCTGTTTAAAGGTAATGTACAACATTGGGACTACTAAATTATCAAATAAATTATTATCTAAAAACTGACTTTCTTTGTAAAGTTGGTACACATATCAATCATCCTGAGAAACTGCTTTGACTGAAATGTTTTATCTTAAAGAAAAAAAGGAATTGTTATATCAAATTTACAAAAAGTTGCCATCTTGTAATTTTTTGTCAAAAATTTAAAAAAATATTTATGGAGTGCCATGGTCGAGCGGTTTAGTGCATCGGATTTGTGTTCTGATGGCTGAGTCGTCAGAATGTGGGTTCGAATCCTGGCTGCGACCATGGTGCTTGTGTCCTTGAGCATGACACTTTACCATAATTGCTTCTCTCCACCCAGGAGTAAATGGGTACCTGCGAGGGCAGAGTTGGTTGTTGTGTTTGATTAGCCCTATATGTGCTGTAATGGCAGCAATTGAGCTGTATACTCCCCAGGGAGCTGAGATGGTTTCAGGAATGATTTATGAGCCTGATGAGCAGGGGTAATAAGGTAATGCGCCTTGAGCACCAGTTTGGTGGAAACGTGCACTATATAAGTCCACATCATTATCATTATCATTATCATTATCATTACCATATAACAGTTTTTCATTGTTTTCTTAAAAACATGAGAACCATGTGATGAATCTTTCACAGGTTATTTTTTTAAATATATTTCTTGAAAACTTGAGCGTTGAAATGACAGTACATGTACATCACCAAATACTAATGTAGTACCGTCCCTTTAAAATGGCTAAGAACGAAAGTGGTAGAATGAAGGCTCAATTTGTTCCTTTCCTAACCATGCCTCAAGCGAGAACAAACCAAATAGGCTTGTAACATGAAGGACAAACATACAGTAGGCAAACTGACAGGTAATTATTTATGCTTCCTTTTTCTCAAAATCAAATAAAAAATCCAAAATCAAAACTGACTGCAATTCACTTCAATTCACCAAACAGTTCACGACCTCATTAAGATCATATCAACTCCAATTTACTGTCCAACTATAGCAAGAAACAAAAAGCTCCAATTACTCAATTACATCCTATGAATTGGCCGTCTGCAATTTATACCCCTGCAAGGGGTGGTTGACACAGATTTTATAGACATATCTTTCATGACATGTCATTTGTAACAACTTCAATATGCTCTCATCTGTTGTTAACCTCAAATTCCGGTGTCTGCAATAACTAAGTTAGACCATGTAAGGCAATAGAGAAATTATCAAAGATGGCTCTCAATCTTTAAATCACCTATGCAGTATAAAGCCTTTGAAACAACAAATGTTTGTGCATGCAGCAATAGACAGGATACACATTTGGTAAAATGTCTGTATTCTGTACATGTTTCCATACTGCATAAGAATCAATCGATATACATGTACAACCACCAACTGATGATCCATTTCAGATTTGAATTTGCAGTTGTTTTCCCAAAAATTACAAAATTACATAATTTCTCAGGATATTTAGTACATGTACTTTAACCATCTTAAAACCAAGTTAGCTTTTTATAGAAAACTCTAATTATTACCAATGCTGTTGAACATCTTCAGTGAGTTTCTCTCATGGTCAAAAACAAGATGATGAGATCTCTGAAATTACCACCCTCCCCACCCATTCATGCCTCTACATTGTCCCTGGTCTTAGCCTTGGTACCACCTCTTGAAATGTTTCCACTTTGTCAGGAAAACTTTGGAGCGTCAGTTTCATGTTTTAGTCCCATGACATTAATTGTAGCTCTCCGAAAATGAAAAATGACACCCCAACTTGAATGCATGGGGAAGGGGAATCCATTTCAGTGGATCATTCACACAACACAGGAAAAGCCAACTCATACACTTGCTATAAAAGCCCTCCTTGAACTCAAGACAAGCAAAGAAAGATGAACTCTCAGATGGATGCATGACTAATACAATGATATTTTGTATGGTGTGACGTAGATGGACCAATTGCCTGCCACCCCCTCGACTTAACCCACTTCTCTACCCCCTCAGTGACCACTTCCATGTAAATAAATCTTCTAGAGTAAGAAACGTAAATGACACTTGGCAGACTGAAAGATTGGCAGACCAAAATGATAGATATTCCCTTAGGCAACCACCTCCACTCTACAATAACAGACAACCCCCTATTAAATCAAATCAGTAAATATTCATCTTTGATGCTGCGGAAACAACTTTGAAATCAACGGCCAAGACTGTTCCTGGTTTTCTCAGTAATACAAAAAAATATGCTTTTAGGATAAATTAGGACTGACCTTTCCTAATCAGCATGGCTCACTCATGACTATAAAGCATGTACAAAAATGGTGATTAATTCAGCAATAAAAATGTCAACCTCAGAAAATATTCCATTAAATTTACAAATTCCTTCTCTCTTTACCTTGTTCTTGGAGAACAGTCCTTTCATCCCGCACTTAGCCACGTTTGATGTCTTGTCTATACTCTGAGACAAAGTAATAATTCCTTATGCTTACGAGATCTTGTTTTCCCCTGGCGCGCTCCCGCAACTAGCAATAAGACTCACCGAGTGAGACCAGTGCATCATCTGCAGTTGTCGGTGTGACTGACCGACATTTCAAAACAGTTACGAGCGCTTACTACTTGAGGCCATGGGCTGCATGCCAGAAGCGAAGGTGCACAGTACCAGTGTGTGTAATACAAAGGATTATATTCTGTATATAAGCCCAGGCATGTGGCTCTGCACACCATGGACACACTGTGGTTGGTTGGTATGCTTGTGGGGTTAGGACTAGTCCAAACTGACATGGGGGTGGGACTGAGTCAATCTAATTTGAAATTAATAGCATGGTGAATTTAAGTAATATTTGTAGCTTTGCATGGTGAAAAGGATAAGTAAAAAATAGACTGTTTGCAGTGACACCATGTGAAATTCTCAAATTGAGTAGGAATTAGTTCTGAAAAGAACTGGAGGTTACAACTCGATGTTTTGATCAGGATGCTCTGATCGTCTTCATGGTGAATTTGAAAATAATATTCAGGAAAATAGAATGTTTTGCGAGAAACAAAATTTATCTTCCATCTCTACTGGAGACAAAATAATTACATTACAAACAATGGTGTTTTCAATAGAAGTTATATTGAGATCCGCTCATTTCCAATAAGTACACATACATGTACACATGCACATATCCACAAATAATGTAAGTACTCTATTTTTTAAGAATGTTTATTCTATGATATCTCTGAGAATCCTTCAATTTCCTTCAATGTTTGTTTCAGTACATTGCTCATTCCCTATGACGAAAGGAAATAAATAACTTTCATATACATGGAAGTTATTCCTCATAATTGATCAGATAAAGATGAATGAATTGAAAATATATATTTTTGTTCACAGCATGATAAATTAATTTCTGGTCAAATACCACAAGTAATATTTAATAATGATTCAGTAAATTTTGTAATTTACTTCTTTTATAAGGAAAATAGATGTGTAATTGCTCGTAGAAAAAGCTTAACACAATGAAAATTAATCTTTAACCAGTTCGTGTCGGAGGCCGTGTATACACGCAATTTTTTTTGGGACAGCGGATCGGAGAGCGTCTAAACACGCCACAGGATTCTCGGGAATATTTGTATAGATTCCCGGTCGACGTGGCAACGAGCCATAAGCATACGGTGGAAGACGCGGTCTCCCCGGTCACGCTCTGGTGAGCACCATTGGTCGTGTTTGTGTGGTAAAAATAAACCCGCCACGGGGTTCGGAAAAACTTTTTTATTCCCGGTGCGAACTGGTTAAAGATGTACCACCTGTGTTTTTCTGTATTTTACTGACAATTTTGTTTGTTAACTCTAACCCCCTACATTTAGGTATTCTGGCTAGGAACCTTCCTGAACCCTAACCTTCTATAGTGATTCTTGCTAGGAACCTTAATTAACCCTAACCCCCTAAGTTTTCTGGCTAGGAACCTTCCTGAATCCTCCAAAATCCATCAGTGCACTTTTGGAAACATGCCCTTATCTTCAAAATGCACCATGCATTTTTGTTGATCTTTCATATTCAGCACTTATGGCCTGTACTTCTTGCCAGGTAGTAATTTTGTCCCATTTGAAGAGGTGAAAGTACCAGTTTCCAACAGTGCTGAATTTTTCCAAAAAAGTGCCCCTTGGAGGATTTTGATGGATTTGGGGTGGTTAGGGTTAATACATGAAGGAACATTGTTTATTTTACTTTAAAGAATGCACCAAAAATCTCACAAATATTGAAATTTCACAAATATTCAAGCGAAGCAGAATTTTATAGTAAAAATTAAAAGTTCAAAACAAATTGATGGTGTGACCCAAGCTTCTGAATATTAACTTCATCTTTCTGAAAGTGACATATCTTCTTAACGTATTTTTCTTTTCTACAAGGAAAAATAGCAATTTTCAGACTGAAATCGGGCGGGCATTTGAGGAGGATGGTGAAGTAGGATGAATGTGCAAAGTAGACAGCACTGGAAGAAAAAAAAAGAAACCAGAAACTATTGACAAAAAAAAAAATCACCACCTGTTGGGGAAAAAAATAGTATTCTTTTTTCTTTCCTTCCTTCTTTGGCTGGGGAAGAAGGATCCAGGAGTTGGTGGATCCAGGAGTTGGTGGATCCAGGAGTTGGTGGATCCAGGAGTTGGTGGATCCAGGAGTTGGTGGATCCAGGAGTTGGTGGATCCAGGAGTTGGTGGATCCAGGAGTTGGTGGATCCAGGAGTTGGTGGATCCAGGAGTTGGTGGATCCAGGAGTTGGTGGATCCAGGAGTTGGTGGATCCAGGAGTTGGTGGATCCAGGAGTTGGTGGATCCAGGAGTTGGTGGCCCCATCCCCCCCCCCCCCACAGCTGGAAAAAACTAAGTTTCCTAGAGAGACCATTTGACGTTTGTTTAACAAAGTGACTAATAATTTTATTGAAATTTGTTACTATCTGCCCCCCCCCCCCACCAAAAATCCAGGATCTGCCCCTGTGAGGTTGAATGACGCAATACCCTGTAGAATCATGTCACAAATAGAGTGGTTAGGCCGATTGAAATGCCAGTGAGTACTTCAATGTGACACTTAGAGGCAAGATCAATGACGTTACACGGTATTCGGCAGGTGATGTCAAAAGCTGATATGCAACCGGTGATGGTGCGACCGCCGGGAGGGGAATACGGGAAAGAAAATCGTTAAGAACAGTTTAGCCTAGGTGTGTTCACATTTACGTTGTGGCTTCATAAAATTACATCTTTAGTTAAGTGCTTACTGCTTGAATAATATTAAGAGAGTTACCCCACTACAGGTTATTCTCAGAACCGCACAATTCAAGAGAGATTATTATATGGTGTTACCGCAAACCTACTCTATTAACCCTAACCTTCCCAAATCCTCCAAAATCCTCTTTGCCAAAGTGAATGATTTTGGAGGATTGAGGTTACATGCTCTTTGCTAAAGTGAAGGATTTTGGAGGATTGAGGTTATTAGGCATACTTGCCTTTCCATGGTACATGTACTATCCATGTTTGTTGTAGTGATTGCTACACTGTTTATTGCTCCATGCATGCAGGGAGGGTCCCTGGCCATGTACATGTATCACAGATTAGAAACACATGTGTGCATACATGTCATGTGCTTGCTTTACTACTGAAGGATTTTGGAGGATTCATTATTATGTGTAAGCAAATGGGCCTAGGGAGTTAGGAAGGATTCAGGTTATGTGTAAGCAAATGGGCCTAGGGAATCTGGAAGGATTCAGGTTATGTGTAAGCAAATGGGCCTAGGGAGTTTTTTGTGTGCTATGTACCCCTTCAGCCACGCCCCTATACAGGTTTGATAACTTCCTTAAATTAAAAATAGGGGATGAAAAGGCTGTAGTATGGTGGAAACAAATTAACGCATCTATGAAAAAATATAAACCCACGCAAAACTTCAGGTAATAATTTATTTGCATGATTCGTGTTTTAATCATAGTTCAATTTGCAGCCAGAAATCCTGCAGGAACGTTCAAGGACTGACCACAACATGCCTTTTGACCATGATCTACATAAGAGCCCGAGCCAAGACTGTCTCTGTAGTAGCCGGCTCCAGACTATTGATTTTTGTGACCAGACTTTAATAAAACAAACAGGGAAAAATTAATAAGCGGTTTCTTTGGATGTGTCTTTGATTAAAAAATTGTTTGGGGGTATGGGCAGGACAGAGGAGGGGAAGATGCTGCAGATGGGGGGGGGGAAGGGATGGGGGGGGGGAAGGGATGGGAGGAAAAGGGATGGGGGAAAAGGGATGGGGGAAAAGGGATGGGGGAAAAGGGATGGGGGAAAAGGGATGGGGGAAAAGGGATGGGGGAAAAGGGATGGGGGAAAAGGGATGGGGGAAAAGGGATGGGGGAAAAGGGATGGGGGAAAAGGGATGGGAAAAAAGGGATGGGAAAAAAGGGATGGGGGAAAGGGATGGGGAAAGGGATGGGGGAAAGGGATGGGGGAAAGGGATGGGGGAAAGGGATGGGGGAAAGGGATGGGGGAAAGGGATGGGGGAAAGGGATGGGGAAAGGGCTGGGGTAAAAGGGCTGGGGGGAAAGGGCTGGGGTAAAAGGGCTGGGGGGAAAGGGCTGGGGGAGGCTGAAGATGACTGATACAAATGATCCACCAACAACATATATGATCACACAAAATCCAAAGGGAACTCAGGACGGTTATTCAAACCCTAGAAAGAATTTTACAGAAATTTAGGTGGAAAGATTCAAAGAGTAAAACAATGAAATTATTTATCATTATTACATTTGTTATATTTATTGTTTTTATTAATACTATTATTAGATGGCTATAGGGCTCAGTCGATAGAGTGCCAGCACATTAACCTGGAGGTTACAGGTTCAAATCTCACTCTCGTCAATTTGTCTTTGTTCATTTCTAACAATTTAATTATGAACCTAGTCAGTTTCCCTACTGGGTTTATTTACAGATTCTAGCATTATTTTAATTTATATTAATTAATTTCATTTTAAGGGGGGGGGGGAGCACTAGGCTAGAAAAGAATATTAATAAAGTCTGTTTGGTGTAACTACTAATTTATTTCTCTTTTTCCAATTAAGCTCCATCACCTTCAAGAAAATCGCCCACCAAAGCAGAAGGAATACCCAAAAGGATAACAATGATTTCACAAAGCTTGGCCGGCCTTGAGCAAAACAAAGGACAGGCATCACGGATGGTTGTGTGGTGGCTTGTTCATGGAAACTGCCTCATGGGGAAGGGCAAAGGTCCCCCAGGTTTCACTGCTCATAATCCACCCGCACATTCTGATGCAGCTTTTATGACCGGTACACAACTGGTTCTCTACTAGTAGAGGCTAGGCTAGACTGGACCCTATCCTTTTTTATTTTAATGATGCTCTGAATTCCATAGAACTGCCGAGGACACAAATTTGCTGAGCACATTAATTAATTTGTGCTTAGCTAAAATAGAGGTTAGACTAATTGCGGTGACACCATGTGAAATGCTCTATTGAGAAGTAATTAGTTCTGAAAAGAACTGGCGGTACAACTCGACATTTCGATCAGTGTGCTCTGATCGTCCTCAGGAGAACGATCCTGAGGACGATCCTTCTCCTGAGGATGATCAGAGCATACTGATCGAAACGTCGAGTTGTAACCTCCAGTTCTTTTCAGAACTAATTACTACTCAATTGACAATTTCCCATGGTGTCACCGCAATTAGTCTTACTTATCCTCCTCACCATGCAAAGCTACAAGTCTTACCTAAAATAGAGGTTACCAGCCAAATTGCTACGTAATGTAAACTGAGCATCAAAAGAAACTGATCAAATCTTTGGAAGGACACTCATTAAAATCCTCTTGTGATGTTCATGCTTTTTGCTTTTTTTGTGATTGAGGCAACCTCTTGTTTATTGACATGTGCTTAGTAAAGATTACTGAAGTTTACCTGTGTTCAAATATTTATCATTTTTCCATGGAGGATTTTAATGAGTGTCCTTCCAAAGATTTAATGAGTGTCCTTCCAAAGATTTGATAAGTTTCTTTTGATGCTAAGTATATATTGCTTCTGGCTGCTAAGCAGCTCTCTGAAATTGGGCTCTGATTGTGGTACTCAATGGATTTCATTGGACAGCATTGTACCAAGTACCCACAGTATGCAGCGATATATATATTCAAAGTTCAAAGATGCCAAATGAAGAGAGAATGGCATCTGATGTCGGATGGTTAGTCCAAGGCTTAGCAGGCCCGGTAACAAACTACCCAATTATTTGATGCAATCCAGTGGTTTTGGATAAATAAAAGACCACCAATACAGGAGAATTACCCCCTCCCCCCCCCCAAAAAAAAAAAAACATTAATAAAATACAAAATTAAATAAAATAAAAAAATAAAAATAGTAGCATGGATAATTATAACTTTTAAAACCCCATATATCAGCCACAAATCATTTTAAACTATTATAGTCTCCACTCTCAAACCCTGTTTTCAATAAAACCCCCCTATTCTCAAAACCATTCGTTTTTCAGTGTTTTCAGGGATCAAACTATACAATCTTTGAGTAACTAAACTGAAAAGTTAATAAAACAGTCAACACTGAGGATTTACATGTCATGTCGTATGAGTTTGAAAGTGATCATGAAATATTGTCCAAATATCTATCTGCCAATGGTAGGCACATGTCTCCTTTGAACCCCCTCCTCAATTCACCAATGTCCCCACTCCAAAAAGAGTACCAGTAACAAGAAAGCCAGTCCAAAAATACTAAGATTAATATAAAGTGAAACCATCCAGGAGTCTAATTTAGGGATTTACTTTTATCTTCCGACTGGAATAAAGATATAACAACTTGATGGATGAACCATCCGGAAAATGATATAAAATGATTCAGAATTTCATTTTGAGCCAACGCGGTTTCTTATTTATTCCATTTAGTTTTTGGATCAGAGGATTGTTTGATTTTGATGGAACGATTCCAGCCTCCGATATGACATGTTTTGGATTGAATTTTCATCATCTTTGGTTCTGTGACATTTGGAAGTCATCAAAATACTCGTTTTTTTTTTTACTTCTTTGCAATGAAGTTTTGCTTTCAGAAGGAATAATTCAGAGCTTGAATTAACATTCACTTTTCAAACATAAAGCAACTTCATTGATACAATCAATGAATATTATTTGCCTCGGAGGACGAAATCCTGAAAATATTATTTCGAGGCTTAAGACTGCACAGTGTACTCTTAGTAATTTCCCCAAATGGTTACTCAAAAATGGTTGATAAATTGTAAAAGTGGTTGTGATATATCTTTAAGAACTACAAAACCATCCTACAATACTTCCACAAATTTGATTAATTATAATCCTTTTCTTCTGTTAAGTTGTCATCAGATTTGATTCACTTGTTTTTAAAATAAAACTAGTTTACATTTTGTTGGTAAGATGTCTGTAAATGCATCCATACTTTAACATGAATCAGGAGATATAAAAACAAACACGTGAAGCTTATTTCATAGCTTCTTATTTTAATACATCCCTCTTGATTTTTATTAAGTATGAATGCATTTACAAATATTTTTACCAATGGTTAACCTCCCTTTAAGCATAGTGTTACTTGTTTCATGGAATTCTAAGGTAGAGAAAAAAAAGATGTGTCTCTCCTTCCAACTATGTAAATTTAATCACATATTTGTACAGGTATGTTGTCGATGTCATAGTCACAAATGTAGACATACATGTACATTCTTGACTAAAGATCAAATCTATATGAAACTGGACCCCCAAGAAAAGCATACACTCAGGGCAGTTATCCAAGGAAACTGTCAACCTGTATGAGTATCAGGTGCAGATTATAACAGCTGCTGATTCTTATATTAATGCTTCAGCTTTGTTAAATTGTTTTCCGGATGACTTATCTGCTCTGTGTAGATCAAACCCCTCCAGAGGTGAACAGGTCTCCTAGGTTACTACTGTACAGTGAGCACAAAACATTAGTTGGCCTACTTTACTTTCAGCATACAATCTTTCATAGTAACCACCCTCCTACAATCAGTGTAATTTTTGAAACAACCCATTCAGACCACTCCAAGCCATTAGCTGTTGCCAGTGGCCTCCTATGGTTACCATTCTGTGCACTGTCACACCACTGAGAGTGCAGGGTAAGGTGGTCTCCCATTAACCCTCCTACAATCAGTGCAATTTTTGAAACAACCCATTCAGGCCACTCCAAGCCATTAGCTGTTGCCAGTGGCCTCCTATGGTTACCATTCTGTACACTGTCACACCACTGAGATTGCAGGGTAAGGTGGTCTCCCATTAACCCTCCTACAATCAGTGCAATTTTTGAAACAACCCATTCAGGCCACTTCAAGCCATTAGCTGTTGCCAGTGGCCTCCTATCGTTACCATTCTGTACACTGTCACACCACTGAGATTGCAGGGTAAGGTGGTCTCCCATTAACCCTCCTACAATCAGTGCAATTTTTGAAACAACCCATTCAGGCCACTTCAAGCCATTAGCTGTTGCCAGTGGCCTCCTATCGTTACCATTCTGTACACTGTCACACCACTGAGATTGCAGGGTAAGGTGGTCTCCCATTAACCCTCCTACAATCAGTGCAATTTTTGAAACAACCCATTCAGGCCACTCAGGCCACTCCAAGCCATTAGCTGTTGCCAGTGACCTCCTATGGTTACCCTTCTGTGCACTGTCACACCACTGAGATTGCAGGGTAAGGTGGTCTCCCATTGATACATTGTAGGCCATACTAATATGTTCAAACATTTACAGTGGCCTTGGGTGGCACACAGTTGATTTTGTAAGATTACTTGGAAAGGACAGCAGGCTTGTACATGTATGTACTGAAGGTTGCTCAAGAGCAGAATTTTGTGGATCGGAGTGGCCTCCATGTGTATGAGGGTTAAATCTATTATATGGTGTATGGAACCATCAATATTGGCAATGTGAAGAGGTCCCTCAGCAGTTCATGAAAGAAGAGGATAGGTATGATGTCAAATACATGTATATACAGGGTGAGAAACAAAATAAACAATGGGTGCGAGACTGTTAGCTATTCCCAGCTGCAACCAAATTGTTCTATGCATCAAAAGCCACCGTAGGTTGTTATATACACAGGCATTATGTTTGAAAATGAACTTTGAACTTTTGCAACTATTTTATCTGCGCCCCTTCAGTCATCCTGGATTCACCCTTGAAGACAGGAGATGCTTTTAAACACCTACAATGTCGAAACGTTAGCAGCAATTTGATCATGAAATAGAATTAGAGCATTCAACCAACAGCAGCCGGCCAGATTTCTTAAAATAACCATGTCCGTCTTTTGAATGAATTTCCCTTCTGTGGATATTTTAGCACAGAGGGTCCATAAGGATTGGCCCGTGGAGGAACCAGCATTGGTTAGACTACTCGCCAGCTGTCCTGTGCATGATCGGTTATTACTGATGAAATTTTAACGAGCCAATTGAATTCTGGGGTCATTTATATGTAGGACAATATCAAGTGAAGTTTTTCTGTCAATTTCTGAACATAAATGTTTTATTAGATAATTTTTTAAATGTAATTATTCACTTTTAAGATGTATCTTCAAGATGTTTTTCATTAGTTTACTAACTTCAGGAACTGGTAATTTGATGATATAATTTTAGTAATTGAAAATATGCCACTATAATGAAGGAAAATTTCAAGATCTATCGCCAAAGCTACAGATATATGAATGTGTAATCATTGGCTACAGCCAAAAATATTTTAAAAAATACTACAAAGCGGCGAAACATTGGCCCTTTTAAACATCATTACTTGATCATGTAGGCTAATGCCAAGACAGTTTGTCATCTTCAACATTATGACATCAAGGAAAAAAAATGTCTCGGCGATGTTGCAATGTGCCGACAGCCATGAGGGCATCAGAGGATAGCTGCAGGATGAGTCAGCGGCACTGATTGGCCGATGACAGGGGAGTTATGGATATTGAGCAAGTAAAGAGTCTTCTAAAGAAGTTTTAAAGGGAAAGTACAACATTGGTTTTTGGAAACGTTCTTTCATTACAACCTTCTTGTTTTCAAGAAATATGTCATAAAACTAACCTGTAAAAGTTTCATCACAATAGTTGATCAAGTTTATGAAAAAACATCAAAACAATGTATTTTCTGTTTTTCAAAAGTTCTGACGGCAACATTTTTTGTTCATTTGACATTGCAATTCCTTTTATCCCCTCTTAGATAAATGTACTTCAGAAGGAATCATTTCTCAGGATGATTTATATACTGAGATGCAATAGAAACTTACCACTTGTTTTGGAATAGCATAAAATTGTAATGGTTCAAAATAAGACAACACAACAATTTGGATTAGAAATGTTGGCATTTTATTGAGGAAATGTCCACGTTTTGTCCACTGTACTCGATCCCATCTGTATCCACTTCACCGCGAGTGCACATATTACATTTGTGCATTGTGATTACTGATAATTTAAGGTCGAAAAAGTGGTAAGTTTCTATTGCGTCTCAGTATACTTCTACCGACTTTACACAAAGTGTACTTTATGATAACAATTTATTAATTTGGTAATCTGGTAATTAGGAAGCGTCTCAAAACTGTGAATGTTCCAGTTCTATTTGAAGTGTTCCTTTCTGGAAGATGGCACATTACTTTCTGGAACATGGCGCGTTCCCAAAAGGAACAGTCAGTGTTCCCAATAGGAAAAGCAGCTGTTCCAAATGGGAACACCTGATGTTCCCAGTGAGTGTGTACTGGTTAATGGAATGCACCAAATGGAATATTTCTTTTGAGAACACAAAGCATCCCCAAATGAAAATTCACTCTGTTCCAAGTGAGAATAACGTTTGTTCCTGATTAATACCAGTACTGGCAGTGTTCCCCACTGGAACATTTCAAACATTCCTGAGTTACCAATGTTGTATCTTCCTTTTATAATGAACCTAAAATTTGTTTGTCTGCTTCTTAGTTCTCTAGGGGGATATTGTAATAGCTCATGGGTGTAATGTGACAATCCTATGGGGACAAAATTGTCAAATCCCGACAGGCAAATTGTAATGGTTAATGGATGGATCTGGTTGAGAGATTTTTTTTAACTGTCTGTCTGTTTTGCTTTTCTTTGGATCTCAAATTTCTTAATTTTTTTATAAGCATGGTAGACCCTCATAACAATGTGTCACATATTTGGTTCCCTGACAGCCAATAGCAAATCATTGTGTTAAAATCATAATGTGAAAAGAAAACAAGTAGTCTATAAGCCTCATTTTGATTCCCATATACACGTATATATATTAAAGGCAATATTAGACACTATTGGTAACTGCGAAAAAAAAACTAAATGATCGCAGTTTTACAATAAAACGTACTTAGTGTAAGGTTAATCAAGGGCACAGTGCCACCAATGTTTTACACATTACTCACAGAGTTGTAGTACTCATACATTTTTCTGTACTCATACTCATGAAAAAGTACTTCACTACAAATAGAGAGTTGGAATACTCATACCCAAACTGGAGTACATTTTTCTGTACTCATACTCGTACTCATGAAAAAGTGCTTCACTACAAATAGAGAATTGGAATACTCATACTCATATTGGAGTACATTTTCCTGTACTCATACTCGTACTCATGAAAAAGTGCTTCACTACAAATAGAGAATTGGAATACTCATACTCGTACTGGAGTACATTTTTCTGTACTCATACTCATGAAAAAGTACTTCACTACAAATATAAAGTTGGAATACTCATGAAAAAGTACTTACTACAAATATAAAGTTGGAGTACTCAAACTCATACTCTTTTCTGTACTCATACTCATGAAACAGTTCTCAATCACAGTCTTGGTTTTGGTCTTCCAGGTATACATAAATATATACATCCCTTTAATAACCAGAAGAACATGTTTTCTGATCATTCTAATCTGACCATTTAAACCCATCCAATTAAATCTTTAACTTTGTTACAAATATCAAGGATTTACCGCGCCAACATAATTAAATGACGCTCCGCAACCTGACGACTCGGAGAACATGACTGTTGTGGGTTTTAATTAAAAGCAGTGCCAATGGGATTAGAAAGTTGTCCCAAATCGGGACAGAAAGCGGTGCCGGGATCAATTCTGCGATAACTAGAGCAGAATGATTGAACATGTAAATAATGGAAACATAGGTCAGATGCATCATAAATAGCAAAGGGACAAGGGATAAACATCTTCAGCAAAGGGACAAGGGATACACATCTTCAGCAGTTGGACCAAGGACCCTCTCGACTCCGTGCAAGGCCTAGAGAGGGCATTGTTTACTCAAAACAGCAATTGCCAAACAAGTGTTTTCAAACGATTATAAGAGTAGAGTTTAAAAAAAAAAATATTTTAGCCGATTAATTTTATTTCATTATTTATTTATTTTTGTATATATATATTTTTTTTTGGGGGGGGGGGGGGGAGGGTGGATAGAGAGTAGAGTGTCTCTTAATGGACTCATCTGAGGGAACCACTGCCTACCACAATCAACCCCCCTATAATACTGGGATCTATCATGTAGCCTCCATAGGTCCAAAGTTTCAAGTCAGACTGCCACTGGTTGATAATATCAAAGGTCACGATATCAGATCAGAGATACCACTTGGGTATTACTGCAGAAGGTGTCACTGTCACCCAAGGGTTTCCCAATAGTGGCCTACTGGTATCATCGAGAGAAAAGGATATACCCAATAGGGATTTGACATAGACCCTTTACGTGGTATTACCCCCCATATCTATGCTCCACCCCTTTCTGATACCACATACTCCTATACTGCCTACTCCTTCTACGCTTACATTTCAGCAAGGCTATTCCTCATTCTCCTGGAATATTACTCCTCTACATGTCAATATCCCTTCAGGCTAAATGATTCAATGTTCAAATACCTTCCTTCCCTTGAATGTTTTCATAACAAACTCGATAAACTATAATAAAAAAATACCTTCCAGCCTTTAGTGACACCCAGGGCCGCTGCAGGACACCAAAAAATGAGCGATAATCCTGCAGCTATAATCCTGCACAATTACTCCACTCATTCAAGCAATGAAAATAATAAGAGACCTTATACAATTTCAAAGGGCTGGTGTTAAAATTTCTCCCCTTAGGCACTGAAAAGACAAGGCTGAACCTGTCTAATTAATGATGTCATTGACCTAGGTGTTAACGAACTGAAGATGAATTCCTAGGCTCAATTGACACAGATATATTTCAGGGGTAAGTTGTAGCCTCCAGGGCCCCTTCACAGGAAATATGACACTTTGTCGGTCTCATTTTTTGGGGGTAGGATTTCGGAGTAGCTTACAGCAGACAAGCCACTTATCCGAAATGAAAGGGGGTGGGGAGATAAGTCAATGACCATGTGGAAATATACTGGCAGGCACAATACAGACCAGGGTATAACGTGTGAAGACTTCATCATTGGATATAATGTATATATACATCGAGTACACCAAAGGAATACAAAATCTAATCTGTCAGTCTACGTAAATATAGTGAAAGGCAGAATAGAGAGGTACCACCTCCACATGAAAATCCTCAGGGTACTTTAACTACTCATACATATGTAGACTGCGTGCTTCTGAGTACATCTTCATTCAAATTCATAAATTGTCTCGTAGAAAGTGCAACAGGATTGTAATGCTAGATACGACCTCTGTCATAAACCAAGGATTTTGTCTGAGCGAGAATATTGTTAGCCGCATGAACACTCCACCAGTTGTCTTAAAGATAAGGCATAGAATTGGCCATTAAAAAATAACAAAATGGACAAATGTGACCCACTCTGGCAAAACCCGAAACAGCCATGAAAAGGTCAAAAAGGTTTACGTAGGTTTTGAGTAGTATATATGAATGCATTTTTATTGTTTTTACATACTTATAGAAGCAGTTTTTAATGATAATGTACCTTCATGCAAATGTATGAGCTATTGCAAAGAATACAACCTTGTTACACTTTGAAGTAGATATGAAGCAATGGTTTCATTACTTTGTTAGGTTATCATCAAAAACAACAAACAAAGTATAAAGTTTAATACTTCATACATCGGACATTTCTAGTTTTACATAAATTACAAACATGGTGTACTCTGCCTTGAAGAATAAATCAAGACATGACATATTTTCCCATTCATGGCAATCTCCCTGCGCATTTACTCTAGATGACGTCACTGGATATTCTGTCATAGAAAAATTGATTACAAAATATCACTTTCCATATAAGATGAGGGAAGTGCATTTTACGAGCTGACACGTCAACGAGGATCAGCTATATATGTTTCCATGCTCTCCAGAGACAAACTCATTCTGGACAGAGCTAATTTTACAGCAACGACCGACTCCTAGCACTGATGATGTGAATATGGATGAGAGACTCTGTAAATACAAATGGAAATAGGAGAAGAAAAAAACATGGATGAAATGTTGATGAGAACTACATACTGTCTCCCTCAAAGGAATAATTCAGATATTCATAGGAGGGTATAACATTTCTGTATTTTATCATTTTAAAATAAATATGTTAAATAACATTTTAATCCTACTCAAATTTCAAAATAATGAGGGCATTTTGAGATATAGGCGATTTTAACTTGTTTTATGAAATGACAATAATTGATATAATTGATAAAAGTCATAAATAAACTCAGAATTAACAATTACAAACTGGTATCCAACCAAAACTTAATCATGGAATCAAATAATTATAAATCATGACATAAGGTATTTATATGTCATAAGCAGACCTAGATCAATACTCAATATTCTCACATAGGGGTATGTGAAGAAATTTTCTTGTAAATATTTTATCAATCAAAATAAATTCCACAAACATAAAATCTTAATGGAGACAGAATCATGGCACTAAACATTTAGTCATCTGAATCCAATAATTGGGCTCAGACTCAATGTTCCTGACTTGGACTCAGACTCAACCTTCAAGACTCGAGACATGACATTGAGGACACGGACATGACATTGAGGGCTCAGACCGAGACTCAAGGTTTGAGGACTTGAATACAAGTCTGGAAAGTAAGCTTAAAATCACTAATCAAATAAGCAAAATATAACAAAATCTCATGCTACATTTTGTCTTCAGACTACAGAGTCATTATATGTATACCCCCAAGTTAGACAAGTCTTTAATCGATATCTGACCTCATTCTTTCATCCCCCCGGCACAAAATCACAACCAGAAACAAGAAAATATGGATCAATCCAATGCACAATTTAACAACCCACCGATTCCTACGAGTTACACAAATGTTTCTGCTCGATAAATAGCCACCAGGAAACGGTGTCTATGGGCAGTTAAAATCTGAGATACAGGCTTGTAAATTTTATATCCATGGTTGTTTGTTTTTGCAGAGGTGGACACTGCCAGTAGGTTTAGCAAGATTAGAAACTTTCATTCAATATATACTGCCTGTAGGTTTAGCACCCACTGTGGAAAATGGGGAAAGGAAATTGTAGATACATGTATATGACAAAAAAGTGATTTGTTTTTCTATTTGGATTGAATTAAACTTTTAAAGTGTTAATGCACTTTCAGTATTTTCCCACAATTTCCCTCATGAATCTTTGTTTGGGGGGGGGGGGGGGGGAGTAGGGTGGCTATCAGACATCACATGATGCATTCTAGCCATAAAGATGATCATTGAGTAAAGATAGTGATATGCCTAACCCTGAGCAGGGCCTACCTGAATCAACACATGTACAATCCACTACTAATTAAGCAGATAATTTGCTTAGCAAATAATTTTATTGCTAAGCAACATAAAACAGATTACCAGCTAAAATACATAAATTTATAGACAGTTTATAGCTGGTTACCAACTAAATCTGTTTAGTAAATTTTTCTGAATCTATGAAATTATACCCAGGAGTAAGATCGAAGATAATTTAACAGATTTTCACACAAATCTGCACATTTTGCATGGAAAATTAGCCAATAGAATCTGCTAAACAGTTTTTTTCTACTAGGCAATTTGTTTCTGTTAAAAAATGAAGCTGGCGCCAGATTTTGAGCTCATGATGTCAATTAGTCAATTCATTTCCCGTGGAGAGAATGACACAATTTTGGTTTAATACATTCTTAAGTACAGACAGGAAGAAGAGAGACACATTACAGATTTTTTTATTTTTTTATTTTTGTTTAGCCAAGGGTCGGAACTTGAAAGTAAAAAGGCTCAGATCTGACAAGACAGAAAATATGGGTCAATAACGACCCCAACGGAGGCAGATGTTACTAATCAAATAAAGACTGATGAAATTACATTGTTAGAAATCAATTTTGTTCTGCTTTAACGTCCTTGTGAGCATGTCTGTCCCGACTGACCTTGAAGGAGTAAATGTTTGGGTGTGTCCAGGGGGGGAAGGATGTGTGAAAAGTAATAAAACATCAATGTTAAAACAATAATGCAATTCTCCTTGGATTCAACTGCTTCATAACATTTCTAATAATTTGTTCTTTCAATTTTTAATAATTTGGTCTTTCAATGGGTCTGATTGGAACACCTGTTGAAGGTTAGACTAACGTTAGAAATCGTTATGGGAACAGTGCCTGGCTGGCGCCTGATATTAATGGTAATTCTTGGGACTTGTTGATAACACAATTTAATTTCATTTCATTTGTTTTATTTAAGCATGGAGGAATCCCTCTCTTTGATCTAAGGAGCAGAAGATTGGATATGAAGACGGTTGATTCATAATTACAGGGAAGGTACAACATTGGTAATGTTGACAAAACTGCTTCTATGAGTATGCTTACTCTCTTTGAATCAAGATATACATTGAAGGGAAGGTACATCATTGGTAATGTTGACAAAACTGCTTCTATGAGTATGCTTACTCTCTTTGAATCAATATATACATTAAAGGGAAGGTACATCATTGGTAATGTTTGCAAAACTGCTTCTACATGTATGAGTATGCTTACTCTCTTTGAATCAAGATATACATTAAAGGAAAGGTACACCATTGGTAATGTTGGCAAAACTGCTTCTATGAGTATGCTTACTCTCTTTGAATCAAGATATACATTACAGGGAAGGTACATCATTGGAAATGTTGGCAAAACTGCTTCTATGAGTATGCTTACTTTCTTTGAATCAAGATATACATTGAAGGGAAGGTACAACATTGGTAATGTTGGCAAAACTGCTTCTATGAGTATGCTTACTCTCTTTGAATCAAGATATTACATTAAAGGGAAGGTACAACATTGGTAATGTTGGTAAAACTGCTTCTATGAGTATGCTTACTTTCTTTGAATCAAGATATACGTTGAAGGGAAGGTACAATATTGGTAATGTTGGCAAAACTGCTTCTATGAGTATGCTTACTCTCTTTGAATCAAGATATACGTTGAAGGGAAGGTACAACATTGGTAATGTTGGCAAAACTGCTTCTATGAGTATGCTTACTCTCTTTGAATCAAGATATACATTGAAGGGAAGGTACAACGTTGGAAATGTTTGCAAAACTGCTTCTATGAGTATGCTTACTCTCTTTGAATCAAGATATACATTAAAGGGAAGGTACAACATTGGAAATGTTGGCAAAACTGCTTCTATGAGTATGCTTACTCTCTTTGAATAAAGATATACATTAAAGGGAAGGTACAACATTGGTAATGTTGGCAAAACTGCTTCTATGAATATGCTCACTCTCTTTGAATCAAGATATACAAGGGAAGGTAAAACATTGGAAATGTTGGCAAAACTGCTTCTATGAGTATGCTTTCTCTCTTTGAATCAAGATATACAAGGGAAGGTACATTGGAAATGTTGGCAAAACTGCTTCTATGAGTATGCTTACTCTCTTTGAATCAAGATATACATTGAAGGGAAGGTACAACATTGGTAATGTTGGCAAAACTGCTTCTATGAGTATGCTTACTCTCTTTGAATCAAGATATACATTGAAGGGAAGGTACAACATCGGTCATGTTGGCAAAACTGCTTCTATGAGTATGCTTTCTCTCTTTGAATCATGATATTTAACAAAATGCCTGTGAACATTTCAGCTTATTCTGTGGTGTCATATGAATGAAATCTGAAGAATTCCCAGCTTTGTGCAATGTGATAACATTTATTTGGAGAATTGAATGCAACCTCATGATTACTATACCAGCATTCAACTGAGGTATCCAACCATTTAGTTGGCAGTCTCCCAAATTGTCAATATCTTTGTTCTGAGGGAGCTAGTCTGAAGCCATGAAACCCATACATGTTGGATCATGCCTCATTTTTATTATAGGTATAAGATTGATAATTTATAAATAGTGAAATATCTGAATTGTCAAATTCTTATGTGAAACTACTTGGTGTAAAACTGTTGGTCATTTAATATATATCTTGATTCAAAGAGAGTAAGCATACTCATAAAAGCAGTTTTGCCAACATGACCAATAAGTAAGACTAATTGCAGTGACACCATGTGAAATTCTCTATTGAGTAGTAATTAGTTCTGAAAAGAACTGGAGGTTACAACTCGACGTTTCGATCAGTATGCTCTGATCGTCCTCAGGAGAAGCATGACCAATGTTGTACCCCTACACATTCAGCATAATTAGCATTTTCCATTAGCAATATGCAATCCCTGGTCCTAAACAAGGCAATTTGCTATAAAAAGGAAAGCTATTAAATTCTCCCTGATCAAACTAACCATTAAATTCTCCCTGATCAAACCATAGAGAAAGGACCACGGTCCTTTCTCTATGATCAAACTAACCATAAAATTCTGTCTTTATATGGCTTTGATTTCAGACCATCCATCATCACCCTCACAACTCATCCATTACACCCCAAGAAAGCTCTCTGTCTGAGCTTGCTCACTTCATCATGGACTTGTCCAGGCAGGCATAAAACCAACTAAGCTAAGGATCAGGTCCCAATTTCACAGAGCTGCTAAGCTAAGCAAATATTTTCGCTAAGCAATATAAAATGGACTACCAGCCAAAATGCATGTATTTTTGTATGAAAGTTTAACTGGTACCCAAAGAAATCTGCTAAGCAAATTGTTATTGTAAGCAATTTTCTCTATTGAGCAGCTCTATGAAATTGGCCCCAGGAGCCAATTTCATAGAGCTTCTAAATTGGGGCGGGGCAAGGCAAGGCGGGGCAAATGGCCCCAGTTACTTTTGCCCCCAATTTTGTCCCCGATGGTAAATCAATGCTTTTTCAGCAGTACAAAATTACATTAAAGATTAATGTTTGTCCCCCTTAAATTTTAGCTTGCCCCCCCCCTCCCCCCCCTCTCTTGCCCCCCCAGTTTAACAGGTCTGGTGCCGCCGCTGACCACAGGGAGGCCCCGGGAGTTTTTTTACCCCACGGTTACCCCGGCGCAGTTTCACACTGTCCCCACCCGCATATTCCCTGGGTCCTTATTCCCTGGGTCCTTATTCCCGGGGTTCCACACGCACGTTTCACACTATGATCAAACCCCAGGGCAACCGCGCTGTATTTTTTGTCTAACGGAAGTCATGATTATAGCTAACCAGAAGCCCGCAATCCCAGTATGCAATGCCTGCACGTAAACAATCAAAATGGCTATGCATAACATGAATGACGATGTAGCTCAACAAATATGCATGTGTGTTTCAATTTACGCATATTTGTGTATTTTACGGAGAAAGGGTGCTCATTTGGTACAGGCAACACTAACAATTTTACCTCGCCCAAAACAATTTCACCTACTACAAAATCATTAGTTTGGGAAATTGATAAATTCTTCAAAAAATATTAAGTGAAAATAATGTTTTCATTGATATATATTAAAATACAACAAAACTTTATAAATACTTTGATACAAATCTGTAAAAACAAACAGCTTGAACTGAGACTGCGCAATTTATTAAGCGCGCATTTCCTGACCTCGATTGTTTATCTCTCTGACCTTTCACAGTTTGTGTTTACGTTATCTGTTTGCCACGTAAACTGGGGTAAGCACAACCTGCTTTCGCTTCCCACTAGCCTTTATTCCCTGGGGGGATTCTTAAGCCCCCAGGGTTTTACTGCTTACCCCTACTCCAGAGCAGGGGTGGCTATTCCCCGGGGATGACCATTTACCGGGCCAGACCTGGGGTAAAGCGATCCAAGTGTGAAAAGAACGACCGTAATTCCCCGGGGACGCCCCCGGGGATTTGACTAGTGTGAAAAGCCCTTAAGCACACAAGTTTGCTCAACACAGAAATTTATGCTTAGCAAAAATAGGATACCAGCCAAATTGCTATATAATGTATATTGCTTCTGGCTGGTTTTCAGCTAAATTTTGCTTAGCAGATAAATGTTCTAAGCAAAATTTTCTGTTGAGCAGCTCTGGGCCCAGGAGAGATCACAACTTGTTTCAAGGAGGGATCCAGGAATTGCCTATGTTGAAAGTATGTAACATTACTAATGTTAAGGATTGTCTTATTGTTTTGTTTTCCTCTCTCTCTTTTAATTCTTGCTTTTAATTTCTCATTCCATCATTCTTGTAACTTTCCTCTTCATGATCAAAATAGCTCTCTGTTCTACATGGATTTTGTTCCTACTACACTGATAGATCACTTGTAATGACCTGTGAGAAAACTCATGCTGACCCTTTAAAGAACACTGTCTCGGCCGCCTCTTAATTCAACCTGATAGGCTCATGATGATGGCACCAGCTCAGTAATCACGAGTCATTATATGTCTGATGGCGATCCTAACCAAACAGATTACTTGGGGTTTTCGTTTCCTTCATTCTTTTTTCAAAAGCGGGGTGAACTTAATAAGCCGTTGGACCAGCTCTGATGGACCCTGGAGGGGTTTATAATAGCCGGAGATCAGCGTGGAATACACAATGATTTGAATTTGATACTTTGGGTCTTTCTTTGCGCTCGGACCTATGCACTACAACTTAATGAAATCTTTCAATTTTTGTTTCTTTGGCTGTGATATTTCTTTCAGCTAAGCTGGTGGGTTCTAATTAATTTATGGTGTCAAACTTGGTCATGTTGAGAAGCTCTCTATGGTTGGGAGAAAAAAAACCTAACAAGAGGGTCACATTGATGTGGGGAATATTGAAACTGAGATGTGAAATTTAAAAAAAAAATTACTAGGGGAAAACAGGAAATCCACAGTAATGTAGAGACACCTTTAAAACATAAAATGCTATAAATAAAAGCTGTTTCTTTAATACAGAGTTGAAACAGAGTACATGTACTTTTGTTCAGTTGGAGTATTTGATACTGAGTAATTTATGTAAACAAATTAGAATAGGGAAAACAGGAATGCAGAGGAATGAAGGAATACACAATTCTATAAATACTAGGCTGTTGAAGCAAATGTAAATGTCCTTTTATTCAGGAGTGTTTGTTTTTTATTAAGTCAAGGACCGAGAATGACATTGGGAATAGTACTAAGCTGAATATACATATAAGTAATCAGGTTCTTTCAATACCATCATATTAAAACCATCACACGCTAACAAATTTGCAACAATTCTTTATTTATATTTTGTTTATTACATTTCTAAAATGATTTAAAGCTATTTTGAAATTTAAAGAGTGTCTAAACATTCCAAAAATGTCACCAAAAATGTCCCAAAAAATGGCACAGGGATTGGGGGTTAAAGGGACAATATCGTTACGATCAACAGGGCATGGAATCGGAGTGCTAGTTTTGGATTAACTCAGCGACTGAAATAATACCCCACGTAAAAAGTTCATATTACCGTTGCTGCTGCATAAATGAGCCAGTAATTTTCAGTCACTGTGAACATCTTAAACTTGGGCACCAATTCCATGCCCTGTTGAAAGTCTGCTCTGATCGTGACGATATGTCCCTTTAAGACCGTCACACGCTACCCTTTACAATATAATCCTTAAGAGGGGAAAAAAAGAAAAGAGCTATGAATGATACGTGTACTACATTACTCCTACTGAGGATTGTATTCTAGGCATCCTGACTGACAACCCAGCCTACTAAACCAAAATAAACACAAGAGGGGGTAAGACCATTTGGGAATACACTGCAGATCTCTTGCGGTGAATTTCATTCATTAACGAGTTTCCACATTATTGGAGAGTGTGTCACTGACCATTATCTAGCTCCGTTAAATATAAAAGACCTTTGAACTATAATCTAAAAACTTACTAAAATAACTTGTGACTTGACTTGGATTTGAAAAAAAAAAATCTTGAGACTTGACTTGAAAAAAGTTAGTTGTGCACTGACTTGATTTGTGACTGACTTGGATAACAAAAATACTACAATGTGTTGTGACTTATCTTGGAATTAAACATAAAATAATGAAAATGTCTTTTGACTGTACTTGAGACTTATTCAAAAATAAAACAATTTGTGACTTGCTTGAACTTGGAAACATTTTTCTTTATTTGAACACAATAACAATAGTTTGGTTACATCTCTGGATTAAGGTACCATTTGAATATTTTTGTTGACATGTACATGGTCATGTAGGCTAGGAAAAAAATCCTGAAAGCTGATTACAAGAGGGTCTCTACTCTCCAGCAAAATATGTAATCCACTTAGCAATGCCTAGTGTTAGTCACCTTAATGCCATTACTATTAGACATTTCTAAAAAAACAGATGCCAATTGTTGTAATCCCATTAATGATGGGATGACTGCAGAGTACACATCTTAAACAAATTAGTATGCATTCAAGATGGAAAACATTCAACATAAGCTACATGTATGACTCCACTTTGGCTTAGCAAGTGGTTTCACCCTTCAATCACAGAGCCGCCATATTGGGATTTTTTATAATACACTAGATTCATATGGCCATCCGGTAATTTTCTAAATTTAAAAAGATTTTGACCACAGGGTGATTTACAATTTTCAAAATATTATCCACTATCCACATAATTGTCCAATTTAAGATTTATTTAAATATGATTCTTTAAACCGAGGAAATTTTAAATAAAACTGTAAACACTGATTTTTTGTTGAGAATGCCAAAGGTTTACCTTTCAATTCTTCCATTTTAATTTTTACAGAAATTTGGACAAAGTGTCACCAATTCTAATAAATATCTTGCACTTTTCAAAGGATTTGCGTGAAATTTTATTCAGGATGGAGACCTCTGTTTCTTATTTTGTCACTCATGAAATCCAATCCTTATTGATTTGGACTTGGCACCTCTGTTAACTCTCGCGGATTCATTTGCGCATTAAATATATAGAGAAACAGACTGTAGTCTGCGACTGACCCACGCTACTGTCTGATAGCCTTTCGCTACATTGACTTGAATAAATACGGCAGGGTTTACCCTGTCAATAATCCATTTAAAAGGGTGTTGGTTGTAGCGGGGGTTATGGTGAAATGGACATTGCTTTCACATTATCTCATGTTTAAACGCATGACTCAACACTCATTTCAAAATACATCTACATCAATACAAAAATTGCCTGTATTACTTCAGTGCTTTATAGAGTAATGTGTATGGATGGTCACGAATTAAATTTTTTATCATCGTGTTCAATTTGAGAGCTCTATTGAAACACTTCAATCCCATGATATAATCCCTATAATCAAACAAGGTTTTGAAATTTAATGGAAGGCATCCTGAGAGGTTGGATTGCATATTTTTTTTGTATACAACTCAAAACAATTTAGGGAACACCGGAATAATCCCAGTTAAAGCAAGATCATTTATTTCAGATAAACACAATGTTTCACAGAATTGATGAGAAACAACTGCACAATAAAACAAATGATAAAGGATGCATGTAGTGATTACACATTTCATGACATGACTACTGAAAGAGAGAGGGGGTTGCAAATGAAAATCCCGGTTCATGGAACATCTCAAACCTATTTGATGTTAAAAATCCAGTGTTCTCTAAATTGTTTTGAGTAGTATATATTACCACTTTCTTTTCTTATGTTGTCAAATGGCTCATTCTGCAGAAGCAATGTACAATACATGAGAACTTGGTGGTAACCTATTTCTGCTGAACATAACTTTTCTCTGTTCAGCAAATTTGTGTATTTAGCAGGTCAGTTTAATTGGCCCAGAGTTTTAAGCCACTGTTATGGATATGAACAGTCTGGCATTGTCCATATGCACACAGGGTATCAGTATACAAATATAACATGGTTTGAGGGTGGACAGTCAATATTAGCTCCCCGAGGTATTGGAAGTTGACAAACTAGTTGGTCAACTTCCAATACCGAGGGGAGCTACATGTAATATCGACTGTCCACCAGAAATAAACCATGTTATATTTGTTTTACTATACCTCATACATATTCAGTTGCCATTACAATAATAAGGAGCAAGGGGAAAGGCAATATAACCACTGTGAAATAAAATGCATCCGGGATATGTATTTTTTTTCATGAACTTTTTATTTTATTTCTACATTTGAAACACGTGCGATTGTTCCCCGATTGCTTTGTAAAGCGCATGCGTAGTAGACTGACGCATATGCGACAGTCTACTACGCATGCGTATTTACCCTGTGCGTGAACACTCGCGGGCGCTTGGTAAACAGCACAAAATAGCATCTGGCACGTGATGGTGAATGGACCAGTGAGAATTCAGCTCTTGATCATGAATATGTATGAGGTATAGTAATAGCATATAGACGAGCTGGTGGACTAGTTGAAGTGGGTTTTGACTAGTTCACGGCTTAACTGGCATACTAGCCAGTGAACCAGCGGTTAAGAGAGGACAATGAATTTCCAACCTTCAAACCCCTGTTTTACCATGGAGGTACCTCCATGGTTTTACTAACAGTAGTTATTTACTGATAATTCATTGTTTGACTAAGAGATAATCCTATTATATGCCAGCCATTGGTTACAATTGATGGAATGCATTGGCACCTATCACAAAAAGGATTATAGAGCAATTGCAACTTCAGAGATCTCATTTGAGGTCATTTAAGCCCTAGGGTAAGGTGAAGTGATTACTGGGGTTTTAATTGCCACAGAGAATGAGGAAGGAATGTTCACACTTTGTTGTGGGTGCAATAATTACTTTTAAGTTCTAAGTAGTGTATAATAAGCCAGGATTTGAAAATAGGGCAACCAAATTTGTTATTCTTTGAAAAACTGGGTGTCCCAATACATTTGCATGTGTTAGTAAACAGGGTGTCCATTTAGTAACCAGGGTGTCCATTTAGTAAACAGGGTGTCCATTTAGTAAACAGGGCATCCATAAGACATCCAAATGTATTGCTGGCTAATACAACTATGGTTCTAAGAATGGATGAGTCTGTTCTATGGTCTGACCATCTTCAGGAGAAGGAAGATGGTCATAGAGTATATTGATTAAAATATCAAGTTGTCAAACCATGGTTCATCTAGTTAGAACCAACACACTATTACAACTCATTTGAAACATTATATTTGAGACTCTCTCTAAAGTAAAGACCGTTTGTGGTGACACCTCTTTTGAATTGATTTAATTTTGCCCTACACCGACGTGTGTATAGCACTGCATACTCAGTGTTTTCCGAGTGTCTGTGAAAAAACTTCACAGGTGACTCGGGCGGGATTCAAACCCACGACCTCCTGCTTACTACTAGTGCAAACGTCTTAACCTCTCGAACACCGAGCTTGCCCGATGACAACTGGCCAGCTAGAATCCTGTATAGCAGTGGGTTCCACGATATTTATCACCCGACGCTAGAATTTCATCAACCTATAAATATCTGTGTATACCTCTCTTTTGAGTAGTAAACAGTTCTGAAAAGAACTGGTGGTTAAAACTCAACATTTTGATCAGTATGCTCTGATCGTATTCAGAATGATTTTCTCTTACTGTTCTTCCAACGTGCAAAGCTTCAAATCCTACCCGGTACTTAATTAAAATAGACTAGACCTAAGTAAGTCAACTGTACTTTACAGACAAGCTTCATTTACTTTAATGCAGTTTTTATTTACATATGATATAATACCGATGTGAGCTGTTCCAATGATATGGTTTTTCCAAATCTACACATTTCTTTTGAAAAAAGCAACACCCACCCAACAACTTCTACACTTTTTTTGGATATTTTGTTGAACTTTTTGTTTAGACAGGAGTCGTTAGTGAATTGTCAAAATGTCAGCAAAACAAAGTCTTACTTTAATGTCCTTCGACCTACGCATTTTTTTTTTAAAGTCAATTTTCTCATTTCTTTTAACTTGTCACTTCTAGTTCACACCTTTTTTATGATACTTTTGATAAAAACCGAATTCCATGAAAATAGCTTTTCTCCCAAATTCAATCAATGTACTACATAGTGCAAAACATCTGCCCTGTTTGGGGTTGCCGAAACACATATCGCAGTGGAATAAATAGGCTTTCAGAAATTACCCAGACAGGTAGCGCAACATGAGCAAAATATAATTCAATTTATTACTTGTCGTCTAGTTCACTTAAGTACACCCGTTTTCGAAAATGAATCGTGCATAAAAATAATTATTTTTTGACACTTGCTATGGTTATATTTTGAATTGGGACAGATGGCGGTATATTTAAAAGTATTGGAGTGACATTAACACTTTGGAAGGAATTAAGTGGATTTTGATTAAATAACTCGCTGGAACTCAAGTCCAGATGGCATTTACAATAATTAATGGGAAGGTACAATTTTATTTATCAAAAATATATATTAAAGTTTTACCTAAAACTTCCTTGGCATAACCATAGAGCAAGGGTCCTTACTCTATGGCATAACTTGCATTGAAATAATTTTGATTGAGGTGCTATCACAAGTGTATAAAATAGTCAAATATTGTTCCCAAATTATCATTTTCCTGTGTGAAGAAAATCTTACCGGGCTGTTGTCATGGATTGTTACTATGGTGACACACAAACACTTACCTGAAAACATAAAAGAAAAAAAGAGAAGAGAAATTGTCAGATTAACCATACATTTATAATACATCACATAGCAAGAATAAACAGTAAATAAACCGAGCATCAAAAGAAACTTCGTCGGAGGCCGTGTATACACGCAATTTTTTTTGGACAGCGGATCGGAGAGCGTCTAAACACGCCACAGGATTCTCGGGAATATTTGTATAGATTCCTGGTCGACGTGGCAACGAGCCATAAGCATACGGTGGAAGACGCGGTCTCCTGGTCACGCTCTGGTGAGCACCATTGGTCGTGTTTGTGCGGTAAAAATAAACCCGCCACGGGGTTCGGAAAAACTTTTTTATTCCCGGTGCGAACTGGTTAAAATCCTCCACAGATAAACTTCAGTAATTTTTACTAAGCACATGCTTAGTGAAGATTACTGAAGTTTATCTGTGTTCAAATATTTTTCATTTTTTCCATGGAGGATTTTAATGAGTGTCTTTTGATGCTCAGTATAGATAGCGACACAACAGTGTGTGTTGTTTTATTGTCCGCATTCAAAAAATACAGAAAAATCCAAAATTAATGTCTGTCATCCGAAGACAACAAATTCCATGTTGGAATCAATATGAACAATCTGAGTACATTTTTACTATTTAATTGTTAACGACACAATGAAATAAGCTGAAACTTTGGTTGGTTTTTATACATTAGATATTCACTCTACCAAAAGTGTATACTTGCTTGGATGGATGGATGGATGGATGTACGGGCACTTTAAGAATGAGGCAAGCATGAGCAAGCTCCTTTAAATCGCCCTTAGGGGGGGACAATGAATATAGATTGGGTACACACCGCAGGTGATACAGGGATTAGTCGATGTGCGCTTTGAATAGGAAGGACAACACTGCGAAATTGGGTCCGTTTGAAAGCTGTTGGGGATGGAATTACAAGGTTCCAACTGAAGTGTGTGAGGGTGAGGGGGAATATTGATGGATTCGGGGAATTTTGCCAAATACAAAATTACCTTCTGCTTAGTCAATCATGATATGGCTCATGTCCATAATAGACTGGTGCATATGATTTGGTAACCTACTTAAAAGTTAGTTTACCATGTGGTACCTGACAAGGATTACATAGGTCTAATGAGCAGGTGGCAATTTCATAGAGCTGCTAAGCAGAGAATTTTGCTAAGCAATATAAAAGAAAGTACCAGCCAAAATGCACACATTTTGTATGAAAGTTTGGCTGGTAACCAAAGAAATCTGCTAAGCAAATTTTTTTGGTAAGCAATTTTACTGGCCAAGCAGCTCTTTGAAATTGGCATCTGCTTTGAGCATACAGAATAGAACAAATTTGCTTTCTTTTTTAATGTCACAGGGCTGATTTGTCATCACTATAGAGTGGATCGACCCTCATCATGAGGCATCCATGTTTGTCTTGTTCACTGACTACCAATCAAAAATCAAATGAAAAATATGTCAGTTTAAAGGCACCAGACTGTTTTGGGAATAAGCCTCACTTTAATCCTCATAGGCTTGTGTATAAGAAAACCAAAGGTTGCCACCACTGTTGACAAGACTGTAATACATGGCATCCATGTTTGTCCTGTTCCCCAAATAAGGAAAACAAATAAGGAAAACAAATATGGAAAACAAATATGGAAAACAAAATAATGCACCAGTTTGTTTTTTGATATAAGCCTCAATTTTATCCTCATTAACTTGTGTACTAGATGACCGCTTCTTGATTATGGACTCTTCCATCCTATACAGTTGGAGAGTCATCCTGCTGGGAAAGAAAGCAAATGTTTGACGTTTTGACCACCACAGACAAGCCCAACTTGAAGATGATGAAACCAGCTCTCAGCTGCCCACTTTCACCCCACGGGGGTCGGGCAAACAGTGGGGTCATTTCAAGGCCTGTTTGATCTTCGCAGATGGGAGTAAAACGATCCGTCAATTGGATGATGGATAGG
Source organism: Zoroaster sp. YZ-2022 (assembly GCA_029582265.1). Taxonomy (NCBI): domain Eukaryota; kingdom Metazoa; phylum Echinodermata; class Asteroidea; order Forcipulatida; family Zoroasteridae; genus Zoroaster; species Zoroaster sp. YZ-2022. Next base: position 19,412,724 of record CM055837.1, read on the forward strand.
CAGATCGAAGACGAGACATAAATGTCACAGAATTGGAACTTCAGAAGTAGTAGACAGCCAAATTTAGACAGCTTAGTCAATCCTGCCATACAAATGGACTGAATGGATTGTGCAAATCCCACACGATCATGACAGCTGCCGATGACAGTGTTGTTACATGACATACAATATTATATACAAATGCAAATAAAAATACATTTACAGTCACATGCCTAAAGTCACTATACTGCACTACTGGTAATCTCAACAAATATTAATGACTGCAGTTTTACATAAAACGTACATGATAGTGTCAAACATGCCTTGAAATCTTTGTGTCTCGGGTGCTATTATTTTAGTAAAAATAAATTTCCAAAATGAATTTTTGTCATCTATTTTTATACAAGGGTTTGATTTGACAAAAGTAAAAAATCCTGAAAAATAGCTAGCGGGCCTGGGTCTCCCTTTGGTCCAGAGGACCAATGAGGATTTGGAAGATTTACAGACTCTCCACATCCCCACAAACAAGAAACTAGAGGTTTGGACACAATACAGGCTACTTCTTTCTTTCCTTGGTGGCTACTTCTCTTCTTTCAAGAAAATTCGGAAGCAAAGGGAGATTTGTATAAAAAAAATCCTGAGAAATCACAGGCCTGTTTTATAATAAAATAGTACATATAATAAAATAGACACAGAATCATGAGGAAAAACTCTAAGGTAAAACAGAATTACAACGATCTGTAATGTATATTTCTGTAGGTTCGAGACATGAAACTTTATTTTGTTAAAGAATTGGTATGTACTCTTTCTCATTGATTTGTCCCTATGTGTATTCATTGTGCAAATTCTATAGGCACACCCTGTAAATGCATATTGTAAAGTTTCAATACATGCCAAACTCGCTGAGCACGTATAATTATCCAAACAGAATCAGAGTACATTTAGGCACAGAAAATACAATCTATTTGTTTTTGGTCAGGCCAGATCACCGTGATGGACAAAATAGAACCTCTCACACGCTGATCAGTATGTTGAATTTTCCGAACTGAATCCGAGTAAATTAAAGTGCCAAGAATATGCCCTTTTTGTCTCTGGTCAGATCAGATCCATTGTAACTGTGGATCATTTAGAATGTCTGATGGGGTATAAAATCACTTCAAATACACCCACCACTGATCAACTACCCTTCCTGTCTCTTTGATTTGCCTTCAGGGAGATGAGACTGATGGTGAGAGATCATGGATGCCAAGTAAACTGCTAACCTAGTTGTCTAGTTGGCATGTCACATGTCAACTGTTAGGATTTAATTATTGATTGACTGTGGTCAAAACAATTGGATTTCATTAAAGGGAGGTTACACTATACTGTTTATTAACATGGTGTAAAAGTTGATGATGGTATCAAAATGCCTTGAAATATTTCTGTCTGAGGTGCTATCACTTCAGGAAATTTAATGAAATAATTTATGGAATGAATTTTTGATTTCTTTGGGGCAAAAAATTCACATTAGGCCATTAAAAAAAGTCTCCGACTTCTGGTCTCCACACACGTTGCCTCAGACCCACACATTGGCATTTTTAATTTTTTTTTTTTTTTGCTATGAAATTACAGCCAAAATTGCTGGATCTATCGAAGTGTCACCACACTGATTTTGAAGCCGACCAATGACCAGAAACTGGAGCCTTAGAATAATTTAAAAAAAAACATAATGGAAGAGGAGCGAAGCCATTCATGGCTGGTGTCAGGGGTCTGTTCTACTGCATGTTTGTGATGGTTCCATAGCACTCATTCAGAATGATGAAACTTGCATCAGAGCATAGTCATTTCTTGAAGTAAAATATACATCCAAATCGATAAAGAACTCTGATAATCACCTTTAAAACTATCTTTTTCTTTTTATTCCAATATACTGGAAATAATATTTCAGGATACTCTTACTCTCAGGATTGTGGCCAGGAACTAAAACCGATTACACCTGTAATTGCATGACCATTAGGGAGGACAGTTGACTGACCAATTGAGCATTTGGCAGTACACAACATCCCAAGCCGTATTTCATTATGGACTAGATCAAGCCAAATTTCTTCAGGGAAATAACTGCTGGACGCATTGATGAAGTGAACCGTGAATAGGGTTTTGGGGGAGCCCTGTGTGTAACCAAATTACTGGCCTCAGTCAAGGAATCCCAATGGTATACCATTGAGTTAAAAAAGGAATGAATGGAGAACGGCGGTATGCTGGAGTAGCACAAAGATGGAGTCATGGCTTGGTCAGTTGACAATCCTAGCTATTGATCCCTCTGGCTTTTGAGACACATCAAGTTTGACAACGTGAATATATTAAAGGTATACACAGAGCGACTGAATCGGCAGTAAAAAAGTGACAGGTTCTGGGTCACGGGTTTCCTTGATTTAATTAGATAGAGCTTGGTGTACTTTCCTTTTATTTTAAAACAGCAAGTGGGATCAGTGGCGTGGGGGGGGGGGGGGCATAAATTTCCAGTGCCCCCCCACGAAAAATCCCGATATTGCCCCACTGAAAAGCAATGCCCCTTGTGCCCCCCCTGAAATTGTCCTGGTTACGCCGCTGAGTGGGGTAAACAAAATATGATAAGATAATGTCTGCATCAAAAACATACATAAATTTATCTTCCATTGCCATTTAGGAGATACAAATAGACAGCATGAAAAATATTTTGCACAAAATGGACACACGGTTCATTCAGCATAATGCACAGGTATGCGTTCCAAAAAATTGAAAGTAATTACCCATAACGTGTGTACCATCAAGTGAAAACCATCCATTGGACAAATTATTTGACCATTGGAGAGAAAAGTCCAAAAGTCAAGTATAATCTGGTATGTCAGGTAAAAATGATTGAGTTGTAACCTCCAGTTTTTTTCCGAACTAATTTCTACTAAATTTGAGAATTTCGCATGGTGTCACCGCAAACAGTCTTTACTTATCCTTTTCACCATGCAAAGCTACAAATATTAAAAATGATCTTTTCAGTACAAAGGTTGGTACTCTGAACAGGAGCAAATTATGAATGAACTAAATAACAATTGGTAAAACTTGTAGCTTTGCATGGTGAAGAGGATAAGTAAAACTAATTGCGGTGACATCAGCAATATTTGGCGACCACTACTACAGACCGAAGGATGTTCTATATCCAAAGTCCACAACCCACCCCAGACTGAGGGATCTCCTATATCCTAAGTCAACCACCCTCCTTCCCCCTGTGCTTGTGAGCACACACTCCTCTCTCCCCCACCCCCTAGGATCCCAGTCCCAACAGTTCCCACCTGCACTCTTCAACGCACTAATCCTCCAGCAGCCTACTTAAGCAGCAGCTTTCCCAGAGTCCGGCATTCTCCTGAGCATACTGATCGAATTGTCGAGAACTTTGTAACCTCCAGATCTTTTCAGAATTAATTATTACTACTCAATAGAGAATTTCACATGGTGTCACCGCAGTTAGTCTTACTAAATAACAATTGAATACACTTCATGTACCGGTAGTTCTAATAGATGATTAAGCCCACATCTTAGCTACAAATACTACTTAAAGGGGCAGTATCCTCACGATCAACAGGGCATGGAATCGGAATGCTAGTTTTAGATTAACTCAGTGACTACAATAATACCTCACATGATAAGGTCATATTACCATTGCTGCTGCATAAATGAGCCAGTAATTTTCAGTCAGTGTGTTCATCTATAAGTAGGACATCGATTCCATGCCCTGTCGAAAATCTGCTCTGATTGTGACGATACTGCCCCTTTAAGTCCACATCATCAATCCATATAAAAAGAATCAGAAATTTCCTTCAAATATGTATACAGGACCACATTATATTTGTGTTGTTTATTTCAGGGAAATCGTGCACTTATTAAAAGACAAAGTAAACATCAAAACGGCACACTTTAATAGATGCCTGAAGTCCCTAAATAGGCACAGTGAAGGAGGAAGACACAGTAATTGTCATCTCTACAAATGTGCCCTTTTAAGAACGTGATCGTGTGGGTAGTGTTTTGACTCCTCCTTGGTGCCAAGCTTTCTGGCTGGGACTGACTGAAATTGTGTTTCAAGGGAAGAGTATGTGATGGGTTATAAAGTCTCCATGAAACATGTGTATGTCAACAATTTTACTTGTAGGACGTCAGATGAATTAAAAATGAAAGCGTTTTAATGGTCCTTTGCTTACAATGAGTATGCCGTCAATTTGTGTGCTATTTTGTTGTCAGCACGAAGGTATTATCCAATATTCACTTTCAGTAAAATCAAGATGTACAAAAACCACACGTTCACATTATCAGCTTATTTCATTGTGGCATTAACAAGAAAATAGTGAACATTTTGGCTGGAGGCACGCTTCCTTCTCCCACTTACACTGGTCTACAGCCAAAATGCTTCCGAAACAAATGAAGTCAAACTTGACTAATTATGGGTCACTGAGAATGGAAATGATGCTTAAAATTGTTGATTGGCTCTAGTTTTCAAGATCTACATACAGTACATGTGTACACGTATCGGAATAGCGTATGATAATTCATGATTAAAAATCTGCTATGTACACCATATACATGTACATAGTACGTAAAATGTAAAAACTTAAATATCTTGCAAACAGTAGCCAATCAGCAATTTTAATTGTCATATTTGAATTCAGCACATCAAAATCCATAATAAATAGCACATTTTATCTCCGAAGCAGACAACTTTAAAAAAATTGTTGACCAGCGTAATCAGTCCAAATGGGTCTGTCGGCAAATTTGTGATTTTGTCTGTAAATTAGGAACTGTTATCCTAAGGTTTTTTGAGGGTACATTCACCCCAAAAAGCTTGGCCCCTCCAATCCAAAAATCCTGGCCACAACACTGATGCTGATTGGTTTCCAAAATTACTTTCAGGGGCAAATTCAGGGAACAGTTTACTTAATATTTTGCTTAGCAGACTACTAGTCATACAGACTACAAGTCAAGTTATGAAGGTTTAGTTGCTTAGCAATTTATTCTGGTAAGCAATATCTTGCAGTCGATGCAAGATATCACAGTCCCTAGAACTCAATTCAACATATCATATGTCTAGAGCGCATAAAATATTCAAACTACATGTAATATCGTAACAGTTTACGTACATGTAGGTCGAACAAACCTTTGTGCATTACAGGAATTCCCAACCTGCTACAAAAATTAAAGAAATTAAAGAATTTCTTCCTGTTTTATTTCATTTCACTAGAAAAAATGAAAACATCTGGCAAATCAGTCTAGAGTGTGCGCTTTCAAATTCAATTATCTCAGCTTCTTTGAACAGCACCATATAACAATAAAAAAAATACTCTCAATACTTTGATGACCAAATACATTTTGACATGATTTTAATTAAGAGGCACCCCACCCCCCTAATAAAATAGAATGATTGAGTATAAAGGCATTCTGGTTCAGTCTTGTCACGGACCTTCTCTGTGGTCTAATATACCTCGCTTTTGACATAATTGACATTGTGCTTATTATGAGTATCACTGGAAGGGACAGTATCATCACGATCAGAGCAGACTTTCAATAACCCTAACTCCCTAAGCATTGTTAGTGAACAATAAAAATCCTTCAAAATCCTCCAACTGCCTTTGTTGTCTAGGGAGTTAGGGATAAGGCATGGAATCAGTGTCCTAGTTTAAGATGAGCACAGTGACTGAAAATTACTGCCTCATTTATACAGCAGCAACAGTAATAATGACCTTCCATGGGGTATTATTTTCAGTCACTGAGTTAATTTAAAATTAGCACTCCGATTCCAAGCCATGTTGATTGTGATGATATTATCCTTTAATAATAATGAAGACTTGAAGAAAATCAACCAACTATTCGCCCTTACTCAAATATGAATAATTAATTAAACAGAAAATATACGACTAAAATGCAGGGTTTGTTTACAGGCCTTGTGGACAGGCTCTGCACTGCTTCAAGTAAAATCTGTAAAAAGTAATTAAAGATTTGGAAGGGGGGGGGGGTAGGTCATGTCTTATTGGACTGAACTGAAGGTAAGATCCAGAAAATAAAGGCCATTCACCAACACCAGGTTTTAAAATAACTTTTTTCAATACTTGTTCTGCATCACAGGCCTGGAATTTCTTCTGTTGTTCTGGCTTTGTTCTCATAGTTGCCATAGACATTCTGATATTCTAATGGAAGTGTCCTTTACTCAGGAAGTGTCCTTTACTCAGGAAAAGTGGCCTTACCGCTACAAAAATAAAATTCCAGGCCCGCATCCTAAATTCTGAATTGTAAAATACCCGACAAGATTTTACAAATTGCCAGCCTAACAACGTGTCCATTATCCCGATTTCAGGCAGGGAAGCTCAGTAAATCCCCACAGACATCTAAACCAAGAAACAACCAATACGACGCAATACTTGGCTGCAGGTTAGGCCACGTCTATCATTTTCCTCAAATGCCTAACAACAGATGCCACTTCCTTTAGAAATCTGGAGATGAACAAATCATTCCTATATTTTGAAATTGAAATGTGTTCTTTCCCCAATATGATAGCGCTTCACATTTTGCCTCCAAGCAAAGCAACATCGATCGGAGGCCGTTCAACTGTACAGGAGACGTGGTTTAAAGAAACACGATATTTCATCTCTGTTTTCTAGGAAAACTCTCCCAGGCAAACATGCTCTCCAGATTGCATTACTGCCAATGTTTTAAAGGCTATTTATATTGAAACTTGTACACTGCAGAATATCTCTTTGCAGTAGCGTATTTTCAGAAGTGGATGGGAGGACTAACTAGTTTATTTGCTGAATTTATTGTAGGGGTAATGAACCAACACAATCAACAATTGACAGACAGACAGACAGACCTACATGTGTATTTTGACTGACTAGTGGAGGAACCTCTGCCTCTCTCCCTAGCTACACTACTGTTTCTTGTTCAGTGCTGTTAAAAACATGAGGCAAAAATCTATGAGATATCAACTCTAAATACTGTAAATAGCCTTTACAGAATATGGCACAATGTAACAAATGGGGATACATTATACCGCTATGATTACAGTGACAAAAAGTTACAATTAGAGTAAAAATTCATATTTTCTAATAATCAAGGGTGTGATTTGACAAAAGTAAAAATACCCTGAAAAATGGGTAGCGGGCGTGGGTCTCCCTTTGGTCTAGAGGACAAAGCCCCCTGAACTTCCTGGATGTTTAATTTTTGACAATTTACAGCCTCTCCTCATCCCCACAAACAAGAAATTAGAGGTTTGTACACAATACAGGATACTTCTTTCTTTCCTTGTTGGGTACTTCTCTTCTTTCATGAAATATTTGAAATTTGTTATAAAAAATTCCTGAAATCAGGAAAAATCATGAGAAATCACATGCCTGAATAATGTTTAATGTTTTCATCATCTATAAAATGGTCAAATATTAATCCAAAGCCTACATGTATATTATTCTTAAAGCTGTCAAGATTTCTGTCACCTTAGATCCCTCCCCTGAATATTCCCCCTTTGAGATTCCAGTAGGCAGTAGCTCTTTTTCTGCCTCTGACACATGGCTGTTAGATCAGCCCTCCAGTTCAATCGAGCCGGCTCAAATGAGACCAAAATGACTTGGGGATAAGGATGGCAATGAGGTAGCTGGATTGTCTTTCCCCTCATAAGATATGGAAACAACAGCCGTTAAAGGGATGTTCTAATTAATCACAGTCAGTAAATTCTTCCGAGACCTTTGTAGGTTTTTTTTTTAAAGTCAGACAGTCCTTTCGAAATCAAAGTTCCAATCTGTGAAGGTGGTCTACTGCCCTTTTGAAATTGAAAATATTTCTTTCAATAAATCCCTCAACCCCTTCAATTTAGAAAGAATCCACTGTGCGTGTCGTCCTATCTCTTGTATCAATATTGATCTTGTCTATTCACTTGTGAAACCTAAAATGAAAATGAAGTCTTCATGTCGATTTAATGGCGGATGACAACATCATCGCATCAAGACAACTTCACCTCCACTTGCATCTAATGAAAGCGATCTTGTTAAAATGACAATGTAAACAAATCAAGATTTGCAGCTACATGTATACTAAACCTTCCCCCTCACACCTTCTTGCAGCTATACTAAACCTTCCCCCTACACCTTCTTGCAGCTACATGTATACTAAACCTTCCCCCTCACACCTTCTTGCAGCTATACTAAACCTTCCCCCTCACACCTTCTTGCAGCTATACTAAACCTTCCCCCTCACACCTAACCTTCCCCCTCACACCTAACCTTCCCCCCACACCTAACCTTCCCCCTACACCTTCTTGCAGCTATACTAAACCTTCCCTCCACACCTTCTTGCAGCTATACTAAACCTTCCCCCTACACCTTCTTGCAGCTACATGTATACTAAACCTTCCCCCTCACACCTTCTTGCAGCTATACAAAACCTTCCCCTCACACCTTCTTGCAGCTATACTAAACCTTCCCCCACACCTAACCTTCCCCCCACACCTAACCTTCCCCCCACACCTAACCTTCCCCCCACACCTAACCTTCCCCCCACACCTAACCTTCCCCCTACACCTTCTTGCAGCTATACTAAACCTTCCCCCCACACCTAACCTTCCCCCCACACCTAACCTTCCCCCCACACCTAACCTTCCCCCCACACCTAACCTTCCCCCCACACCTAACCTTCCCCCCACACCTAACCTTCCCCCCACACCTAACCTTCCCCCCACACCTAACCTTCCCCCCACACCTAACCTTCCCCCCACACCTAACCTTCCCCCCACACCTAACCTTCCCCCCACACCTAACCTTCCCCCCACACCTAACCTTCCCCCCACACCTAACCTTCCCCCCACACCTAACCTTCCCCCCACACCTAACCTTCCCCCCACACCTAACCTTCCCCCTACACCTTCTTGCAGCTATACTAAACCTCCCCCCTACACCTTCTTGCAGCTATACTAAACCTTTCCCCTACACCTTCTTGCAGCTATACTAAACCTTCCCCCTACACCTTCTTGCAGATATACTAAACCTTCCCCCCCCCACACCTTCTTGCAGCTATACTAAACCTTCCCCCCACCCCTACACCTTCTTGCAGCTATACTAAACCTTCCCCCTACACCTTCTTGCAGATATACTAAACCTTCCCCCCCCCCACACCTTCTTGCAGCTATACTAAACCTTCCCCCCACCCCTACACCTTCTTGCAGATATACTAAATCTTCCCCCCACCCCTACACCTTCTTGCAGCTATACTAAACCGAAACGGTACAAAGCAATTTGTCAGATCAATTTGATGTAACTTGGCAAAATTAATAATCATGCCACGCATTCGTGAGCGTCATGAAAGAAAAAGATTTTCGTCACAGGGTGTTTTCATCAGAGAATTGAGAGGTGCTGGAAGCACCACAGGGTATTCTTATCTTGTCCGATATGTGTCAAGTACAAAATCTTCATTTCAGACATGAAATGCCTATGGCTAAATAACAAACTGCAAGATATTTAAAGAGAATGATACTGAAATGAAGGAGAGAGTGGTAAATGCAGATTTCCTTTCATATAGAAATGAGCAACCATTGAATAAAAGTTATTCCTGATTCATGGATTTTTTTTCTTGAGAGGGCAGGAAATGACTGCTGGCACGAAAATGAGGCAAGAAAGATTGTAATTGAACCTGAATTGTTTTTGAAGATTGGATATGCAATCATAAACACTAACAATGCTTGCCTAAAGTATTCAATCATATTGCAGACAACAGCGCTCAGAGTATTATAAAATCACAGCACAAAACAGCCTCTTGACAACTTTGAAAGTGCAAATTCAGTTTTATTGACACCCTGCCTGTGAGTCAAGTTCCCAGAGGATGTGGTATAAATAACTGTATAAGTGGATAACCAGATGAAAGGCACCAGACCACTTCAGGACATGAACTTCATTTTTATTCTTATAGACTTTTTGTGCAAAACTAAGATCGTCGCTGTAATGTAATTTTTTTTTAAATCATTGTGGACTCCAACATACAAAGCCAATATTTGTGCCCGTCCACCTACTGATGTTCCCTTCACATTCTGCTGTTCCAATTTTGTGGGCGGGCTGGGTGGGCAGAGCCTTTCCATTGCAAGGGAGGGGGTGGGATATGCTTACAAGGCTTTTAGACATCCCATGGCTTTGCCATAGACAGGACTTCTGCCCAACAGTTACAATGTGAAACAATACTCAGCAACGACAACCTGCTTATGCCTGTACACTGGATGACGTCTAGCTCTGTATGGGACCATGCAGTATGCACCGCAAGTAATCTAGTTTAATGGGCATGATGTTGTAACAGGGAGACAAACAACCGTAATCATTATCACGAGTTGTTGATGTGTTTTGCACGCGCTGCCGTGTTGACGAACCACAGAGTGTGGCAGCTATTACAATGACGTGATTTATAACTGCGCCCACTTTGAAGTTCAGTAATTACAGCTGACAGCACGTTATAGTGAAATATATTTGGATAAAGATAAAACATTCTTTACCTCAATGTTAAATAATTGCTTTCCTTCTATCTAACTGCTTTCATATAAGAAGATGAACAAATAACAAACCTGCCCTTTATGTACATTTTAACAAACCTGCCCTTTATGTACATTTTAACAACCCTGCTTTGAAAAATAACAGTTCACATTTAGTAAAACGTCTTTAAAAAGTTACTTTTGTCATGCTTTTCTTTCACTTCTTTTACTTGCTCATTTATGCAGCAGCAATGGTAATATGACCGTATCATGTGGGCTATAGACCTTATGCCATCTTAGAGGTAAAACGATGATGAAACAATGGAAAACGCACATCTATACACACGCGGCACACAGATTGGGCCAATGAGCAACCTCCTTTTGACCTCTAGCCGAGGGCGCCCTACTCAAATGACGTCATGTGCATAAGGTCTATTTTCAGTCACTGAGTTAATCTAAAACTAGCACTCTGATTCCATGCCCTGTTGATCGTGATGATATTGTTGCTTTAAATAATTCATAATTCAAAACTTACATTTCTAAATACAAATGCTGTATCTTCCCTTTGAGTTTTATACCGTTTCTCAATAACCTTAACACCCTCATTCCCTCTCGCTCTAACCTGATTCTCCCACACTAAGAATTCTCTTCTGACACTCCCAGCATCGGAGTGTCAGTAATGAGCTCATTCAACATCCTCCTGAAAATTACAAGAAATCAAAGAGAAAAGCACTCTCAACACAAAGAGCTCCCACTAATATGGAATAATGTTGGCCTATCTGTATACATTCTCCCCCAGGGGATCAATGTGATACACTCACTGAAAGGATGGAGGCGAGTCGCATGAGAATTTGACCCACAGAAGGGGCGCTTCAATCTACTCCCTGGGGAGCAGACGCTAGCCAGGGAGTAAATTGAGGAGCAATTGAATTTGCATGGTATCTAACCATTAGGGCATCAACCTGTCGTATTACAGTGGGTTAGGTTTGTTCATCTGGCCCAGTAGACTCTCTCTTTGAAGTAAAGAGTCCATGGTGCCAGAGGGTCTGTAGTCCCTTTCTCTATCTTTGTTGCCAACAGTGCCTATTTCATAAAGTTGATAAGCACACAAATTTGCTGAGCACATAAAAATCAAAATAAGGTTACCAGCCAAATTGTCATGTAATGTATATTGCCTCTAACTGGTTATCAATCCAATTTTGCTTAGCAGATAAATTTACGAAGCAATATTTTCTAAAAAGCAGCTCTGTGGAAATTGACCCCAGTATTAAATATTAATGCATATAAAATGTAGTTAGTAGCCTCATAGAGTAATAGAGTCATCAAAAGCTGTACAAATACTATGGATACTTTTTTAAGAAGGTATCAATGCACAGGCAAATGACACTCTTAAAAAAAATTAAAAATAGAATCCAATTCAGGGGCGGATCCAGGATTTTAAGAAAGGGGGCGCAAACTTTGAGGGCTAATTTCAAAGTTGAAAAATGCGAGTGCGTAGCGCGAGGCCCTATACAGGGTATTTATTTTATTTTGTTTATTTTTTTTGACTCGGCAAAAATAAGGGGGGGCTGCGCCCGTTGCGCACCCCCCCTAAATCCGCCACTGCAATTAAGGCATCTGTACACTGTCCAATGAAACTGTTAACAAAAAAGTTTTAAAAATAGAATCCAATTAAGGAAAATTGTAAAGGAGCTTCTTTGAGGTTTATTGTCACATCATATAGGATTTCTAAAGGATTCTTGAAGACATCTATAGGTTGTTTAAAGGACTCTAAAATTTCATAAAGTTTTTTGTTTCATCCAAGAGATACTATGCTGGTAGTGAAATGTCATATGATTCCAATAGGATGCCCAAGGGCAGATCCGGAAACTATGGAAGGAGGGGATCGAAGCCTGCTAAAGGCATCAGCACATAGATAGATTCTTATATGATTCATATAGGTTTCCTATAGCATTCATATATGATTCATATGATTCATTTAGGATTCCTAAAAGATTCCTGAAGGATTCCCATATGGTTCATGTAGAATTCCTACCTAAAGGATTCATGCATGGTTCAATTAGGATTCATATAGGATTCCTGAGGAAATCATATAGAATTCTATAGGATTTATATATGATTCCTATAAAATTCAATAAGATTCACAAAATGATTCCATACAATGCGTATATAATTCCATATTTCCTAAATGAGTTCATATGATTGCTATATGATTCTTACATAATTCCTTAAAGGGGGACTGACATCCTTTATTGTGTGTGTACTTAAGTCGTTTTGTAATAAAATATTGTTTTTTAGACCCACCTGTGTCTATTTAATCATTCTGAGTACAAGTATTTTAAAACAATGTTTGAAGTGTTTGGGGGAGGCAACCCCGCCCATGGTGGAAGCTTCATTTGCATAAGATATGTGACGTAAGGTCGGGAAGATCCGATGTGTCCATGATGTACATGTACATACAAACGTTTCACACACGTAGCGTCGATTTCATTTCTTCCGTGATTTTTGTTTCCGGAACTAATAAAATCCCGGGAAGATGTGTTTCTGCAGGATGCAACAACACCACCAAAGATGGTGTTAGCCTTCATCTGTTCCCAAGTGACCCAAAAATCGCCGTATTTGGACGAGCAAAGTTCGACTGACAAGAGTAAAGTGGTCAGGTCCATCAGCTCACATAGTTTTGTGCAGCGATCATTTTGAGCCGAGTTTTGAGCCGAATTTCTCTTCCCGACATGACGTCACGAACAGCTCCTCCGTGCAGGGCGTAAAAGTGAGGGGCATTTTTACAATGGTAAAATAACACTCTCAAAAACAATAAAAACACAAAACAAAAATTGTATTGATCTTTTACTGATATAAAAGAATAAAACGATCACATATTTAACTGTTTGATTTAAATCCATGTCAGTCCCCCTTTAGGGATTTTCATATACATGTACATGTATGGTCTTTTCTTAGACCCCTGTTGAGAAATCATTTGCACCATACATCGGTAAATAAAACCACTCATATGTGATGTACTGTGTGTCAACACACACAGTGTTTCTCCTAGATAAAATTAGGCATGATGTTGTGGTTGAATGTTGAGTATGAACAAGCCATTTGCATTTTGGGTCTAGGAGCTGAACTATGGGGATTTATCAGGAATGGGAAAATAAACCTTTTTTATGACCAGTGCAAGGACATATTTCTCAGTTTTTGTGATGGTGGAGTGAACATATTTTTCTGTGAAGTGGAAGTTTCAGCGGGAAAGAAAAGACACATACATGTACTGCTCGTTTGCTCAAGTCTGTGAGAGGTATCTCCATATTCTGCACCTGGTAGATAAGAAAATAAGCGAACCACTGAAATAAACACAAAGTACTGTATGTAAGACACTTGAAGTCTATAAACATTTACACTACTACTAGTAAAATTCCACTTTACATGTATGTACATGTAAGTGGGTGTATGTACAGTTGTACACATACCCTTTTGTGATATGCAAACCTTACAGAAACAGAAATAAACCTGCTAATGTTTCAGTTTCATGAGTGATTCTGTTAACTAAAAAAACCTGACAAAAAGTATTCACAAGCACTTAGTTTAGTAACCACATAAATAAAATGGCCATCTTGTAACTTGTCTTATCCTTTCTGTATTAGGAATTTTTCATGACCATAGACAAGGGGGTGGGATCATTGGCGGATCCGGGGGGGCTAAGGGGGCTGTAGCCCCCCCTAAAATCGTTTAAAAAAAATAAAAATTAAAGAAAATAAAAAAAGAGAGAGGGGGAGGGGAGGGGAGGGGAGGGGAGGGGAGAACGCACTCCCATTCCCACAGTGTGCTTTGTTTTTCTCTCCCTTTGATTATTTCATTGTAATTTTTGTAGTACTGAAAAATAATTGTTTTTGATTCTCAGCCCCCCCCCAAAAAAAATGTTCTGGATCCGCCCATGGGTGGGATGACACCCCACTAAAGCCACTCTGGTCTCAGTCCCATGCATCAGCATTTTTAGTTTTCTTTTTGATTGCTGTGAAACAATGTCTAATTGCAGCCAAAATTGCTGGATCAATTTGAATTCTGCCGTGCTGTGTTTTAAACAACTTTATTTTCACATAGGGGTATGAACGTTTGCCTGATTTGTGAGGCCTCTCTTAGCCACCATACTTTGTGTATGGAAAATTTGGTCTGGTTCCAATAACTGTGTATACATTTAACATGTATTTCACTGGTTGGCGTACCGTCACCAAACCAATTTTGAAGCTGACCTATGACCAGAAACCGGAGACTTCTTTTGGCCTAATGCTTAAAATCCTTTACCAGTGAAAAGAAGTTTTGGGGATAATGAAACATTAACATCAGAAATAACAGTATAGTTTAGGTTTGCAGAGACACCATAATTGACAGATATTTTTATCAGTAACCTGTAATCATCTTCAGGAGAATTGATCGTCTTCAGGAGAACTAACACTGTAAATCTGACAAACATGCAGTAACCTAACTATTAAACAGGCTTTCTTTAGAAATGACTGTGCTCCAAACCATTGACTACGCCCTCTTTGGTCGGGCATAAGAACCAATATCAACTGCCTTGTGAAAAGGATAACTACCCTTTGAATAGGCAGGTTCCTCAAAACAATACATAAATCTGTTACCACATTAATACACAATTTATCTTTTCTTTCCTTCCCTGACAAGGGTATTGACAAATGTGTAATTCGATCAGCCTGGACTTGTCTTAACATGGTGCAAAATGCAATGATGGGAGGCCACCAAGCCACCCATTAATTCCCTTAATGTGATTAATAATCTATGCTTTGATGCTCAGGCTGATACAGTAATACAATCCGAAATGCAATTTACTTGGGAAAGAATTAGGAGACAGAATATTTCAAGATGCTGATGTAGATCTTTAATTTTGGGTTGCCAATGAGTATGGTCGGGTGAATATGGGTACATGTATATATGAATGGAAATGGGTATTGAAATGGGTAGATGGGTAAAGGAATGGGTACTGCAATGGGTAGATGGATAAAGGAATGGGTACTGCAATGGGTAGATGGATAAAGGAATGGGTACTGCAATGGATAGATGGGTAAAGGAATGGGTACTGAAAGAAGTAGATGTGTATGGGTATGGAAATAATTACGGAAATGCGTAGATGAGTATGGAAATGGGTATTGAAATTTAAATTTTTAATTGAAATTCAGAAGTGATCAATTTGCATTTGTTTTTCAGTAAGTAGAGAGAAAAAGCTAGATGGGCAACTGCATCTACTACAAAATGGGGTGGAAGTGGGTTCATGGGTAGATTGTACATGTAGTTGTGTGTGTGGGCCACTGGGTGGAAATGGGCGACTGCATAGCTGAAGTTGGGTTTAAATTGCATTGAATGTCAGAGGTGAACCATCTGTATTTGCTTTTCTGTGCTTTGATTTGGGCTGAAAGGCTGAAAGGCTGAAAGGCTGAAAATGAATGACTGCATGGATAGAGATTGATTTTAATTGCAATAAATGTTAACAGCAAACAATTTGTATTTGTTTTTTGTTGAGTTATCCAGCAACACAACAGACTCTTCAGGCAAGATATAACCGTTGCAGGCATATACAATTTGAA
Source organism: Zoroaster sp. YZ-2022 (assembly GCA_029582265.1). NCBI lineage: Eukaryota > Metazoa > Echinodermata > Asteroidea > Forcipulatida > Zoroasteridae > Zoroaster > Zoroaster sp. YZ-2022. Next base: position 19,428,792 of record CM055837.1, read on the forward strand.
TTTGTTTTTCGGTGCTTTGACTTTGGCTGAAAGGGTGGAAATGGGTGACGTGTCTAGATGAAGATGGGTGAATGCAGTGAATGTCAAGGTGAACAATTTCATTTGTTTTTCGTTGCTTTTAATGTGGGCCTTATGTGGGCCTAATGGGTGGAAATGGGTGAAACGTATACATGAAGATGGGTTTAAATGCAGTGAATGTCAAGGTGAACAATTTGCATTTGTTTTTCATTGCTTTGATTTTGGCTGAAAGGGTGGAAATAGGCAACTGCACAGATGAAGATGGGATTAAATTGCAGAAAATGTCAAAAGTGAATACGTTTTATTAGCTTTTGTGTTACTAAATGAGTGGGTGGTTGAAAATTGGTGACTGAATGGATGAAGATATATATTTTGAAGTTGGATTTTAATTTTAGTGAAGGTCAAAAGTAAGGCTGTGTCAGGTATCCAGATACCCGACTGAAAATGTCATTACCCGGTACCATTTTTCAGTTCCAATTAACCGTAAACGACTTTTTAAAATTCCGACTGAACGATTTAAGCTACATAAAATAATGGAAGTCTCTGATTGTTTGCTAACAAAATGAAGACAACTTGGATGAAGGCTTTAGAAGTAACATTTGCTGACAACCTTTCACATACTTGCCGACTTTTGTTTGAAACTTGTGTTTATGTATTATGACTTTAATTAAACAAGAGGAACTTATGTTCATATTGGTTATTTTATACATTCAGGAGTAGTTTTGTGTTTTTACGGTTTACGGGTACCTGGGTATTCAAAGATTTCAAATTTCGGGTATCCGGTTCCCGAAATAACCAAAAACGCACAGCCTTAGTAAAAAGTGAACTATTTATATAATATACATTGTATTTGTTGGTCGATTTGTTGTTGCATGAGATGGTTGATTTGATCATATAAGATATGTGAGATGCAAGATATGGGTGTGTGGATACCTGCCCGAGTAGTGATGCACTTAGATTTCCCCTTGGAGGTGGCTTGATCACACTCTCAGCATCCGGGGGACATAAGGAGTGTACATGTCCCCCCTCCTGCATTTTAAAATCCCCTCCCCCATTTAGAAAATTGAGTATGAAAAATGTAATAAAGGTACTTTGCAACTCTGCACCAGCTGTTAAGAGATGGAGCTCAGTAGCAACAAACTGAGACTGGCTTTGCAGTACATGAAGGTATAATCCTATTCCAAGGGCACATTTTTGTTTATTTTATCAGTTTCAACCGAGATGTGCCCAACATAAAAGAACATCTTGAGATCAAAATCATTCTGGATGGATGACGTTCCACTGTGTGGGCTTGACGTAAGAGTAATATCATGCCACCTCAAACCGTGCCAATCGCTACCTCTAAGGTACAGTCTAAGGAAATTGCACTACTCTGCCAATTTATAAGGTCTTAAGATTGCCATCAAAATCTGCCCTTTTTTTGTGAGAGTACGTTGATTATTGCGTCTTCACAGATCAGCCTTTTGCACAAAGCGTAATAATGACTGCACAAGAGACAATGACTATAGGATGTGGGTCTGTTACTATGAAGGAGGTCAGACAGTGGCATGTGGGAACGATGATAAAATTGCAATTATATGCCGCACAGTACAGTGTGATTATTATGAACTCTCTGATAGATGGGATCAATTTCACATATCCCATAGATGTCACATATCCCATGATGTGTTTTCGTGAGGACAGGAAATTATTTAGCTCAAAATATGAGGAAATATTTTGTTTCTAAAGCTCATTTTAAACAGGAATTCTTGATTTTTGTGTGTTGTATAATGCACGAAAAGTGGATTGTCGTGGCCGAGTGGTCTAGCGCACTGAACTCAAGTTCTGGTGTTGCCAGCAGCAGAGTGTGGGTTCGAGCCCCGGCCGTGACACCTGTGTCCTTGAGCAAGACACTTAACCATAATTGCTTCTCTCCACCCAGGGGTTAAATGGGTACCTGTGAAGGCAGAGATGGTTTGCTCTCTATGCGCTAGAAATGGCAGCAATTGAGCTGTATACTCCCCAGGAGCTGAGATGGTTTCAGGAATGATTTATGAGCCTTATGAGCCTTATGAGCAGGGATAATAATATACGCTGTGGCGCCCACTTAGTTGGAGGATACGTGATCTATATAAATCTATACATTATTATTATTATTATTATTATTATTATTATTATTATTATTATTATTATTATTATTATTATTATTATTATTATTATTATTATTATTATTATTATTATTATTATTATTATTATTATTATTATTATTATTATTATTATTATTATTATTATTATTATTATTATTATTATTATTATTATTATTATTATTATTATTATTATTATTATTATTATTATTATTATTATTATTATTATTATTATTATTATTATTATTATTATTATTATTATTATTATTATTATTATCAAATTGTGAATTTTGTGTTGCAAATTGTGGATTGTGCATACCATTTTGCTAGTCTATACAAGCAAATCATTCAATTAAGGGGCAAGCTATGTATTTGGGATACAACCAGAAAAAGGTAGAAATATTTGTATGTATTTCTAATGCTAATTTTGGAGAGAAAGTCTTGAGGTTTATGACGCAAATTGTGAATTATGTATATCATTTTTGCACTGCATTACAAGGTCAATTATTCATTGGGTGAGCAAGATCTATGAGTCCATATGGCCGGATTTATTTTAAAGATACCTTTATATCAGGGTTTGATGTTTGACAAGTGAAAAATAAATGAGTAAAGGAACTAAACCATTATCCTGACTTTGAAGTTCAAACCTACAAACCTGGAGCTATTTATAATAAATGAAATTTATTCTCTGATGGTACTAATTTCACTTTTCTTAAATTTATTGCACCTCAAACAAAATTATTTTTTACACAAAAATTACAATTTACCTTTTCTAAAATAAAACAAAAATAACAAGTACTGTGAGTTTATCATACGGTGTTAAAATTCTTCTATAACTACCTCCCAGACAAAAACCTATATAAAAATGTACCTCTGAGACATAAAATTTAGTTTAATGTTGTTCCAAGAACTATATCTACATGTATTACAGGAAGAATGACGTCTCAAAGCACTTGTTTTATTTTTACTAGTACGGCTGGAATAGTTAAGCTCTGAAAATCTCCATGAGAGAATCATTGTACGCTTGATTTGACATGTGGACACCCTTGATGGGTGGGTATGCTTGAGGTGACTTGCGCATGCTGTTATTGGACGAAAAACACTCTGTGTTCTTCATTTGTTTTTAGCAGAATGGCAAACAGTGCTTAGGAGGGAATGACGTCACCAGAGAGTGCCTTTGTGGGAAACGTGTGAACAAATTCCACATCACAATGGCAAAGTACAGCCAGGAACAATTTAAGATTACTAAATCCAGTCCAATTGACAATGAGACATATGGTCTGTTCTGCCAAGCAGTTAAATAACTTCTTTGTTGACTTCAATTTATGGGAAAAAAACTCAACAAACGGTAAAATCCCTTAATATATGATAATGTAGTAATTAACATGCTACTATGGTCTTGATAATGGATTTCTATACAAAATTTTAAAGATCCCTACAAAAAAAGCACTTTTGGTGTTTTTAATCAAATTTTAAGAATTGAAATATTACACTTGAAAAGATGTTTGATGTATTGTGTAAGGTGGTGGATATTTTTCTCTGTAAGTATTCCCACTAGTGTAGGAAGATAATAAATCTATAAATAACCAAATATACGTGTACACTAAATGTACTGTACTGTATGTGTACATGTACATGTACATACACTGTAACATATAAGGGAGACAAATCCTGTCAGTGCAATAACATCCTATTAATAAAGCTGACACAACTCTGTTGCATTAATGTGTTTTGCTTCAAGTAAGAATGTGGTTATTTTCCTAAATTACCAAACATACACGCAAGACCAACGGCATTAGATACAAATTTGTACTAAAACAACAGCATATAACAATAGAGATTTTCACATGGTGTCACCGCAATTAGTCTTACTTAGCATATATGTACTAAAACAACAGCGTCAGTGTAAAAATAGAAATGGTTGAAAATACAACCTTTCGCATTATTGCACTGATATAATGTACATGTACATACAGCTCAAACCCACTCATCCCATTATACATTATTTTCCTAAAGTCGTAAGTGTCCCTCCCAATGCATCACCTTCTTTCACCATCCCAATTACACAGCAATCATAATTTCCATCCTCCCAAAATAAAGTTGTTTTTCCCTTTTGTTTGGGGGGGGGGGGAGGGGGCAGGGGGAGAGCTACTTTCCTTGTTCCCCTAAGGGCCTGTATCACTGCTCTTCAACCCTGCCCTATCTCTCCGATCTACCATGGACGGAAAACCATACAGGATGTCCCTACCTATTTTTTCATCCCCAGAGCCAGATGAGGGGCTGAGTTGTCCGACTTGATGAGTGGAGATTAGATTTGGTGCTCTTTAATGGCCGAGGATATGCACTGCATGTACATGTTAGGGCAATGTGATAGCTGCAAAGAGTCTGAGGTTAATTGCTCAGGGGTGAAGGCGTCCGGGATGGTGGGGGAGAGGTGAAAGAGGGTTGAAAGAGGAGGCAGAATAAGACCACCAGGGAAACAGAAGGGGAAAGAAAATGAAGGGATTGAATGGAGGAAAGGGATGTTGGAAGGAGATGTTACATGGAAAACGTTGAGGAAGAAAATATATGATGGATCGTTGGGAGTAAAGAGAAGAAATGGACCATGGACAGGTAGGAGAACAAGATGATAAAAAGTATTGTAAGTAAGGATGGGTGTGGAGGCAGGACGGGCACATGAAAATGATAGATGGTGTGAAGATGGGACAGTAGAGGGTTAGAGAGAAAAGAAGGAGAAACAACGAGCCTTTTTCTCAATAAATTCTTTAAAAAAAGATCCTTTATCACACTGCAGCCATCTTTGTCTGATTCAAAGAACACGAGTATGAACAAAGTGGTGATTCTCAATACTTACAAAGGGGACCAGACTATTGCCTTTCTGTCTCAGTTTGGTTATATGGAGTCATTGACAGTGATAATCGCCAGTCAGGTTACCAAGGATAAATAGTTAAACAAAAACAAATACATTTTAAAAATAAAACAAATGGTAGCTATGTAATAAAGGCCAGAGGTGAAAAGGTGAAAAGGTGGAAGACGTTCCAGATTCGAGGAAAATCAGGTCACTTACGAGGCAATTGAGAGCCGAGATGCATTGCACTTTGGAGGGGGTTTCATCAGATAATAATCTATTTGCGGGAATATTTTGCAATATCGGCGCCGAGAGTGCAGCCATGGTGATCAACTGAGATCAGAGCTTATGGGCACCGTGTACTATTCAAGTGCAGCTGATTAAAAATTCACGCTGGTTCACGTCATGGGGAAGGGGAGTTCTTTGTCATTGATGGATGTATGCTAATTGTATATTAAAATCGTTTGCCGTGTAGCTATAAATATTGCTCAACTCAATTAGGGCAAACCTTTTCCCCTTTATACCCAGTGCTCAGTGTCTACCTTGTTCTCATGACCAGACCTCGTTCTCATGACCAGACCCTGTTAAGCAAAATGATTTCCACAAGGCTAATTGGCTACTACAAAATAATATTCAAAATATTATTTTGAGGAAACAAAATCTTTAGATTTATTTTATAAGATTTAAGGCTTTGCATGGTGGAGTATTGATATCATTTTGGTTTGCAGTAACACCATGTGTTTATCTCAACTATCACTAAGTGAGGTACATGTAACAGGTTCTGAAAAGAACGGTACCATATCGCACAATTCGTTCCTCAACTATCGCTAAGTGAGAATGTGGCTCAAGGAGAACCATGGGGTCTTCACAGGGTCTTCTCTATGTTTCTAATAGCGTGCTCTAATCTCTGTCAGGAGAATGAAGAGGTTTGGAGATGCAGCTCCTTAAGTTGAGAGATGTTTTATGCAATAAGGTTCTTTTTAGAACCTGTTACCTTACTTAGCAGTAGTTGAGATAAACGCATGGTGTTACTGCAAACCGATACAATATAGATTTATTTTCTTCATATTATAATGCAAATGTTTTGATGATGGATTTTATCAAAAAAGAAAGAAAAAAATGGGAACCAATGGTCATACATGTTACATGTAAGGACCTGAATCTTCCATATAACAACAAAAAATATGTATTGGAGTTGGGCTGGGGGAGTGAAGATGTAGAGAGATTGGAAGGTTTTGTACAAATCTGATCAATATCTTTGATATTGATCCCGAAGAGAACAATATAAAAAAATGGGTCACACAACCACCTTGGTACACAGCCTATTTTGTCTGTCTGGAAATTTCAAATCCAGAGCAAACTAGATGGCCACTACATGATAAACTGTCAGATCACAGCTCGATTTTGCTATCCAAACTAGCGTACATAAACTATGAGAGGGGAGATATCTATCCCATTTTGGAACAGGAAATCGGCCGACTGGCCATGAAATTGTTATGGAGAGGTGATTTTCACCTGTCTCTGGAGATTGCCAGAGGAGATGGCTAGCCAAGCATTCTCTAAAGTCCATCCCCCCCCCCCCCCCCGCTCAAGGAATTTCCCCCTCTTTATATAAATCTTATTCTGTATTCTATGTCAGATCTGTATTAATATTTAAGAATATTTAAAGAAAAAAATCACCTGTTTGGGGTTTTTATTTTCAACCCTAACCTTCCCAAATCCTCCAAAATCCTCTTTGCTAAAGTGAAGAATTTTAAAGGATTGAGGTTACATGCTACATACTCTTTGCTAAAGTGAAGGATTTGGGAGGATTGAGGTTATTAGGCATACTTGCCTTTCCATGGTATATGTACATCCATGTTTGTTGTAGTGATTGCAAGGTCAGTGCTTGGGTCAGTGGACACTGTTTATTGCTCCATGCATGCAGGGAGGGTCCCTGGCCATGTACATGTATCACAGATTAGAAACATGTGTGCATACATGTCATGTGTTTGCTTTACTGCTGAAGGATTTTGGAGGATTCAGGTTATGTGTAAGCAAATGGGCCTAGGGAGTTAGGGTTAATGGCAATTTCAGGAATTTTTGGATCTAATCAGAACATTGCTTATTTCATTCCAGTAAAACACATATTTCAGTAAAACAGATACATGTATTTCACTAGATATTAAAAGGTTGGTTTAACAGCAATTAAATGCCCAGCTAATTTTGTAATGGGATCCATTGTAACTTCAATTCAGGATAAATTTACTTGTCATTAAAAGCATTTGTTATCCTCTCAAATAAAACGGTTCTGATCAAAAGAAAAACAGCCGGAAATTTCTGGTTAAATAGCGAAAAACCTGGACGATACATCTTTAACAAAGGAACTGACAGCACCTGCTTCACACATATATTGATTCTGACACCGTTTGATAGTAAAAGTAAAAGGCATACATGAGTTAGGTATTTCTCCAAATAAAATATTATCAACAGGAGATGGAAGTAATAATAAGCAGAAAAGTGGTTTATAAATTAAACAATTCTATTTTTGAGTAACATAAACAAATTATAAATTATTTTCAAGGACTTCCCAACCTAAAAGATAAATTATTGACTTTCGAGACTACAGGAATATTTGGTGAAAAGTGGTTATACATGTATGACACAATTGCTATTACTGTTTCCAAGGGGATTTCTTTTAATATTAAAAAGTATATGTCCTAAAATTTACTATGAATGCTGTGGTTACGTACACGTGAAACAGCTAATGTAGCTATGCACAAATGATGTTCAATACATCCACATGCTGTGCCTGCTCTAACTAATTATATCCACCATTCACCATACCCAGAGCTATAAGCTTGGGCGATGACACGATAATATCGAATATCGCGATATTTTTTTCTACGCGATTATGATATCGAGAACTTTTTAAATCATCGAGATATCGGCAGATCGCGATGAAAAAAATACATCGCGATGAAAAAAATATATCGCGATAAAAAAAAATTATCGTGAAGAAAAAAATATATCGCGATTAAACAAAATCCTCGATTGTCATTTGGGCCAGAAATTCCCTGGGAAAAAACTTAGGAAGTCTCTTCAGCTTTCGTGAGAAACAAAATCGAACTACTTCTGTAGTAAACCGACTGTCAAGATCACAAACGAGCCGCCTGACAGGGTGTTGTTTAATAATCCACCGCCACTCAAAAAAATCTATTAAGACTGATTTAAGTGTTGGGATTGAGTGGGGTATTTGATCCAGCAATGTGGAGACAATGTTTACGTCTCACTGTCTATCCATGGTGGTCTGTGACTCTGACTATTATATCATACATATTTAAATATATGCAGAATATGGGCGTTGCCTTAAAAACACATAGTCATGAATTAAATCAAAGCATGGATCGGCAGCGGCTCGATCAAAGTTGGGATTAGGACACTATTATGTTGTACCATACTGGGACTCTTGTCTCGTGTGACAAAACACATACACGTACTCTTGATAAACCATGTGACATTTATTTAAAATAGTGTGACTACAATCCACATTTTCTGAATCATATGGTTTTATTCTCCACTGTACTATGCAGGAATAAACCTAGTCACGTGTTTATACTATGACCCAGTCACGTGGAACGCGTGAATCACGTGAACTCGGGCTGATGATTTGATTGGGACGCACGACGCAGTAACCGTCCCACATAATTATTATGCAAACGATTTGCCAATAGCGATGGGTGCGTTTTTGCGACCCTAACCAGAAACGTGTTTGGGCTTTGGTCATTGGTTAAGCGTTTTCGCAAGTTCGGTTGTGCATGCTGCGATGACATCGATATCATGGTTCTGACCAAACATAAACCGAACTTTGTGATCGGTTACGCTTAGTTTCAAGATGGCGGATTGTAAAAAGTGTTAAAACATGATTAAGTGATTGTTCGTATACCAGTATACATTGTATCTTTCAAGTTACTAGCACTCGCGAGTAAGTTCTATTTTGAGAAACGTTGATGACTGAACATGTCACAAACTGAAAACAATTGTCTGGTTACGTTCGCATTTTCGCGTAGCTGTGCCGTTTTGTTTCTGGTTAGGGTAGCGTAAACCCGCCCCATATATTGCACTCATGAACTGCGCAATTGCACGTGTCTCTCAGGTAAGCACTGGCAATTTATCGTGACGCTTGTAGACGGGTACATCCCTGTCATTACCGGCTCTAAAGCACTCATGCGTGAAAAACAAAAATAATCTCGATATTATCGAATATCGCGATATATGTTTGACGATATATCGTTGATGAAAAAAATCGATATCGCCCAAGCCTACCCAGAGCCTGCCATTTTTATGTAATAAAAACGATCAATTTGCGTGTATCATTTCAATAGCTACCAACAAACAGCATAAAAGCACAACTGATGCTTGCTGGTGACCTAAATTCAACTGACAGTGCAAGGTCACAAGATAAAGGCCTATTATTATATGATACATGTTTGATATCGTAATTGAAGCTATTGTTAACTAAGGATTCACAAGGGCTATACTGGGAAGGCCTGACTGGCTCTGATTGGCACTATGGCCCAGATAAATTTTTGGAGGGCTTCAGTTCAAAAACGGATCCTTGGGTGGATCCTTCAATTCAATTCAATTGCACATTCCTATGTGTTTCAAGGTCTCTGTCAATTTGCCTTTGATGTAGCTCCTGCTACTGTTTCATTCACACACACACACACACACACACACACACACACACACCCTCACGCACATTGATTTGTGGGGTATTCCTTTGTTCGTTCTATTATCCCTTTTCCTTATAATTCTCCTGTGGGGTACAAGATTTTCTATAGTTACCTTGTGGGGTCCAATTGTTCTATTGTGTTTTGGACCCCACAACGAATGGTGTGTACGTTCACACACACACACACCCTCACGCACATTGATTTGTGGGGTATTCCTTTGTTCGTTCTATTATCCCTTTTCCTTATAATTCTCCTGTGGGGTACAAGATTTTCTATAGTTACCTTGTGGGGTCCAATTGTTCTATTGTGTTTTGGACCCCACAACGAATGGTGTGTACGTTCACACACACACACGTGTGTAAACGCCTGCAATCGGGGACATCCTTTGTCAAATTCCTTTGTCCAAAAAAGCGGGGACATATTGTTCTCCATTGTGATAGCAACCGGGGACTATTGTCCCTTTTCTTATATGTCCCCGGTTTGAATGCGCTCACACACGCACACACACACACAATCCCGCACGGGGCGTTGTGGGGACAAAATACAAAGGATTTTGGGGATTAAAAACGTTGTGGGGACACACAAAATGTCCCCACAGCTAAGTAATTCCGGATCCCTCTTTTGTTCTCTGTCCCCATAACGCGGCCAGTGCTTGAACACACACACACACACAGTCTTGTATATGGTGTAAACCGAGGACACCCTATTGTTCCCCTCTTTTGTTCCCTTTGTTGTTGGACTTAAACTTTTTGAGGCTTCTCCCATTAGATTTGTACACATTTACCAACCGAGCCGAGGACACTTGCGCCAACCGAGGACCTATTGTTCCCTTTTGTTATATGTCCTCGGTTTACACCATAAACACGTACACACACACACACACACACACACGTGTGTAAACGCCTGCAATCGGGGACATCCTTTGTCAAATTCCTTTGTCCAAAAATGCGGGGACATATTGTTCTCCATTGTGATAGCAACCGGGGACTATTGTCCCTTTTCTTATATGTCCCCGGTTTGAATGCGCTCACACACGCACACACGCACACACGCACACACGCACACACGCACACACACACACGTGTGTAAACGCCTGCAATCGGGGACATCCTTTGTCAAATTCCTTTGTCCAAAAATGCGGGGACATATTGTTCTCCATTGTGATAGCAACCGGGGACTATTGTCCCTTTTCTTATATGTCCCCGGTTTGAATGCGCTCACACACGCACACGCACACGCGCACACGCACACACGCACACACGCACACACACACGCACACAGTCATGAATCTCAAGATGTCTGAGGGCCTTCCATTGTTCTTCCATTGTTTGGACTTTAACATTTTGAAGCAATCTCCATTGGTTTTGTACACGCCGTTTTCCCGAGGACAACGAAGAACAAAGAACTGCCGTCCGAGGACCTATTGTTCCCTTTCTTACATGTATATGTCCTTGGAGGGTTTGCAGTGCAAGCCCACACACACACACATTTGTTATTGCCTGCAATCGGGGACTTCCTTTGTTCCATTTCTTTATCCTGGCAAATTGGGACGTATTATTCTCCATTGTGATAGCAACCGGGGACGTATTGTCCATTTTGTTATAAGACCTCGGTTTGAATGCCTACACAAACTCACCCCTCCCCCCAAACACACGTGACACAAATTGAACAATTGCACTTGGTGTTTGGGCTCGCCCCGAACACCTAATTCAAAAACAAGTATCATACATTATAAAAAGTGGACAGTTTTATTTTTTATTTTTTATTTTTTATTTTTTTTGTAACTTTTTCATGTTGCCTTTGATATAAAGGCTCCTGCTACTATTTTATACACAACTAAAAATTCAAACACATTATAAACGGAGGAAGTATTTTTAGTTTTTAGTATAGAAATAAGTTTTTTGTAAAACTTCATGGTGTTATCCCACCAATATCCACCTGTTTTAAATAGAAATCTTTTATCTTGACCAATTTTTAAATATTTTATTTTGTATTATGCATTAGAGCGAGCAAATAAATAAAATCAAAACAAATTAAGAAATGGTTTCAATTATTAAGTGGATTGTTCAGGTTTTTCATTATATTTTGCTCTTTTTTTTGGGGGGGGGGAGCACAAGAATGTTAAAACTTGCTAATGATTTGGTTCAAATAAAATTCTACTGTCATTAGTTGTTTTGCCTTTAAATTTGTAACATTTTAGGGTTATGGTAAGCAACTGCCAAATTTGATTAAATCAAAATAAATCCAAATTAAATTGGACTTATTGTACTTCATGTACATTTTTAGTGCAATTTCTGTGACTATGGAAGCATTGGCCAAATTAAATTCCCTAAATGAAATCAAATCCAAACAGTTTTAACAAAAGACAAATACAAAGACCATCGGTGATCTGAGAGGCTTCTGTAATTCCGCTTTAGATTTGTTTATGAAGATGGCGAGTCACTGAGTCAGAAACATTCTTTGTTGGGGTCCTTATAGCTCTAGGGGGAAAGCATATTGTGCATCAATTTAAAATCAAGGTGATGTTTTTTTATAGATTAGCCTGGGAAAAGAAAACAGACGCTGACACTGGATGTAGGTCACCTTGAGTTGAACAAAAGTGACATTACAATAGAGAATGGTGGGAAAACATTCAAGCTTACAGGAGTTATTGGAGCGATCTCTGAAGAAAATATTTCCCAGGAGTTGAGATCATAAAGATGCTTAGCTGATACAATTTCAAAAAGAGCTGAAAGTTTCACATAGCAGTTAATATCATTTTTTTAATAGCTAGAATTGTACCATCTAAACTTTCATGCAATGTATGTTCATACTGGCTTTGGTAGCAGGTTGAAGGTATTTTATTGAGGTACAAGATTAGTATTTGGAAAAATACATTAATTCAAACCTCAAGTTTTCAAAAAATACGTCTTTATCAAAGTGCCTAAATATTTGAGAAAATGTCCCAAAAAGCAGGTTTTTTTAAAATGTTTTTAAATTTTACACAAAATTGCCGGTGGAAGCTTTTTGAAAAATGATAGCACCTCAGAAATATTTTAAGGGATCTTTGATATCATAAACTGTACACAATAAAGTGTAAAACTATGATCATTTATATTTTATAAGGTAAATTATTGGTAAATACCAGATTATCAACTTAACAAATTATTATCTATAAACTTAGTTGGTGTAAAGTTGGTACACGCAACCCTTCGTCAAACATAACATAAAATACTTTTTAAATTTGTTCGTCGTTTTCTAATTAACCGGAGCACCTATTGTGATGAAACTTTTACAGGTTAGTTTAAAAGGACAATATCGTCACGATCAACAGGGCATGGAATTAATAATGTCGGGCATTTTAAAGTGCTCTTAAACAAGGTATCAGAGCGCTGTACATTATTACCCCTGCTCATCAGGCGCATAAATTATTCCAGAAACCATCTCAGTTCCCTGGGGAGTATACAGCTCAATTGCTGCCATTTCGGAGCATATGGGCTAATCAAACACAACAACCAACTCTGCCCTCACAGGTACCCATTTACCCCTGGGTGGAGACAAGCAATTATGGTAAAGTGTCTTGCTCAAGGACACAAGTACCACGGTCACGGACAGGATTCGAACCCACATTCTGACGACTCAGCCACCAGAACACAAATCCGATGCACTAAACCGCTCGACTATGGCACTCCATAGGGTTATGGAGCGCTCAGCGACTGAAAATAATACCCAACAAGGTCATATTACCATTGCTGCTGCTGTATGAGCCAGTAATTTTCAGTCACTGTATTCATCTTAAGGGACAAGGGCCAAATTCATGGTACAGCCAAGCCTTTGAGAAGCCCGGCCAGGCCCAGGCTTTTCCCCTGCCTACTGGCCTGTATAATGAGCTCTGCTTGCCTGGGTTAGGCCCTCCAGAAGCCCAGGTTATGTTGATTGGCAGGTACTGTATTGTTACAGGATTAGGACTCACAAAAGACAATTAGGAGGCCCCGGTAGCCTAGGCCTGGCCAGGCTTCTCAAAGGCTTGGCTGTACCATGACTTTGGCCCTCCTCCCTAAACTAGGACACAGATTCCATGCCCTATTGAAAGTCTGCTGTGATCGTTATGATATTGTCCCTTTAACCCTCCTACTGTTTGACCATTTGAAACCATTCAAAATTTCCACTTACCAAAATGCCCATTGGTTTTGTACACACATGGTGATACCATTTGAACGGTGTTGGTTGCAAGCTTTACTACCATTCCAATCCATTCAAATGCATAGAGGGTCCATTGATTCACCACTTAGAAGTATCCAAACAAGGTTTTGTATTAGCTGTACTACCATTTGGAAAGATCCAAACAAGGTTTTGTATTAGCTGACCTACCATTCAAAACCATTTGGGGGAAATCAATACTGTACAGAGTTATTTCACCATTCAAAACCACAAAAGCGAATGGTTTCAAATGGTGGATCAACTTGTATGAAAAAGCTACCAGAAGTAGGAGGGTTAATATACATTGCTTGTATGTAACGTTACAAAATACTAATGTTGTACCTTCCCTTTAAAGTATTTGTATATCATAAATTATATCATCCATCTTACCATAAAATAGTTAATATATTTTCAATATTTTGATCATACAAATTGAATTATATATTTTGAATTGTTCATACTACCCACTTCAGGAAATACATGAAAGGGCATTGACAGAAGAAAAATAAATACTTCATGCGTACCCTCACCTCAAACAAAAATAATCAACCTAGTCAAGTGGCCTTTATTATCCAAAATCAATATTGTTTAGTTTGAGGTACACAGACATGAAATAAATAAACGGCACACATGTTCACAGAAATAAACAGTCTAGAGGCTTTACTATTGATCGATTCTAATTAAACATACAGCGCGGTTACTGGTACTGTATGTACAAAAAAATACACGCACACGGAAATGGACAGGTACATGTACTGTGTAGCTGGATGTCATAAAATGTTAATCCAAATACATGTACGTTATACTGATACACATACAGACCTGTAAATTCTGTTTAAACCCGCCTACTTTTGGTACCTTTTTCATACAAGTTGATGCACCATTTGTAACCATTTGCTTTTGTGGTTTTGAATGGTGAAGTAACTGTGTACAGTATTGATTCCCCAAATGGTTTTGAATGGTAGGTCAGCGGAAAAAACCTTGTTTGGATCTTTCCAAATGGTAGTACAGCTAATACAAACCTTGTTTGAATACTTCTAAGTGGTGAATCAATGGACCCTCTATGCATTTGAATGGATTTGAATGGTAGTAAAGCTTGCTACCAACACTGTTCAAATGGTATTACCATGTGTGTGCAAAACCAATGGGCATTTTTGAAAGTGGAAATTTTGAATGGTTTCAAATGGTCTATCAGTAGGAGGGTTAAGAGTAACATATGTACACGATGTAAATCATGTTTAATTTTGGTACAAGTTTGTTTTAAAGTTTACAGGCTTTGCATGATGGAGTATTGTTATTGGTTTGGATTGCAGTAACACCATGTGGGTTACATCTCAACTATGGAGAAGTAAGATTGGGGGTCTGATAAGAACTGTACAGGTCTCAGTGGCGTAACTACATGTAGGTCCAATTTTAAGGGGGGGCACTAGGAACTAGGAAAGTTGTTGGAACCGAAAAATGGAACTGGGTAATGACAGTTTTGGTTGGGTATTCGGATACCCGGATACCTGACACAGCCTTAACAGCAGGGTACATAGCCTCCTGAACCTCCTGGATGTTTAATTTTTGAGGATTTACAGACTCTCCACATCCCCACAAGCAAGAAATTAGAGGTTTGACCCCAATACAGGTTACTTCTTTCTTTCCTTGGTGGCTACTTTTCTTCTTCTAAGAAAATTTTGAAGCAAAGGGAGATTTGTAAAAAATCCTGAAATCAGGAACAACCCTGGGAAATCACAAGTCTGTAACAGTTTTACATAAAACGTACTTGGTGTAAAGTTGATAAGAGTATACATGTAAAACCTCCCTTTGACTACTTCTGTCTGATGCATTTAACAAAAAATAATGCATATTTTGATTCAAAGAATATTAAATAATTCCTTGGGGGATGTCAAATTAAAAACCAGTTTTAAGTGTAACACATAGCTCAAACACACATTTTCATTATAATAATTCTCACATAATTCTCTCTTTAAGACTAAAAGTATCAAATTTTTATGTAAATATTATAATTTAAGCGTGTTGTTTGATCAATGTTCAATGGAACCATGTCCTCGTTCAATATGCCATCAAAGGCTCAACCCATTGTAGCAAATACTGTCAGCCCTGATGAGTGATCGGTTATGGATGGGACACATGTGGAAGTGGAACACAAATAAACCTTGTGCAAATAACAACCTCTTCCGCTCACCAATATTATTATATTATTACCCAATATTGTTAACTTGGAGCTTGATTTATTCAATTTCGACTCAAATGTTAAAGGCTGTATGGCAATTCCATTCCATTACATTTTTTAGGTTTTGGGCCCACTCTTTAATGTCAATAAAATATCACTCGTCAGGTTTTTCACAGTAGTTGCATTATACACAGACCTTACTCAGCACAAAATAAGAATTTCAGAAATTTGTTATACACACACATATGTAGCAAAAACGTAAAAAATGTGAGTACCCAGCATTTTTTCTTTTATATAGCGTACTTATAACTTATAATTTCTGAAATTATTTTTTTTGTGCTGAGTAAGTCTGTGTATAATGCAACTACTGTGAAAGTAATGAGTGAAACGTGTATATGTAAGGAAATTATGGCATTAAGAGTGGGACAAATACCCTGTACATATACAGTCAATGTGTACACATGATACACAATTTGTGACAACCACCCTATTAAGATCTTCATCTCTGAAGTTTCATCCCCCACCCCAACTACACACATTTCAGAGAAACTTGGAAAAGTACTTCGTCTCTTCCCTACTCCATACCAACATATGATGTACATCTTTGTGATGATGAATCAAGACTGGTTTTAAAACCAGGGATTCTTATTTGAAGTAAGTGGAACTCAATTTCATTAAGTGAGACTAAATTTTTGTTTGGATATGAACCCATCCCCACTCCTTCAGCACCCCCCCCCCCCATGGGCATTTGAATAATTAATCATAGAGCTGAATACTACACCCCTTCTGACGATATTTTTTACTAAAAAATGAAGAATTGCAGACTAGTGCATGCAAGTACACCTTCAGACTGTACATGTATATTGTAACATCATATCAAAATATACATATACAACAGTCTGAGCCATCACTGCAAATTTCAATAGTAGGCCAATTCACTACCCATGGGCCAATTATGGTTAGTGTTTATACAATGTATTGTACCTCATTCAAGTGTAGCAGCCCCAATTTCTATAGTATGA
Organism: Zoroaster sp. YZ-2022; assembly: GCA_029582265.1. Classification (NCBI taxonomy): domain Eukaryota; kingdom Metazoa; phylum Echinodermata; class Asteroidea; order Forcipulatida; family Zoroasteridae; genus Zoroaster; species Zoroaster sp. YZ-2022. The sequence continues at coordinate 19,445,876 of CM055837.1, forward strand.
TTTTCCCCCGAGCAAGAAACCATTTCCCGCAAATCTATAGTACAGTTTTTTTCCCAGTGCAAACCACTTCCCTTCCAAATTGTACTCCCGCATCGATTTTTCCCTCCTTACTATCTCACTCAAGGTCAGTATCTTTCCAGAGATAACTGTCGTATCCCGAGATGAACGTTGTATATGTCAACTATTGGGAAATCATATATGTTTTTTCTCTCCTTACCTTGATAAACAAACAGCAAATATTGATACAGGATGCAAGATGCGTTACCAAGGACAACAAGACATGGAGGATTGGCGTCAGATGGGCCAGCCCGATGGTTGATATTCGTCAGGAGAAAGGTATGTGTGAAGAGGACAGAGAATGGACATGGGTGAAAATGGGAGGGTCGAGAAAGTGAGAAAATGAGAGAAGAAATGAGATAAGGTAGAAGATGGTGTGAAGAGAGTGAGAATGGAGGAAGGGGAAAGAAAAGGGTTTAGGAAAAGAGGAAATACAGATACAGGGAGAGATGGGAAAAAGGAAAGAAATGACAAATTATTAGAAATTTTCAAGGTCATATGTCTGATATTGTAAATATTACCTGTAAAAAAAAACATGTTACTTGTAAAAGGCAGCAAAAGAAGTTTAAGCTCGCTCACCCCCCCCCCCTGAAACATTTAATAAAACAATAGATAATATTCCTTCCTTCGGACACACTCCCCCACTTAAAATCACTTCCTAACAATCAATTTAAAAATAGCTCCAACTACAAATTAAAAATGTTATTATTGTTTTTTTCAAAACAACAGTCAGCTACCGGTAAACCCCACACACTAACTGATCAACTTTCTGGATTGGATACCATTTATCCAGAATCAACACATGACCTCCACGGCAAATTTCTTCATACAAGTTTTCTTAATCCTAGAATAATTAATCTACCCTTGGCTTCCGTTCAATATTTACACCCGATGTTATCGTATGCCAATGTTTGAAGTATACCACTTTATAGAAAAATATATCACAGAGTGGGTTACACTATACGCACACATGAAACAGAACCCTCTTCAAGTATTCATAATCCAAGACACACACCACTCAGAGATAGTCTTTCATGTGCAATAACCCTTCGATCCATCTGACTATCCCCTATCCCAAACAGGAAATGCAAGCATAAATTGAAAGTCCAGCTGCTGATCAGCACAAATCAGAATTTACACATTCTATAAAGAGTCGAGTCCCTTCGACTGAACAAACATCGAGGCTCCTTCAATGAGAGCTGTGCGTGACATTTACCCGTCCAGGTAGAGCCGGCAGAGCCTGATAACATTCAGGTTATGTTTCTTTCGACCCCCCAGGTACCAAACGTCAAAATCCGGTAAATTGGCACTGGAAGAGGATAACTCTGTTATCAAACAGTCAATTAAAGTACACTTGAAAGTTATACCACAACCTTGGGTGATTTGCAACCACACAATTCTAGAATGTGCCAAATCCATGAACTCTTTGTTTCCGAATGTCATATTGTTTAAAGAGGAGTCAATATTAAATATATTTTAAAGTTAAACAGCAGGCTTGCTATGACATGTGAAAGTAATCTCTTGAGTTAAGGATTGTTCTGAAAGGAACATTTGGTTCAACTATATATCATATCAATAAGTGTGATGTATTTTCATTACTTCATTGCCAATGAAGGCTGTGCGCTTTTGGTTATTTCGGGAACCTGATACCTGAAATTGGAAATTTTCGAATACCCGGGTACCCGTAAACAATTTGTAAAAACACATAAATACTCCCGAATGTATAAAATAACCAATATGAACAAGTTCGTCTTGTTTAATTAGAGTCATAATACATGGACTAACTGCAGTAATTTTCTTGTGTCTATATTAAAAATGACTCGTAGCATCCACATTCCCCACACAATAATGTTAACAAAAAATTGAAGACTTCCATTTGTGTGGCCCAAATGTTCAGTTGGAAATTTAAAAAGTCGTTTACGGGTAATTGGAACCGAAAAATGGAACCGGGTAATGACAGTTTCGGTCGGGTATCTGGATACCCAGCACAGCCTTATTGTCAATGCAGTATGGTATACTACCTTTAATCCCCTCCCATCTCCACCCTGGATTGCAGCCGTTGTCAATGCCATCACAGCCATTAGCCAATGCTTGGTTTCAAATTAATTGCCCATGCTGTAATGTGTTACTGGAGTGACAATTTCACTGGAGATAATTATAACTCTTCCACATGACATTCTACGCCTCCTCATGTTCGCTGAGGCACATCTTACAGCCAGGGTGTCTGTTTGTCCAATGTAATGGTTTCAATGTGGTTTACGTATATGGAAATTACACTTTTAGTACATACATCTACAATGTACCTTAATTTCCTATTTTCAATTATATGAGATGAAAGTAAGTAAGACTAATTGCGGCGACACCATGTGAAATTCTCAATTGAGTAGTAATTAGTTCTGAAAAGAACTGGAGGTTACAACTCGACGTTTCGATCAGTATGCTCTGATCGTCCTCAGGAAATGAAAGTATACATGTAATTTGTTGAAAAGATGATGAGAAAAGATATCATTCATGTCTAAAGTGCTCTCTTTATTCAGTAAAAAAAAAAGGGCTTTTGAAAAAAAAATTATTCCATAAAGTTTTGTTTTAACTTTAATTAAACTTTGACCAATAGACAAATCCTGCATGTCAATCAAACAACACCGAAAAATAGGGTTTCCCTGACGATTGTTGCTGTCCCTGAAAATAATTTTGTCTGCGGCGCGGTCACTTTAAAGAATAGTGAAACAATTTCCTGTTTTTAGGACAGACTACTCTTTCCTAAATTCTCCATAGAATAAATACAATAAATCTTAATGTGTCTCCAATGTTTTCTCATTAATAACATAAAATAATATTCTGAAACTATCAGAGGTTGTAGGTTGGTGAAATTCTTGCGTCGGGAGATAAACAATTGATTCAATTTTTGCCCTACACCGACGTGTGTATAGCACTGTATACTCATTACTTTCTTAGTGTCTGTGAAAAAACTACACAGGCGACTCGGGCGGGATTCGAACCCACGACCTCCTGCTTACTAGTGCAAGCTCGGTGGTCGAGAGGTAAGACGTCTGCACTAGTAAGCAGGAGGTCGTGGGTTCGAATCCCGCCCGAGTCGCCTGTGTAGTTTTTTCACAGACACTCGGAAAGCACTGAGTATACAGTGCTATACACACGCCGGTGTAGGGCAAAATTGAATCAATTAATTATCAGAGGTTGGTTATCCAACGTATACCTTGATTCGAAGAGTGTACTCTTAGGCATTTTGCCAAAATAACCAATGTCATACCATCCCTTTAATACAGAGTCTTTCTCTATCATGGCTGGATCACTTTTGGTCGAGAGTGAGTTGGCATGACAGACACTTCAAACATAAATTGTAACAGCACGTATTGGCATGATCTTCCTCATAAGGTTCAGAGTTTTTAAATTTGTTGTTAGTATAAATGTTTAGTATATTTAAGAGTGTACGCTATCGATTCGGTTTGCTGTATCACCAAGTGGGTTAAATCTCAACAATCGATAAGTGAGATTTTTGTCCTGATAGGAATGTAGATCTTCGCCTAGCCCACTCTAGGCAGTCTCGGTCTGACGATGACTGTAGAGCAGGCTTGCTCTTGGCAGTCTCGGCCTGACAATGACTATAGAGCAGGCTTGCTCTAGGCAGTCTCCTGATGATGACTAGAGCAGGCTAGTCAAACTGTAGAGACAGCCTACACAATCACAAAGCAATAGAAAATGTGAAATGTATTACACATTTTAAATGGATGCTGGCATGATCCATTTTCCACATCAGAAAGGCATACACACACATCTTAATGCATTTTCACATCTTAGTTTCTATAAATATCTCTTGATTCTTTAAAAGTATGAATGCTTTTACAGACATTGAGTGCAGCACTGGTAATTCTCAGGTTATCAAATTAACAAATATTTATCTAAAAGCATACTTGGAGAAAGTTGGTACAATTACACTGGTCTACAGCCAAAATGCTTCCGAAACAAATGAAGTCAAACTTGACTAATTATGGGTCACTGAGAATGGAAATGATGCTTAAAATTGTTGATTGGCTCTAGTTTTCAAGATCTACATGTACATGTGTACACGTATGGGAATAGCGTATGATAATTCATGATTAAAAATCTGCTATGTACACCATATACATAGTACGTAAAATGTAAAAACTTAAATATCTTGCAAACAGTAGCCAATCAGCAATTTTAATTGTCATATTTGAATTCAGCACATCAAAATCCATAATAAATAGCACATTTTATCTCTGAAGCAGACAACTTTAAAAAAATTGTTGACCAGTGTTATCAATCATACTGAGAAATTGTGCTTTCATCTAAGAGAAAAAAGGAATTGTGATGTTGAATTTCTGTAAGTTGCCTCATTGGAACATAAAAACCTTTGCCGTTTTTATGTTATTTTTCTAAAAAATGTGAGAACCTAAATATATTGTAATACAAATATTTCTTAAAAACTAAAGGGTTGAAATGAAAGTATATTTCCAAATATCAATACCAAATATCAATTGTTGCTAAGGCATCCTGGCATTTCAAACTGACAATTTTTCCTAGAGGTAAAAATTGATTTTGGAAATACCATTTTCTCGGAACCATGTGAAAATTAAGCAGCATTTCTCCATTCAAAGTACAACACTAAGTGGTTACTATATACCAGCCAAGGTGATAATTTGTAATGGTTACCAGGGAAGAGTTTTGGTTATACCGGCCAGGAATTTCAAAGTGTCAATTTTCAATGGTTACCAGGGAAGAGTTCTTGCTATGGTTACCAGGGAAGTACTTCTAGTGTATTCATTATGGAGTTTAGCACACGGTGCCCTTGCCTAGGAGAATGGGTGCATCTTCACCACACAAGGGCTACGATGTGTACAGATCAGCTCAGCACTGACTGCTGGTCCTTGATCTACGGTCCAATGAACTCTTCAAGACCTGGTACTTACATGTACCTATAATTTCATAAAAGGTACTTGCACCTCTTAAAAATGTAAACTGAACAGAATTAAATTATATTCAAATTGAGTTACGGTTAAGTACATACATAATTGGCCAGTCAACTGCTGGTGTCAATGGACTAAATGCAGAATTGTTTAAAGCCGTGGCCATCTTTGTCAGATTCCCTTTACAACACACTAACAATTACAGTACTGGTTATCATTCTGTAAAAGGAGCCAGACTATTTTACCTTCCAGCCTCGGTTTGGTCATGTAGATTTGCATGGAAGAAAAATGGCTGCATCGTGAGAATGGTCTGTCTATAAGTACATGTATAGGTAGTGGCAGTATATTCACAAACAGTACATTTCGGTAATTTTTCCAAAATTCATTTGATCCATCCCAAGAATCATTTATTAATGGGATAATATCGTTACAATCAACAGGGCATATAACCCACATTATAAGTTCACCTTTTAAGTCTGCTCTGATCGTGACAATAGTGTCCCTTTAATTTGCTGTAAAATTGTTAATGAGACTAGCATATATATAATCTGCTCTTTGTTCTTGTTTACACAAAGAACACTCAAATTATCTACAGTATAAATGTCATTATTTTTAACTGAACTATTTTGGTTATTTATTTTTGGTTATTTTAAATAAACTTTGGGAAAATAAACATTGCAAAAAAATTGGTAAGCAAAATTCTCTGCTTAGCAGTTCTATTAAATTGGCCCCTGGTGAAAAAAATGAGTGGTTTCATTGAGCCAAATCTTTCACTTTACACATTTCTTACTTCTCATTATATGCATGTACATCATTTAACAGATAGTGTACCTTGGCTTTTAAATTTGTGGTGTCCCAGTCTGGCATTAAATGCCTAGATGACCGCAAGGATGGTTCTATACAACATGTAATACTCTAGCCATTGCCCATATTAAATTAGAAAGAGACTTACTCTAGGCTATGAATCAATTGACCACCACTTAGCTGCATAATTTAAGTTTGCCTCGTATATGAACCTGAAACACGGGAATTGTGGTGACATTTTCTTCATGGTTACTGTGTACAGCCACTGAAAAATCCTATCCATTACCTTAACAAGCATTTTTTTTCTAAGCTTTCTATCTTATTGGTACATGTACGTAAGGAATATTTATAATTAGTCATTGAAAAATAACCAAATGGTCAAATTTCATTGTTAAACTTAATTAATGTAAAGCTGATGATGGTATCAATCTTCCCTAGTAATAAATAATTCTGAAGACAATTTAAATAATTACCAGTTCAAATTTTAATAGGAAAGAGTACTCTAAACTTCATAAATTCCTAGGATACACAAATTTGAATGCATTTTTATTATTACTTGTGAGCAACACATTTGAAACCTTTAAATGTTGCTCATTAAATGCATATCTTGATACAAATAGAGTTAGCAAATTCATTGAAACAGCCTACATGTAGTTTGCAAACATTTCTGATGTTGTACCTTCCTTTTAATAAGACAAAAATCTGACCAAACATGCCATCCACAATTAAAGCCACCATTGCAGTGAGTAAGCCAGATAAAAAGGCACACAATAGCATCAATAAATTTAATTAACTCGGTGAGGTTGAATGGAAATCCCCCAAACGAATGATACCGACTCCATCATTCATCAATTGACATTTAATTATGACGGCAATTGTAAGACTGTTAGCAGACTATAGTTGAGTCATGCTTTGATGAGTATTTTTCCCCCTTTGTAATGGGTTCATTTTATGAATTTCTTTCTAAAGATGTTTCTTTTTTATCTCAAGTGACTACCCAAATAATTTTAAAGCACCATTTCAACTATGATGGATAAAATTAGATTTTTAAATAATTTGCTCTTTAAGCAGATATTCACTTACCAAAGGAATCCTATACATAGAAATTAATATAAACCCCAACATCCCTCCCTCCCCAAAAAAATGTAATAATAAAAAAAATGTAAAATATAAAAATAGATATAATTAAACATATTAATAATAAAAATGTAATAATATAATGATAATATAACATTATAATGAGATGAATAAATAGGTTAATTATGTTTTGGGTTGACCACTTTAATAATGCTAATGGCAAACAGTATTTTTCCCGTAACAACTGAAATCAAGGTCTTGGTTCAACAGTAATATTTAGAATCTTCCAAAGGCCCCTTGAAATATATTTTAATCACAGATCCCTAAGTTGTTCGCATACAAATAAAACATGAAATTCGTCATCTAGGACATTTTCTCTACACTGATTACAATACCTATCATCGTCATGCCGTAAGATCCAATAATATTTTCACGCCGCTTTTCCCCCCAAACCACCTGGGAAATTACTGGCTTGTTCTTTTGTACTCCACGCTGTGAAGACAGACATTTGCATCGTATGTTGTATGTGGTCCAAACATTTACTTGGATCATGGGATATAAAGCATGCCCAACGGAGTAGGAATAGGCCTGGCAAAGACCAAAGTACAGTGCACTACGCATCTGATATGGACACCAGGGAACAAAAACACATTAACATCCCATTCAAGGCATATTATATGATTTGATGGAATAATTCTGTGATTTTATCCATCCTTTGGGGAACTAAAACAGTGTTGTTATTGGAACATTGTTGTTACTCTGTACAATGCACCCACCCTCAGCAGGCCGGAACACTCAGACATGCACACGGCTGAATAAAAACAAAGCATGTGACTGACATTTTACAAAATGTGTGACCCATTTGGTCAATCTGTGATGTTTGATTGATAAACTGGATGGTGTATTCTTGAGTGCTTCCATCCTTATGGCTCTTCATGTCTTTCAAAGTAATCATTCAAGTATATTTAGGAATGTACACTAAATAGCTGATTTATGCTCATGTGGTTGTACATGTACATGTGTGTATAGTCATTAGTCAACCATGAATTGGGAGATACTATCCTGATTGGATACCTATTCTCCCAACTGGGAGTTTTACTTGTAACTACCACAATCATGGCTACCAACGACAATGATGACCGATTTGTTGCTGAGGCTCAGAGCCGAACTCACGGGTCCTTGTCAGGACCGGCTCTGAGTATCATCTCATCTAACATTGAAGGTCTTACAGGCACCAAACAAGAACTCTTGGCTGACCTTTGTAAACAAACCAACTGTGACATTCTCTGCCTCCAGGAGACTCATCGCGGGACTTCACGAGCTCGCCCTCGCATCTCCGGATTGACCCTCATCGCAGAGAGACCACATGACCAGCACGGAAGTGCGATCTTTGTCCGTAATGGTTTGACTGTGGACAAACTTTCCCTATCAGATAATAATAACATCGAAGTTCTTTCCATTGACCTAATGGGAATCACCATAAGCTCAGTCTATAAGCCACCTCGTGAGCCTTTCGACCTGCCCAGCAGAGCTACTGATGGCAGGATGAATGTGGTCATCGGAGATTTCAACAGCCACAGCACTACCTGGGGATACGGAGAAACTAACGAAGATGGTGAACTTGTCGAGACGTGGGCAGATGCTAACCAGCTGTCCCTCATTCATGACGCTAAGCTCCCTCCTTCCTTCAATAGCGCAAGGTGGAGACGTGGCTACAACCCTGACTTGATATTTACATCTACAAGGATTGCCAACCAGTGCGAGAAAGTCGTTCTCGACCCAATCCCTCACTCACAGCACCGACCGATAGGGCTTAAGGTTAATGCAGTCATTATCCCACGAGCAGTACCCTTCCGACGCCGATTCAATCTGAGGAAGGCAAACTGGGAAAAGTTTGCTAAGGACCTTGACTCTTCTATCCAGGACCTACCTGCTACCCCCCAAAACTATGACACCTTTGTAGAGTTGATGAAGAAATCCTCAAGGCGTAACATCCCCCGAGGTTGCCGCACAAGCTACATTCAAGGCTTGACGGACCACTCCAAGGCGTTGTATGAAGATTACATCGAACACTTCCAGATGGACCCCTTTAGCGAGGAGACACTGGAATTTGGAGAAAATCTGACCAAGGAAATTGCTGAATCTAGAAGGAGGAAATGGCAGGAATTCATACAATCCACCGACATGACACACAGCAGCAGGAAAGCATGGAAAACGATCCGGATACTGGGTAACGACTATACAAAGGCGCAACCAAGATCTCAAGTCACTGCCAACCAAGTCGCTCACCAACTCCTAGTGAATAGTCGGGGTAACCCTGACCATCCCCCTAGACGAGCCAGGCTCCCCAAGGTCTCGGATACTCCAAGCTCTCAAGACGCCCTAGGCTTTACTAAACCGTTCACCATAACCGACCTGCTTGCTGCTATCAAAGCAATGAAAAACAACAAAGCTGCCGGTCTCGACGACATTCTTGGCGAGCAGATCAAACACCTTAGACCAGGTGCCCTTAACTGGCTCCTTAACATGTTCAACAAATGCTTGAGCACCAACAACATCCCAAAGCTTTGGAGGAAAGCCAAAGTTATTGCATTGCTAAAGCCTGGCAAAGACCCAGCCAGTCCTAAGAGCTACAGACCTATCTCCCTACTGTGCCATACATATAAGCTATTCGAGCGGCTTATTCTCAACTGCATCGCCCCATTCGTGGATGAACATCTCATCCCGGAACAAGCAGGGTTCAGGCCAGGAAAGTCATGTACTGGCCAACTCCTAAACCTCACTCAGTTCATTGAGGATGGCTATGAGGGTAAGCTAATCACCGGAGCTGCCTTCATTGACCTCTCTGCTGCCTATGACACTGTGAACCACAGAATCCTCACCAGGAAGATTCTTGAGCTGACAAAGGATGTGAGACTGACTGGACTTATCCAGACACTGCTGTCTAACCGGCGATTCTTTGTGGTCCTCAACGGCAACCGCAGCAGATGGCGCAGACAAAAAAATGGTCTTCCACAAGAAAGTGTGCTTGCACCACTGCTCTTTAATGTGTACACGAACGACCAACCGATCCATCCAAACACCAGGAGTTTCCTCTATGCCGACGACCTCTGTATCGCCACCCAGAACCAGTCCTTCGTGAAGTTGGAGGAGACCCTTAGCGATGCCCTGGCCGGACTCGCCCCATACTACGCGACCAACCATCTGAGAGCCAATCCTGACAAAACTCAGATAAGTGCATTCCACCTTAAGAACAGGGATGCCAACCATCAACTAAGGATCAGCTGGTATGGGAAAAGACTGAAGCACACTCACAACCCAGTCTATCTAGGCGTCACACTGGATCGCTCCCTTACCTATAAGAACCACATTGCCAATACAAAGGCAAAAGTTGGAGCCCGAAATAGCATCCTCAAGAAGCTAGCCAACACCAACTGGGGGACTGATGCCAGAACAATCCGGACAACAGCCCTTGCGCTTTGCTTCTCTGCTGCGGAGTATGCATCACCAGTATGGAGTAGGTCGGCCCATGCGCCTAAGATTGACCCAGCTCTAAATTCATCCTGCAGAGCAATCACTGGTTGCCTTAGGCCAACTAAAGTAGAAGACCTCTACCTGCTTTGCGGTATTGCTCCACCACACATTAGAAGGTTGGTCCTGTCCCAGAAAGAAAAGGACAAACAAGAAAACAATCCACCCCACCTACTCTTTCAACAACAGCCAGCGGACAAGCGGCTCAAATCCAGACACAGCTTTCTGAACACTGTAGAGCCCCTTAATACCAGCCCTTTCAACCAAAGGTTGACCTTGTGGTCTAATCACCTCCAGGCCACTCCACATACACATAGACTCTCCCTCAGCCCCAAGGAATCCTTAGCATCCGGCTCCAGTGAGACTTGGCCTTTCTGGCTAAGCCTCAATCGTCTAAGAACTGGTTACGGACGATGTAGAGTCCTAATGCAGAGGTGGGGTTTCGGAGATGAACAAACAGCATGTGACTGCGGCCAGGAACAGACAATGGAACACCTGCTAGTCTGCCCACTCCTGCCAGAACCATGCACCCAAGATGACCTGGAAGCCGTGAACTGTCGTGCCAGAGCCTGTGTGGAGCACTGGACGGGACTTGTGTAGTGACCCGATAAGAAGAAACTGGGATACCCTTTTAGTGACATTGTCACCTTCTACTATACTATCCCAAATGGGATATATTTTGACTGGAACTCCACTGTCTTAATGCCAATGTGCCCAAATAACGACATTTACTATACTATCCTGAATGAGTGATACTTTATCCTGATTGGAGCCCATTTCTCCCAATGAGGATTCCAATGTACCCCAATCAGGAACCATTTTTTTACCATACTATCTTGACTGAGAGATACTTGTTTCCTGACAGTAACTCCATTCTCCCAATGAGGATACAAATTGGTCCTAATCAGGAATCACTTTGTTGAATAACTGACACCTGTCTTATTTATTATCATTAGAACCAACCCACTGGAATTTTTTTGGTGATATTTCATAAGGGAGAGAGAAAAAAATCAAGTTGACTAACACCGACGAAAAAGGACAAATCAATTAGATTCTCAAAATGCCTCTTTGAAAAAAGAGGGAAGAAAGAGATTGCACAAAATCAGAGATTGCACAAAACTACAGACTATCTCCAAGTATCGAAGAAGGACTGGGAAAGAAAGAATTATGGTTTCAGGCTAAAGCTATAAATTGAAGTGTGCGACATTATGAATAAGTCATGATTTATGCCCCAAGATAAAGTAGTGATATATGTAACATCTATAACAGTCTTTGTGAACCAATTCAGGTGACAAATTAGATTAACAGCTGGAAAACTAGACTAATAGATGGGATTAGAGAAGGCAAAAAGAGAGCTCAGAAATTACACTTTGCGGACATTTCGCATGCATTAATATTTCACTGTGATTTGTTTTTGGAACTGCAACCTCTCTTGAACCATTCCCTTACAGTCTCATTGCAAATTTTGAGGAGACGACTCATAGCTTATTACAAATTTTCCTTTTTTGTTTTTCAGCAAAAGGTTTCAGTTACACAACAAAGTTCTGTACAATCTATGATGTTCAAGGAAAATATGTACAACTGCCCAAATCTGAAAGCTGATATCTTTCCATTTTAATAAATAAAGGACCTGTAGTATAAATGCAAAATAATTGTTATTGGCCTTATGTTTCGAACCTAGCAGGTAATTTCTCAAAGGCAAAATGGGACAGAATACAAACATACATTCATACACAAACACAAGAGTGAGCAGAAGTTAGTCAGGTGTGAAATGAATACAAAAGGAAAAGGTACAACAAGCAGAAATATGGGTTAGGAGGGCAAAGACAACAAATATGAAGCAAATAATACAAAACAGATACATAGTACAACAAACATGGACAGTAAACATGTAGGTAAGGAGGACCACCACCAGTAAAAATCAGTTTTCTGTTGAAACAAAACCAACATTCTGTACCAGTATTTAGATAATCTATTTTACCATGCAATTAATATTGCTTTCTGGCCCAGATGGCATATTAATTAGTATGTGATTTATGACTTAAATAATTATGATTTATGACTGTGATATAATTCACTTTTGCATTCTACTCATTATTCGTTTTTACACTCACCCTTCAGTTCTGATAAATTACATGTAATACTTTATAACAGTATGCACTGGCTTAAAAGGTAAGGTACAGAATTGGAAATAAAAAAATAATCAAATAGTCAAATTTTAATTACTTTTGCCAATAAAAACATTGTGTTTCCAGTAACCCAATAATATTCGCGAAAGGTAGAGTCAGGAATTGTTTTATTGTCTGAGGTGCTGTCACTTTTAAGAAAAGTATTTTTTTAAATGTGCACTTTGAATTTGGGAAAGGCTCCTCATTACTAAATTCCACATTAGAATTACAAAAAATGTACATGAATTAAAAAAACCTGTCACAGGTTATGCCTATCTGTCTAGCTTGAAGCAGTTTTGCCAACAATACCAATGTTTGTACCTTCCCTTTAAAAAGGAAGGAAAATTTGACAAATAGACCATATTAGACCCACTTATTGTCCGTTTGAATATTGATAACACAGATCCATATTTCACGTCCAAAATTACTTATGGAGCTAAACCCCATGTCGCCAACAAACTCATTATAAAATAACACAATACTTCTCCCAATTATCATAGATCAATTGGTGACAAGGTCCAAAGTTGACACTCAAATAAAAAAAATTAAATAATTGCCAGCCAAGTCAACAACATCCATTTGATTACTGCAACAGCAGGTCAGTGATTCCAGATGGTAGAATTGCTTGGTAATTGGCGACCTTTGACATGCTTCTGGGTCCATATACTTGTCCTTCACAAACCAATTACTTTTTCTAATTAGTCAAACAGGCTGATATTTTTGTCTAGCCAAGCTTAATAAAGAGACCATTAACAAAAGTGTCAACAATTATTCAATGGTGCAGAATGAGTTTTGTCAGGATCCATGTTCTCTGCAGCTAAATACCATCATGTATTCTGAACACAGACTTGGAGAATTTTGGGAAAGCTCTAAAATATAAGTACTGACATCCAGCTTCTGATAAATTATGAGGATTTGAACTGACTTTTTGCATACATTTTGATAGTATACAATAAATAGTACAGTGTATATAGTAAAACTGTGCATTGACCCATTAACATTGTATTATGAATTAAACTTGAGAATAGTTTTTGTTTTTGTTGTGTACACCCCACCTTCATCCATGATGGAACGTACATTCAATTTAAGAGCTTAGCTTAGCATTTGTAACCAGTTGATGCATAAAAACAAAAAATAAAACAGAACAAAAATGAGAAAAATAGTGAAACTGCATTACAAAATTTTGAATTAATTTTATGTGGAATGGTCATCTCAGGAAGTCAACAAAATTTAGTTGAGAAATGATTTCTTTAATTTTATTAACATGACATAATCTCAGACATAAATATTATCAAGGGATGTTTGATACAAGTACAACTGTGATCATTTATCTCTTGATATTACCAAAAGTAATATACCTTTAATTTAAACCCCAAATAAATTTTTAAAAATATATATATCAATGCCAAAGGACTTTGGAAATTACATCAAAAATCACTGATTAAATTGTACTTTTTAAAAAGGTCAGTAACCCATATCGCAGTCCATTAGATGAAACATGAACCCCTCTCTTGTTAATTAAAAGTCCATTACAGGACAATTACCCATAATCCAAAGGTTATCAGAGAACTCCCATGACCATACAATATAGCTGACACGTAACTGTAAAAAAAAAAATAATGAAACGGCTGTAGGGCTGATCGAGTCACGTTCTACTTGTTGTTTTAAATAATACACCAGGAGATAAAAGGGAAGAGACAATGAATGAAAATTCTTATTTAAATAAAAAGAACGGGGAAAACATTAGACGTGTTTTCACCCCAACTACATGTACATGCACATGTAGCAAATCATGCAGTCCTTTCATTTATATATATTTATACATTGTATATATTTAAACAAAAACTATAGAATCATAAAAAATTAAATATCTATATCTACATGTATACTTTATAATTATTTTTCTTTCTTTTATTTTTTTTCTTTCTTTCTTTTTTTTTTTCTTTCTTTCTTTCTTTCTTTCTTTTCAAAATTTGAGACAAGCTTTAAAAAAATATTTGCTATGGTGTTTGTGATGGCTTATTCAATTAACTACATGTACATGTATACTATACCCACCATAATACTTTTAGCACTAATGATTTTGGGTATACCTTATCTTTTTCCAATTTCATAGGAAACACTTAATGTCGGTGGCTTTTTATACAAGTATGTGTTATACTGTTTGTGATATCCGTACAGGTATGTGCATGGGTTTTGAAATCATATAAAATGTTGAAATATTGTGCAACTCATGTCCCTTAAACATATGATTTTAAAGTGACCCTTTCAGCTACAGCTGTTGGTCATTTTGTCTTTGAATACCAAAAAATGAAGGGGAAAAAAAAAATACTTACATGTTTGTTTATGTAGCCTAAGCATTTACATAAAATTGAAAACTGAAGTTTCTTATTAATAAACCTTTTCACTGATTTCTGACCTTGGATGAGGTCAATTGAGTTGTGTCACAAAGAGTCCTTTGCGCTCTGCAGAGGGAAAAAAGAGCCATGAGCTACATGTATATGGTGTTCAGACTCATGTATTTTAATGGACAATTCAATTATTTCTAATACAATATTGATGAGTGAGAAAAACCAAGTACACATTGTCTAGAAGATATACAATAGACAGGAAGGACTTGTACTGCTGCTGAATGGGAAAACAAATCTTTAAAGAATTCCAAAAATTTTATATTTCTCGATAGATGCGTAAATTGCACAGTCTGTAAATATTATAACATGCTGTGGATAACCCAAGGTTATATGTATGAGTGAAAGAGCTGCCGGAATCCTTTTGAATGATCTACTAGACATCTATTTTTTGTGCCGCCGCCTGTTATGCTGGATTATCTCAAAAAAATTACTTAATTTTATGAGGTAGCAATGAACCAGTGTACATTATATATTTGTAAATCTTAGGTTTAAATCCAACAAAGACTTGAGTACGGAATGCAAGAAAAAATTGTAGAAAGAGACAGAGGTACATGTATGTGAGTACACATTGGCAGTTAAAGGGGGGGGGGGAGATGGTGGGAAGTGCCTCTTTTTTAAATTTAAATTTGCAACGTGTTTCTGTGTGCAGCTCTTTGTTGGGGGGAACAGTGCTCTCCAGTTCAGACAGCCTGGATCAAACCAAAAAAAGAGACAGTATTTTATTGTATTTATATCAATTTAAAGAGAGTGTACAAATTACATGATTACAAAATTACTGAATTATCATCTAAAAACTATTTGATGTGAGGCTGGTGATGATACCAAACATAAAAACTATTTGATGTGAGGCTGGTGATGATACCAAACATAAAAACTATTTGATGTGAGGCTGGTGATGGAACCAAACATAAAAACTATTTGATGTGAGGCTGGGGATGGAACCAAACATAAAAACTATTTGATGTGAGGCTGGTGATGATACCAAACATAATAACTATTTGATGTGAGGCTGGTGATGGAACCAAACATAAAAACTATTTGATGTGAGGCTGGTGATGGAACCAAACATAAAAACTATTTGATGTGAGGCTGGGGATGGAACCAAACATAAAAACTATTTGATGTGAGGCTGGTGATGATACCAAACATAAAAACTATTTGATGTGAGGCTGGTGATGATACCAAACATAAAAACTATTTGATGTGAGGCTGGTGATGGAACCAAACATAAAAACTATTTGATGTGAGCCTGGGGATGGAACCAAACATCCGGAGAAATGATTCTGTCTGGCATGCTGTCCGTTTGGAAGAAACATGAAATGCATTACAAATTCGGTATCTGTCAAAAATTGGGTATCTGTCAAAAATGGGGGACAAAACCGGATTTCGAGCATGTCGCCGTGCTTGATAATTCCTTGTGCGATGCGTAGGCCTAACGCAGCACAAGACAGTGCCCATTATTTCCATTACGTTCATAACAAAAATAACACAAAAAGAAAACAAACCAAATTTTTTTTTAAATTATAATTTATTATTGTTATGAATGTTATGAAATAAAACAAAGTACGTGAAACTTAACATGGAAGATCGGTAAGTGTTCATCAAAGACTGGCATTCGGTTTCTGAAATGTTACATCTGATTTTAAAAAGTGGGTTTCGGGTACTTGAACCAGTAAAAATGAACCGGGTATTGAACTCGACGGTCGGATACCCACGAACTCAGGAAACCCATCACAGGCCTACACATTTTAACAAAAGAGTCGACAGATATAGAAAGAGAGACAGACAGACAAGCAAACAGGATGAGACAGTTACTCCAAAGAAGCAGTTAATATCATCTAATTTATTACTTATCTTCAAATATCCCCCTCATGAAACCCAAAACCCAACTTCAAACATTCTCCAACCTGTTTGTAACCTTCAATGGCAAACATCGCTGGATGAATGGAAACCCTGGATTTCCAAATAGAGCGTCTCCACCGTTGTCTGAATGGAGCTATATATTGACCAGCTTCAGAATCAAATATCTTGAACAAACAACTCAAATTTCTGAACATGTATGATGCACTTGAAGTGTGGTTCTAATGTAAATGAAGCTTCATTTATAATATTCCGCTACTGGGTTACTGCAACTTTTTGTTAATTTTGCCTAATGCTAATTTTGAATATAAAATGAATTTTGATTGTGAATTTTTGTGTAGCATTTGCTATTCGATACAAGCGAATTCATTCACTGTACTACATACTGTGCAAAATATATCATCATCATGTTTTTTTCTAACAATATGTATAAAATAAGATATCTAGGTTAAATATTTCTTTACTTGACGGAAATCTGTCAGGACACATTGTTGTAGTACTGTATAACACATTCCAGATTTGTATAAATTCAATTTATGGATTAGCTGTCTGTCATAAACATCTACAGGAGAAGATTGGTTCATAACAGTTCAGGTAGATTTTCTGAATGGGTATTTTATAAAGAACCAAATTTAACTTTCATCTGACATCACCTCAACACTGCAATTATAACATATTCTGTTTTTCTTTTCACATGTCAGAATTTCTTCCGACCTCATTTCCCTACTATTAACTCTTTTATCACCTCAACGTGTTGAAAGTCACACAAAAACTAGGCCAGTGAGTCCCATACATCACACAATTGCAATGTCATGATTCATTGACGGGCGTGCTGAAAATTACTATCAGAAACTGTTATGTGTGTCTTGCTGGAAAAAACTGCACTGAGAGCTTCTTTCACAATCCTTAGAGTCTAGTAAAACCAATTTTCAAGTCTACAAAAGCGAATGATAAATAATCAACACAAATTAGTCACTGTGTATGCTACTTTAATTTAGGGTGGGGCAGAAAATTGTTTTATCAAAAGAAAGTATTATATTTCCGCATCAGTGTTAAACTTTAAAGTTTAATTATGACTTAAGGCTATGCATGATGGTAATAGATATAGTGAGATTTGCGGTGATACCGTGTATTAAATTAATCTCTTTTGAGTAGTGAGGGTTCTAAGAACCTCAAAGGGGCAGTATCGTCACGATCAACAGGACATGGAATCGGAGTGCTTGGTTTAGATGAAACTCAGTGACTGAAAATATCTCTCAACGTGATAAGGTCATATTACCATTGCTGCACTTCCACTTTAAAGGTTTACTCTTCTGAAGACTATCAGAGCATACTGATCAAAATGTTGAGTAAACCTAAGGTACTTTTCACTACTCAAAAGAGATTATTTTAATGCAAGGTGTCACTGCAAATCTCGCATAAATTTTAAACTTTTTAAATATTTTGTTTAAAGTTGTCAACATTGAGAGTTAGGTAGATTTATAGTTGAGTTATCCTTTGAGGCAGAGACTTGAGTCAAGATGAGTCTCGTCTAGTCTATGAGTTCACATCAGGAGCTGAACTGAGTCAGCATGATCCCTTGTCATTTTATCAATTCTCGTTTTAGGCCTAGGCCTATGCATTGTAGATGGCAGACCTACGTGTACACATACGTATCTGTTTGGACCAAAAGTTAAGGCCACCCTCCTTAATTTTTAAAAGGTCTGTGTGGTACATGTATTACCAGATATTAAAAATCATTTACACAATAAGTAACCCACAATCCTAACATTCAAGGTAAAAGCCATCTCCAATTTGAAATATACAAAGAAGATCTGATACATGGAAAGACTGAAGGAATTAAGAAACATACAACAAAAAACTACCCCAGAAATCTTTTAGGAGACATATTTAGGTTATGTACAAAGCAAATTATCTGGCGACAGACAGGAATTAACCTGGTTGTAACCAACCTTCAAAACCGTGAAGGTTTCATTCCATTCAAAAAAATGAATGTTGAATCTATGTCCGTGGGCTGGTATGAATGAATCTATGTCCGCTGGTATGAATGAATCTATGTCCGTGGGCTGGTATGCAGTTGCAAATGCCTGCAATGCATCTGTGGCACTGCACAGCACTGAGCTTGGATAGTCCTAAAAAAAACTTTGCATACCATGTTTTGGCCATTAGGTCACCCTGCATACACACACTCAAGTTTTGTTTGCACAGACTACACACCATAATTGTTTATAATATTTCAGTATAAACATTTCCATTATTTTGTCAGCATGTTTATTGATATTGAAATGTGATCTCTCTGAGATTAGTTCCAGCAGCAAAGAGTCTGCAACTGATATCTACATGTAAGTACATGCTGAGGTTGAAAAATGGATGACTAGTTTCTTTGTCATAATTATCTGAATCATATACAGTACTAAGCTTGGGTGATATCAATTTTTTTCATCCACGATATATCGTCAAACATATAAATTGCGATTTTCAATAGTATTGCGATTATTTTGTTTCATTCACGCATGATTGCTTTATAGAGCCAATAACAACAGATATGTACCCCTACACAAGCGTGGATCCAATAACCCATTCAATTCCCAACATTTAATTCGTCTGAATAGATTTCTTTGAGTGGCGGTTGATTCAGAGAAACAAGGTCTGGACCCTGTATGACAGCTCCTAAGTGATCTGACAGTCAGCTAACCACTGAAGTAGTTCGCTTTTTTTTCTCAGTTCCCGTAAGCTGAAAAGACTGGCCTAACTTTGTTCCCATGGATTCAACTCACATTTGTGATTTTTGTTTTAATCACAATATTTTTTTTTTTAATTTGAAAAGATTCTTGATATCGAATCAAATAAAAAAAGGTATTGTGTTATCGCCCAAGCATAGGATATACAGAAATGATGAAAAGAGCCAATTCAATATGGTAACCCAAACTCTGGCATAAATGCAGATGTGCTTACATTACTGTACAATGTGAACATGAAGTTATGACCAGCCAGACACAGTCGGGAACCCTTAAACATAATATCATTCAATAGTAATACAAAATTAATGGAGAGTCAGAACCAATTCACTAAGAAATCTGATATACACATAAAAGCCTTGAACCATTCCACCATCCAATATCCAAACCTGTATATTAAATTTCATCTGGGATGTTGCTGATTTTTCCAATTAGTGTTGCGCTCCAGTGATGGTTGACTAATTAAATTTTGATATACCAGTTTGTTGGCTTGCCATTTGCGATTTCATCATATCTACGATTAAACAAGGAAACTCCCTTGCCGATGCCTGTACGTGTGTGTAAGTGGAGTCACGCACTCTTGGGAGGAAGGCTCTTACAGCATTGTCGCTGACAGACCAGAAGACTTGTTTTTATAGCCATGCAGCTTCGTCAACAGTGAGTCCCAAAGAACTTGGTATAATGGTTTGACTTTCTTTAAAAAACAAACGGGCCATATTGATTGTGGAATCATTTGGGTAGGGGGAAACAAAAACTTGGAAATTTAAGCTACAAAGGCATATGGGAATTCTTAGTAATTCAATTATGCAAACAAAATCTGATAAAAACAGATTTTTAAAATATACAGCCTTTGGTTTCAATTCCTTTATAAAGTTATGATTTAACAGTTTTACCCCAAAAAAGTGGTTTATAGTGGGCACTCTTTCAGAGTGCCTTTTAATGGCGGGTACATGTATTATTATCATTTTACTAAAACTGTGTTCAAAAGAAACACGTGTTAAAAAAATCTAAAAATGTATTGCCGCTTTCTTTGCTCGATGGTGTTCAATCAAAGGGCACCAAAAGTGAAAACTGTACCTTGAATTCAAATTCAATCTTCAATTTAGAAAAGGACCTTTCAAATCCTTGACCACTTATGACTGTAATCCTCCAGGTTTTTTCTATTAATATGGATGGAACGACACTTATTTGCAATTTCGGAGAAAAGAAGGGCATTTGGTCAGTAGGATACAATGCTCAGTGAGTCCACTGCAGAATATAAATGGCATGAAATGCTGTACAAATACCGTATTGAGTGGCTCAAAGAAATGTGAAAAGACAATAAGAGGTAACAATTGAACTGATCCATTTAGGGCTGTGCATTGACAAGTATTTTTGGCACTTGAAGTCACCTGTCGATCTGGTCCAGGGGTGCCCGCCTTCTGTAAATCTGTGCACGTAATAGTATGCACCTAAGCTGATGCTGGCAGTATTATTTCCTCAAAATTTATTCAACAAAAGCTCATTAAAAATACACGTTTACTCATTCATGAACGGAAAAAACTTGAAATCCATTGATAAATAAAATATAATTTGTGTATATATTTTGATTGTGAAATCATGAATTGAAATACAAGGAACGGTCTAGTTCCATCAGAAACAGAAACAAAAATAGTGGTTTCTCACAAAGCACTAACTCATCAGGATGTAACGCTCAATGCGATTTACATAGTTATTCCTACCATCAGACGTGGCGTGAACTGGGTCAGGTCACTGATCTTTCTGATGGCGGCCCAGACACACCACTGGCCCTATGACACACCAGCCTTCCATGAAAACAAGTCTCCCAACATCAACACAGACTATCTCAAGTGTTTTGTTTAAAACTAATCAATGCAGAGCATATGACTACAGGTCAATGCTGCCCATCCATCATGGAAAAGGAAACCAATAGGTCTGTTATTAAGACAACTCTGATCGATATTCCAAGACGCTAGGAACCATTATAAGCGGTTTACATGCACGTCACATTTGCTTCTTCTCTGGGAAAGTCTACAGGTGTACATATGTACTCTGTTAGCATTGGCGGATGCTAGGGGAAGATCTTCCCCCTATTCTATCATCATGCAATTTACATGTATGTGTACCTGGGGCACCCCTTCCCACCTTGACATGCACCCCTTCCCACCTTGACTTGCACCCCTTCCCCTCGACTTGCACCCCTTCCTCTCGACTTGCACCCCAGCCCCCTTGACTTGCACCCCTTCCCCCTTGACATGCAACAAAAAATAGGCAAAAGAATTTGCACAACCATATATAATGTGACCCCTCCATCGATATGAGGAGAGGAATGTCCCCATATTGACTCCTAAATAATTTTGGAATGGAATTAGTCATGAACGTAACTTTGGTATTATTAGAAAGCCCATTAAAAACCCATTAACCTTGTGAGCACATCTCAAATTGTATAATTTGGGTAATATTCCTTATTTTGATTGGAGTTGGTCACATTTGTTGAATTCTTGAGATGAGAAACATTTGTTTTTCAAAAAGCCCCATACCTTCGCTCTGCTCTGATAAAGGCACGGTATTACTTCTGCCTTTAATCATAACCAGTAAATCATTCATGAAGAAGCATCTCATTAACCTTGGGTAAAACACAGTTCGTCAGCTGCATAAGTTTTAAACCACCGAGCTAATCAACCACACTGAGCTAATCAAACATGAGGGTCCTCTTTGCATCAAACAGGTCCCTATTTACTCTTTGGCAGAGAGTAGTTATTAGTACAGCTACATGTACAGTGTATCATTCTGAAGGACACAAGCAGGCCGGTCCCTTTGAAGTGTGGGACGGTTCAAAGTGATAACAATTCGACTTAATTTTAAATATAAAATTTACCGAAGTAGAAAAATTTCACTCTGTCTGTGTTTTCTGCTTTGGTAGCTTTCTGGGTCTACACTCTGAATAAATATTGCTTTTAAGATAGCAACCAGGCACAATTTTTTGTTTGAAATTTAGCTTTTATGAAATTTAAACGAGCGTTCATTTTTGAATTTCTATAATTTTTGCTGTTAAGAAAGGTTGACACATATTCATGAAATTAATCTTTCATAGATACCCATGTATCTAAATTGAGTTGTAAGTGCCTGTAAATAACTTCTGACAAGGTCAGTACAGAGAGTATTATACTCAAACCTTTATTTGGTGTTTTTTGTCTTCAACTGTGGTTTTGGTCTAAAACAGAATTCATCTTTTTCAAAAATTAAAAGAATTTCCACTGAGCTAAACATTTTCACAGATTGATTTATTCACAAGATACCCATATTATTAAAACTTAACAAACTTTTACAAAAAAGGGCATTTGGAATTTACTTAAACTGAAAACATGTACTTGTTATAAGCTTTACAAAATATATGTTTTGCTAATTTACAGGCAATTCTCTGAAATTTCTCAAAATAATCTTTAAAAAACACAGTTTTAGAGTACAAACATGTCTGTCCCAAAATTAATTTAGTATGGGTCCTGTCATACATGTAAATTAATTTGGGCACATGATTACTTTTAAACCAAGCTTTCGGGAACTATTTTGAGAAATCGCTCACTTCAAAGTATTACATAAAAGGAAATAATCAATTTTCTGGTGTGAAAATAGATTAGCAAAATACATGGACGATGCATTTTATGGGTACCAGTGTCAGTTCTTGTCAGTGGATACCAGTCAGTGTACTTACACAATCAAGATTGACAGATGATCCTGTTAATGCATGTACATATATCATTGACATGAAGTGTATATGTGGATAGACCTATTTACTTTGGTTCTATTTTTTCACAGCTGACCTAGTTCACTACAGCCTGAAGCTTATTTTCAGTAGGACCGGCTGACATCGGCTGACATCGCACAAATTTAAAACATGGAATCTGTGTGTAATAATGTGCTTAGGGAAGCAAAATTTATGTGCAGATCTATGCCAATCATTACAGTGGACTGGTCAATCATAACAGCTGGTCAACACAGCTACTACATGTGATTGGCTGAACAGCTGTCCCTAGCACTACACACATTATGCACACAGAACCATGGTAATTCCAGTGATACATACAGAACGTGATAAACCCACTGGCTAGAAAAATGATGGAAATATTTAAAACTCTCAAGCCTGTCTACCAATAATTTAGAGTAAATATTAATCGGATGTTAATGTACCAATAACTTAATTTCCTATTCACATATTTCATTAAAATTGATTTATCCCAGCTCTCCTCCCCGTTTTTAATATAAGATGGCCAAGAGCAAGCCCAAAGCTTCTCCTACATGTAACTAAATAGGAAGAGGCATACATCAGAAACAGAAAGAGAAAACCGAGAAACAAGTTACAGAAATAAAGATAAAACGACAGAGGGAATACTAGAGAAATGGAGGAGAGCCCCTGGGGACAATTTCACAGAGCTGCTTATCAGATAAAATTGCTCACCAGATAAATTTACTTAGCGGATTTGTTTGGTTACCTGCCAAACTTTTATACAAAATGTATAAATTTTGGCTGGTAGTCTGTTTTATATTGCTTAGCAAAAATATTTCCTTTGCAAAATTCTGTGCTTAGCAGCTCTATGAAATTGGCCCCTGGTTAGCATAAGTAGCCCCTGGTTAGCATAAGTAGCCCCTGGTTAGCATTAGTAGCCCCTGGCTAGCATAAGTAGCCCCTGGTTAGCATTAGTAGCCCCTGGCTAGCATAAGTAGCCCCTGGTTAGCATTAGTAGCCCCTGGCTAGCATAAGTAGCCCCTGGTTAGCATTAGTAGCCCCTGGCTAGCATAAGTAGCCCCTGGTTAGCATTAGTAGCCCCTGGCTAGCATAAGTAGCCCCTGGTTAGCATTAGTAGCCCCTGGCTAGCATTAGTAGCCCCTGGCTAGCATAAGTAGCCGCTGGTTAGCATAAGTAGCCCCTGGTTAGCATTAGTAGCCCCTGGCTAGCATAAGTAGCCCCTGGTTAGCATTAGTAGCCCCTGGCTAGCATAAGTAGCCCCTGGCTAGCATAAGTAGCCCCTGGTTAGCATAAGTAGATATATTTGCTAAGCAAAACTATACAGACAACCAGCAAAAATAAAAAAAAGTTTTTGCATGAAAGTTTGGCATATATGCAATGCTTGAAATGTGTACTTGATGTTCATACACTGCACTGGTGTGCATAGGAACACAACATGCATTAAAACTCGATCACTGATGATTTTATTTTATGTTATTTATTGAGCCCAAAAAAGTGTGGGGTAAACATATACATTTTACTGAAATTGTCTACTAGCTAGCTTTAAACAGCCAAACTTGTTTCATGGTTAATAAAAACAAAAACATTTTTAATAATATTTTTTGTATGAATGTTGTCAGTATTTTTTGTTGGTATTCATTTTAACGTAGAAAAAAGAAGAGAGTTCTTTTCTAATTTTGATTTTAATTTATTTTCTTCACTTTTCTTTATTTTGACAGCACCTCAGACAACATTACATATATTTCTAGGAAAGATATATTATCAGCTTTACATCAAGTAATTTTCACATTACAATTCAACCATTTGGTTATTTTTGGATTACCAATTCTAAACCTTTTACAGCCACAAAGAACAAGAACAAAAATGTTGTTTATCAGGTTTCCTTACTCAGAGCAGCACACTACTTCCACATGACTATGGGGGTATATAATCAGATTGTCTGCCAACTTGGAAATGGCTTATGTGACTGCAGGGACAGGACAAAAGCAGCACAGGCATTAGCGTTTAATTTCTCAAACTTGCCTTTTCACCAGAATAATTATTCATATGAATCGTAGTCATAACAACGGCATTTTCTTTTTCTTTGAGTGTGTTTTGGGGCATATAGTACATTCTGACGGCAAAATTAATACATGCGGGTCTTCACAAAACGAGATTCATCTTTGATTGCACTGTGTACATTACATGTATTCAAAAGGCCTGCAGGTGGCAGGGGGGAGGAAGGGAACGGAAAACGTCAGTTTGGTTGTTTAATTACTTTCGAAATTGAAGCAATTGTCCATTGATTTGCCACACTGGTCAACATTCGACTACCTGGTTTTGGCTGCGAGAGCAACTTTGCCCCTGTGTCTCGCTGACTGGTTTTGTACCGTCTGGTGATTTGCCTTACATACATATAATATGAATATTTTTACCTTCCTAGTGCTTCAAGCATATGGCATAACTGGTGCAGGAAATGTTAACTCAATTTGACCATTGTTGCAACATGAGGGTTCAAGGGGCAGTTTTATCGTCATGATCAGAGCAGACTTTCAAAAGGGCATGGAATCAATGTCCTAGTTTAAGATGAACACAGTGACTGAAAATTACTGGCACATTTGTGCAGCAGAAACAGTAATATGACCTTATCATGTGGGATATTATTTTCAGTAATCTAAAACTAGCACTCCAATTCCATACTCTGTTGATCGTGACGATATTGTCCCTTTAATGTCTTGATTCAAAGAGAGTAAGTAAACTCATACTCAGTTTTGCCAACCTTGCCAAGGCTGTATTGGGTCAAACCGAGACCAATTTTAATGGGTACAGACTCAAGACAAATGATGGTTTAATTGTGGCAATGATTACAGCTGGAGGAATCAAGTCACCCACAGTTGGCACAACTCTGACATGTAACAACAACTCTGGTTGAGGATTACATAATCCTGCACTTATCACTGTTGTGCCTATAATTACCAAAACAAAAATGCCTTGCCATTGCAAGGACAAAATGCAAGGACAAAATTCACGGCCTGCAACAAATGTTATCTCACCAGATTGGAGCAAATCTAGCTTCTTTTGGCCAGGATAATGGTAAGAAAAACCAGACAGCAAAGTACTCATCATGCATATATACAATGTTATTTACAAAAATATTATACATTGTAAGTATGGTATGCTTTTGTACTAATCCAGTTGTACACTGTAACAAGTAGACTAGTAAAAGGTTGTGAAAATAACCAGTCATCCTCTCATGCCCTCAACTCCCCTCAGAGGGCCAACCAACACAACAGTGTGCCTTTTGTCTTCCTTACTCAGGGAACCACTTGGGTGAAGCCCTTTTTGTACCTAATTGGATGTGAATTGTGTGCATTGCCCAGTGAGCCATCCATGGTGTATTGTGTAGCACAGTCATGGAATGATGTAAGCGTGAGAATTGGGATGATGTGGATAGTATCTGTACGAATGCGGACACATATCTACACTTTACATACATGTACATGTACCATGGAGGTAAAAATAGACCTCCATGCATGTACGTTCTGTTCACATTAACAGCTTATTGAAGGATCTCAGAAGCTTTAGGATTCCAGGCGCCCTGTAGTTCGATCTCAATACTAAAAACAACAAAATATTTGCTTAGTAATGGATACATATATTTCTTCTTCATTTAATATTTGCAAATTTTTATTTCATTTATTTATTTTTTTAAATTTATTGAATGTTTCTTATTATGTGTATGCATTGCACAAATTTGATGTGTGTCTCTCGCACAGGTTAATTGACCATCCAAACTTCAGTGGAAAATTTCACAATTACAAAATAAAGTCTGTACAAAAATGAAACTTATATAACCAGCCTCCAAAGTCTGAGTGAATGAACACATTGGATTTCTCCTTGGAGATTCTTCCACCACATCGCCTAAGACCAAGAAATGCTGGCAGGGTTACATAACCAGTCAAACCAAGCAGCTATCTCAACACTCAA
The DNA here is from genome assembly GCA_029582265.1 of Zoroaster sp. YZ-2022. Lineage (NCBI taxonomy): Eukaryota > Metazoa > Echinodermata > Asteroidea > Forcipulatida > Zoroasteridae > Zoroaster > Zoroaster sp. YZ-2022. The sequence goes on from CM055837.1 coordinate 19,473,179, forward strand.
TCTGACCAATCATGTACAATGTCTGCACACTTTAATTAATAACAACCAAACAATTTTTGAATTTGTTTATTTTCATTGAAACATCGATAATTTCCTTCTTGAAAGGGAAAACATAAAATGAAGTATTTCATAAATAGGCATCAGAAGCTTAGTTTAATTGTTAAATAATAGTTAAAAGTACTAAAATAAATTTATGATGGAACCAACCATCAATTCATTTCCGTACAGTTTTACATAAAAAACATGTTTTTCAGGACTATTTTGAGAAACATCTTTGAAATAGCAATGTTAAGTTGAAAAATACATTTTTCTGAAAATGCCATCAAAATAGCGAAAATCCTCTTGCTGAGCACAGAATATTTGTACTTTAATTGCTTCTAGCTGGTTTTCAGCCCAATTTTGCTTAGATGATAAATTTGCTAAGCAGTACTTTCTGCTTAGCAGCTCTGTGAAATGTGCCCCTTGTTGCTCCTCACAAAGAAAGATCAGGGGTTTTTTTGGGGGGGGGGGAAATCCTCCATCTTCTTGAGACTTCCTGAGAAGCAATTCTCAGTGGTCAATAAATACACAAGGAACAATTACCACAATCACTGTGACATAAATTGTCAAGCACTTGAGAAGAAACATGCCTTCTAGACTTCTTATAAATGTTTTCCTGGTGGATGGGGTTGACTTCATATCTTTTATACCATACTCCTCCTTCAAAATTGGTTCTTTTTTAATTATCTGCTTGTTTTTTCATGGTTGCTCTCTTGAAAATTTGTGGGGGAAAAATGCACAAATACTAAACTAGTCATGTTTCTACAATGGGAATATTACATGTAGAATCTGCGCATTCATGCAATTCACAATCTTATCCTTCACAATTTGATCCTTGAACCTTTTCCATCTCTTGTTTTTTCTTCTTTCTTCTTGGTTTGATCCCTAGAGAACAAATTTGTGAAAACACACAAATACAAAACTCAATGTTTTTCTACACTGTATTACATGTACATGTAGCTGGCATTTGTAATCAGAAACTGAGTATACAATTCCAAAGAAATTCAAGATTTTGTAGATCCGAAACTTTCAATTACTTTGCATACATTGTTATTAAATCAGGGAAGCAAAGCAAGACATGTTTTTTGTGTTTTTTGTGTTTTTTGTGGGTACATTAAATAAAAATGTTAGCTCTACAGACTGATATTCCCCACTTTATTATATGTCACTGTTTAAAGAAAGGTAAAACATTAGTATTTGGTAACCATTCAGTAGTAAGGAAATCATAAAATTCACCTGTGGAAGTTCACACTAGGTAATAATAATAATAGCGCACGTATCCACCAACTGAGTGGTGCTCAAGGCGCATATTACCCCTGCTCATAAGGCTCATAAGGCTCATAAATCATTCCTGAAACCATCTCAGCTCCCTGGGGAGTATACAGCTCAATTGCTGCCATTACAGCGCATATAGGGCTAATCAACCAACTCTGCCCTCACAGGTACCCATTTAACCCCTGGGTGGAGAGAAGCAATTATGGTTAAGTGTCTTGCTCAAGGACACAAGTGTCACGGCCGGGATTTGAACCCACATTCTGCTGCTAACACCAGAACTTGAGTCCGGTAAGCTAGACCGCTCGGCCACGACACTCCTAGGTGCTCAGTTTTTGAGAAAACAATGAAAAACCATTCCTATGTTTTACAAAAAGTTGCTGGACGGTAATTTTTTGTAAATTTAACAAAACAATTCCTGTTTTAAGATGAAATCACTTCAGACGGAATAATTTCTGAGGTGTCATCTTTTAAGTACACAGGTTGGTTTCTATACATATCTCTTGATTCGTATGAAGTATGGATGGATAATTTACAGACATTTTATAAAAGGTGTACACTGTTTTTAAGAGTGTTCTTCATATAAATATATGTTTGCTTGTCTGAACTAATTTGACACGTATGCATGCACATAATTAAAGGGAAGGTAGTATGTACAACAATAATGGTAGTGTTAGCAAAATTGCTTCTACGAGTATGCTAATACTCGATAAATCAAAATATATTAAACACCCAGCCTGTGACATTTTCAGCTTGTTATGTACATGTACCTTGTGTCATTAACAAGAAAACGTGAAAATGCATTCAGATTGTGTGTATTATTCCAAACGCACTCTATCCTAAATTATTCTAGTTTTCTTAAAAACAACCGCACCTCGGACAAAGTAATTTCTAGGGAAGATTGATACCATCATCAGCTTTACACCAAGTTAAGTTTTACTTCAACTATTTTGTTATTTTTACCAATTCTATATACCTTACCTGTACTTTTAATCAAATCTTAAAACCCTCCTACTGTAGTTGAACTTTTGTGACATGTAGTTACAAGTGGTCAAAATCAGTCAAGTGACTGTTTTTGACTGTTGAACCAACTGTGCAAACAGGGGCATTTTGACTGTTTTTGACTGTCATTTTGACCACCCTTAAACAATGCAAAATAATGCTTTTACCGGTCAAAAACGGTCAACTCATTTTGACCTGTAAATGTACTTACTGTACTACACATTAGGTTTGACAGTGTTTGACTTTTAAGTGCACTAACACTGGCACGTACAGTGTACATGTATCAAAATGATGACTGATTTTGATCCTTGCAGTCACAGAAGGGTTTTAATTAATAAATTGAATGTGTCCCTAATCTTAACTAATTTTTCACATACATGTACATGTACTATGGCTTGGGCCACTTGCTGTCTGAACAAGCACGGGCATCTAGGGTCTCTTACTCCATAGCATACAAGAGAAACCTCCTTCTAGACAATGTCATGCCTCAGTGCACGGAACCTTTCTGATAATTAACAAATAACAAAAACAGGACATGGGTCTTCCTTTATGAACCACTGGAGTGTAGTAAACATGGTTTGTCAGTTAACAGCATTTCTCAGTCAGCTGCACCTTTTTAATGAAGGGTTTTTTGTGCTGGTTCACATAGCAAGCGCCCTTGTTTACAGGTTTCCTCAGGCTTCCGAGCTACAGTGCTTAAGTGTGCTTTTGAGGCATCCTTGGTTTCATTACCAGAAATGTATAATAATAATAATAATAATAATAATAATGTGCTGCAAGAGTACATGTGTACATTCCTGCTTGTGTTATGTACAAATTGAATCATGTGTCAGTACATACAAACACATTCTGCACTCAATAGAAACAACATTGTACAATGCAGGGCTTGCGAAATCGTCCATCCATCATCCTATGTAATCCACGAATCCTGTCCTACAACCACAAATTACTTGATACAAGCGATATGGGCAACCCTTTTTTATCTGTAAACAAATCTGTTATCCTCCCTGCATTTGATTTATTCACAATGTCTAACTTTGAGTTAGAAAAGCCCTTTTCACACGACCAAAAAAAAAATTCTATGAGAGTAGGCCTACACACTAATATCGTTGGTCATGCACTATCTGATATTTTCATTTAAACATTTGCCACATCTGTGACGAAAAAAGACGTTGTTGACGTAAAAACAAATTATATCGTAACTCTAATTCTGTAAAAGAACTGACCTTAACATTTCTGTTATGAGTTATGAGTAACGATATCTAGGGTACTAGCATCGAAAACATGAGTTAAAATGCCGCAAGACAACTGCGAGGAGAAAAATGTAGAGCGATCATGATAGACCTCACAAATTAATCTGTGCCGACAAAAAAGTTCAAGTGGAAAGAAATAAAACCATTTCTAATTCTGTAAAAGAACTGACCTTAACATTTCAGCATTATGTGTGCTGATATCTAGGCTAATAATAACGAAAACATGAGTGAAAACATATGACAATTGTTTGAGATACATCGAAAAATCTAGAGCGATTGTGAAGGACCGATGTTGTGCATATTGATACACATGCGTTATCTCGGCCACCCACCGCTAGTTGTACAGTACATACAGTGCATGCAGCGCATGCAGTCCATGCAGTCTTCGCACACTATGGGTCTTCACGCATGCGCAGTATGACTGCTTTCGCACAGGACGTTGGTCAATAAACAACGGATCGTTTCACACGAGGAGTGTAACTAGGTTCCTTGAGAAAAATTCCACTAGCGTAAGATTTTGTCGTAGGTCGGGACCTCCGACAAAATATCTCAATGTTTGAAAAAATTTCGCAAGGAATGTAGGACATCTCAAACATTGGTGTCCTTTTACAAGAAGCTCATTTTGTAATATTTCTCAAACATTGAGAAAATTTCTCAAGGAATGTTGGTTTTTTGTTGTTGTGTGAAAAGGGCTAAAGACAAACAAAAATTTGAGATCGCAGCCACAAGCAAATTATTTTGAGAAATGTCATTTTACAGCATTTGTATTCACTTCCTCGAGTAAAATAACAGTGTTCTGATGAAAAATAAAATAGCGAAAATTTAGGTTAAAATAGAGAAAAACATGGGCGATACATGTATCTTCTGAAAGCTTTTCAGTGTCTATAAACAGTATGCCCATCGCACACGTACACCCATGAATAACACAACATCATGAAATGGCTTATTATATGTGTATGTACATGTATAGTCACTCAATCAAGTGTAACAACATGTACACGTATAAAAATAATGGTCTTTTGATGTTGCATCAATGCACAGTGTATGTGCTTTGAATAATGATTCTTTGACATCACTAAACAAATGATGATAAATCTCTTGAAGCAGAACTCTTGTAATGGGGCAAGGCCACTCACACTAGCATCTTAATGTGTTCACAAATGTCTGTTGCATTTTTAATTTAAAGTACGGTATATGCTCATGGTAAAAAGTAAATTTGTGCCTTCAACCAACTCACAGCATGAACGTTTCAACCCAGTTGCGCCAAAAATTTTCATCACATTTGTGGACATTTTATGAAATCAGTGTGCCCCAGTTTCCGTCAAATAATTAATGCAATAAAAAAAATACCCTGCAAAAATTTTTTTTTTTTAAATCCAAAAACATTTAATTTATATGCAGCTTGAGAATATCAAACTTTGAAACTTTTTGAGTTGGTTTGGGCGGCAGATATCAATCCAATTTTCTGGCTGTAATACAGTAATGGGGGTTCCAGTCAGAATTACAAAATAGAAACATGCATCCACTCTAGATCCATGAATTTATTCTTGTGGCCATAAGACCTGAACCCTTATACAGTGTACATAATTATATGCTCAAAAAACTTGTTCACTTATCCACTGGGTGGCTTGTTGTCAGCCTAAGATTTTAGGTACTGCTTACCGTAAACGAACAAATCAATGCTTACAATAGAAAAACATTTGTTGCTTAATGTTTCATGGGTATGAGTAATGAAGTTTCCGTTTGTAGGCATGCTTACCTTCCGTAAGAAAAGTTATAGGACAAACCAAATGGTAAAATTTGACCCAAGCACTGACCTTGCAATCACTACAACAAACATGGATATGTATCATGGAAAGGCAAGTATGCCTAATAACCTCAATCCTTCAAAATCCTTCACTTTAGCAAAGAGGATTTTGGAGGATTTTGGAAGGTTAGGGTTAATATTGGTATTTGGTTTGAACCGTCTAGTTATCGTCAAGACATATATCATAAAACTAACCTGTGAGCTTCATCACAATAGGTTGTTCACTTTGTTGAGAAAACAACGAAAAGCTGTTAGGCCAAAAAAAAGTCTCCGGTTCCTGGTCTCTGCACCCGTCGCCTCAGACCCACACGTCAGCATTTTTAATTTTATTTTTTTGCTATGAAACAATGTCCAATTTGCAGCCAAAATTGCTGGATCGATTGGAATTCTGCCGTGCTGTGCTTTAAATGACTTTTTGACATGTAGGGGTATGAACATTTGCCTGATTTGTGCTAAGGCCTCTCTTAGCCACCATACTTTGTATATACATGTATGGGAAATTTGTTGGCCTTTCCCTGTTGGCAAAAAAAAAAGATGGCCGAAAAAAAAGCACGTCACTACACCGATTTTGAAGCCAACTGATGACCAGAAACCGGAGACTTTTTTGTTTTGGCCTGTTATGTTTTTATGTTGAACAAAAAGTTGTCAGATGGCAACTTTTTGTAAATTTGACACAACAATTCCCGTTTTCTCAAAGACGAAAGTACTTCAGATGGAATCGTTTCTCAGGATGATTGATGCATGAACCAACTGTGCAACACGTTCGTTTTTAGATATTAATACTTTGTCAATTTCATAATCTAACAATTGTCATGTTGTACCACCCCTTTAACTGTACTGAAGCAAATGGATGTATCAGAATTCACCGATTATCCATGATGTCTTGTAATTTGGCAACTGGAGTTTCCAAGCAATGTATACATTACAATTAAAAAAGTGCAGGAATTCCTTTGTCCAGCACACTAAACAGCAGTCTTCACAGGTGAAAACAGTGCTCACAACCTCGTTTGCTCAACAACTTCCAAAAATATCCACTCATACACATTCAAGTACATGTATGTTGTTGTCCCAGATTTAACGGATCAAAGTGAATCTACAAGATCAGATGCAATTATACAAGTGCCATGTTCAAATTACTCGGAACTGCGTGAGTTTAAACAGTGCATCGTAATACCCTTGTGAAACACAAAGCCACAAGTGCAATCCTTTGATACAACTGCATAAAACAAATTTAAAGAGACAATATCATCATGATCAACAGGGCATGGAATCAGAGTGCTAGTTTTAGATTAACTCAGTAACTGATAATAATACCATGCATTTCTGCATATTTGTAAATGAGCCAGTTATTTTCAGTCACTGCATGTGTTTATCTTAAACTAGAACACTGATTCCATGCCATGTTCAAAGTCTGCTCTGATCATGATGATACTGTCCCTTTAATATACCAAAATGATCAAACTGTAATGTGAAACTTACTTGGTACATGTGTAAAGCTGATGAGGGCTTCAATTTTTCCTATAAATAATTTTCTCTGAGGTGCTGTAACATTAGAGTGAACAAATAAAACCTGTTTACATACAGTTCACTTTTTCTTGTTAATGACATAACAAACAAAGCAGAAACTTTGCCTGGCTGGAGTAAGCAGTTTTGCCCGGCTGGAGTAAGCAGTTTTGCCCGGCTGGAGTAAGCAGTTTTGCCCGGCTGGAGTAAGCAGTTTTGCCCGGCTGCAGTAAGCAGTTTTGCCCGGCTGCAGTAAGCAGTTTTGCCCGGCTGGAGTAAGCAGTTTTGCCCGGCTGGAGTAAGCAGTTTTGCCCGGCTGGAGTAAGCAGTTTTGCCCGGCTGGAGTAAGCAGTTTTGCCCGGCTGGAGTAAGCAGTTTTGCCTGGCTGGAGTAAGCAGTTTTGCCTGGCTGGAGTAAGCAGTTTTGCCTGGCTGGAGTAAGCAGTTTTGCCTGGCTGGAGTAAGCAGTTTTGTGAACATACCAACATTGCACCTTCATGTACAGGAAAACAAAACTTCACTTTATGTTTAATCTTTAAAATGTGGAGCCATTTATAATTAAGGTGAATGTGGGTTTTTTTCTAAAGAAATTGTAATGGAATCACTTTTTTGAGTGAACAAAGAAAAGATTTCCAAAGAGGGACACTCAAAACGGTACCTTACTTTAATTAGCTTTTGAATAATAATTTGGTAATTTAGTAATCATGTAATTACCAATGTCAACCTTCCCTTTAAGACATCAAGGCCTCAATGTACTTTTTAGTTCAGTATGGTATTAAATTCTACAAATCAAAGATATTCAGTCAAACAGACAATATTATCACACCCTATATTAAGATGTCTATACATCATCCATTCACCGTCCAAACATTAAGGCAGTTTTCCTCATGTTTTATTCATGACAATGGGAAAGATTAGCAATGCTGCTTCCAGCGCCAAGAAGGGGAAATACAGCTGTCAAATTGATCTGCATAATTCCCTCCATTGAACATACTGACGTCACTTCTATTCGGTGAATGAAAATACAAGACACTGCAAAAGGACTTGGGGACAGGTAAAGAAAAAGACAAAGTAAAGGCCTAGACTGGCCCAGTTATGACTGCTGGTGTTATGACGGGGACATCACCTATGCACACATCCAACAACAGCAAAACAGGATAACAATCTTAATATTGCAAGGCCTAAAGTGTATTTGGGTTAGAGTAACATACATGTACTAAGCCTCTAGCACATGCATGTACTTCTATGCTAAAGCAGGTACTCTGAAACTGGAACATACATACTCTTCTGAGAGCATTCAAACAATTGAATGGTAAAATAAAAAATCATTTAACTTAAAAGAAAAGTTATTGTAAATATTTTGAATTTGAATTTTTTTTCCTTCATTTTTTGAATGAGGTAATTTAATTGAAGCACGACTTGAACCTACATGTACACATACAATTTCAGAAATACATGTATAATGTTCTATAATCTGAGCTATCCAGCCTTGTAGATGCAGTCTTGTAGTCTATTCATTGATTTAAAAATAACACTTTTGGACTGGAAGCTAAATGGTAATTTTCCGGTTTTTGTTTTAATCTACAAATCAGACAAAACATTTAAGAGAAACATGCTTGCTGGGAAAAGTCTTGACAAAAACATACCACAATTCAAAGTTTTAAACCACCTACTGTACATGAATAGCAAGGACCTTTCTTTAGTAAGTATTATTAAATAGTATTATTAAGTAGGACCGTGGAGGTTATTAAACTGATTGAGGCCTCAATCCAAGCAAAATATCCCATCATTCCTAATACAACACCCTAACCCCTTAATGGTTTTGGCAAAGAACCTTCCTGAATCCAGAACCTTCCTGAATCCACCAAAATCCAACACCGTGCAGTAACACTACCACCTAACTGTTGGACTTGTATGGAATTGGGACACCCGGCCCCATGCAAAGTATCGCTGTCTGGGCTATACAGTACTGAATCCACCAAAATCCAACACCATGCAGAAAAAAACACTACCACCCAACTGTTGGACTTGGCTGGAATTGGGACACCAGGCCCCATGTAAAGTACATGTATCCCTGTCTGGGCTATACAGTACTGAGTCCATCAAAATCCAACACCATGCAGTAACACTACCACCCAACTGTTGGACTTGGATGGAAGTGGGACACCCAGCCCCATAGTGTCCCTGTCTGGGGTATACAGAACTGAGTCCATCAAAATACAACACAACCAGCCATGGTTTGGGGTTGTTAGGGTTATTTGGACTGTGTAGTGCATGGATTACAACTGACTAGTGTTAAAGACCTGGGAAAACTTCAGTGAATTGTGGCCGCCTGGGCAGGAAGAGATAAAACCATCACAATATGGAAGGAACAAACAAAATATGGATTATGTAAACTTGATATTTTCAACAAAGCTCGGTTACACACATGCACAGGAAAAACAGGCTAGGGTTCAAAATTCTAGAACATAATTTAATGGACCACTGTGACATATTTCCTCTTTAGAAATATGTTTACTCTGTCAATTTTTTTGAAGGCTTTAACACAGGATTGAGCCGTAACATTGAAATTTGAGGTAGTTTTCCTAAAGTTTTATAGAAATGATCATACCCAACTTAAAGCTCCCAGACTGTTTTTTTTTAAATTTATATATTCTGTCTGTCATGGTTGCCTTCAATGCAATGAATTAGGTTTGCTCGAGATACAAAATATACATGCACAAATTTCCATACACACATATTGTCATGGCATTCACCATCAGGCGAAGCAACCAAGACACACTTAATAACAATGTTCATTAAAGCATTTTATTTTAAGACATTCCCACTGCACACACACCACCGCTACAAAGATACAATGGTTTTGGTATTGCATATGATTGATAAGCACATTGATTCATCAACAACGTACCCGCCTTTTTTTTACAATGACAGATGCGAGGAGACAGCATGTAAGTTTTGATTTAAAGGGAAGAGAGCAGTGCGCGTAACCTTTAAAAAAATGTTGTTCAAGTTCGACCTGTGTTTGAACTACACGTGTGATATCATTGTCAAGTACAGGTTTTTTATGATACATATGTATACGCCCAAATGATAACCACTGAAGCGTTTTTTGTATAACATATATACACCCGTATTATGTACTTTTATATGCCTTGAGTGGTAACAGCTAAAATACACCAGGAAATGTGTCACATGTTTGCCAAATAATGTTGAGCAAATCCGCAAAGTGTGGTGACTAAGGTTCGGTGTCAATCAACCGAGAGAATCATATTGCACATCTCTGCAGAATCCAAGCAACTCTCGGGGCTGCCGTCGATGATAGTGATGATGATGAAGATGATGACGATGAGAAGGACAAGAAGATGATGATGATGACGTGAGCAAACCACTACCCGTACTCAAAAAGTGTAATTAATGCGACCCTCATGACAAGATCCTTGAGGGTATCGTGTTGGCTCATTTCCTCAGAGGTACAAAGTTCGATGGTGTAACACTTAGACGTTGGGCGGCTGATGTCGGTGGCTGTAAGTTTTTCTTGTGGTTGTGCATACACATTAGGCAGGTGCTCTGGTCTAGAACCAATAGCTTCTTCCTGCCGGGTAATAAGGCAGAATTTATCACATGTACAAGTCCACTCTACGCCTCATCAAATCATTGGGAAAACTGTTTTGATGGGATATTAGGAAAAAGAGCAAACAAAACAGAAAAAACAGGAGATACATGTAACAGGAAGGAACAGTAAAATAACAAGAGGGACATGACGGAAGGAAGAGGAAGGGGAAAGTGAAGGGGAAAGTGAAGGGGAAAGGCAAGAGATTGGAAAGGATGGTGAGAGATTGGAAAAGAAAGACATGTTACACAGAAGGACAAGAGGATCAGGAAGGTGGAAACAGGAGTTACATGTGGTACCGTAGAATTGGTCTTGAATCACACCCCCACCCATACCCCATTCTTAGCAAGTCCCCGATCCCCCACCCTTCCATAAACCAAACCCTCTTCAACAATAAAACTCCCACCTGTGACCGATCTCACTTATCTTCAAAATGCACCATGCATTTTCGTTGATCTTTCATATTCAGCACTTATGGCCTGTACTTCTTGCCAGGTAGTAATTTTGTCCCATTTGAAGAGAAAGTACCAGTTTGTAATAGTGCTGAATTTTTCCCAAAAAGTGGCCCTTGGAGGATTTTGCAGGATTTGGGGTGGTTGGGGTTAAACTAAACCTGTGAAAGCTTTGCATGGTGAAAAGAATAAGTAAAGACTGTTTGCGGTGACACCATGTGAAAAAATTCTCTTTTGAGTAGTAATTAGAAAAGAACTGGTGGTTACAACTCAACGTTTTGATCAGTATGCTCCTGAAGGCTATCAGAACATACATGTACTGATCGAAACGTTGAGTTGTTAACACCAGTTCTTTTCAGAACTAATTACTACTCAAAAGAGATTTTTTTCACATGGTGTCACCGCAAACAGTCTTTTTTTGTACCCTACTGTAACTATGCACAATCTTTGCAGGAAATGCATCATAGACTTTAATTAACTTCAAGATGTGCATACATACATACATCAGATGTAACTTAATAAACTTATTAAAAATTTAACTTGTGATTGATGATCTCTCTAGATGCAATTACTATCCTAATTTTTAAAGGTAAAGTATTGTATTGCTAAGTCAAAAAATAACAAAACTATCAAATTGTGATGTGAAACTCAGTCTGTGTAAAGTGATGGTGATATCAATCTTCCTGAGAAATAATATTTTGTCTGAGGGGTTGTCACATTTAATAAAAGTTAAACAATTTTCAGTTTGAATTTAGGAAAAAAGACTATTCCTAGTTCCGTTTGAATGATACATGAAATCTGAGTGCGTGTTCATTATTTTCTCATTAAGTGCCCTGCCCTTGGACTTGGGGGACGTGAGAAATTTTCACCAACAGAAATCTTTATTGTGCAAGGATGACTATATATTACATGTACATACACGTATGTGTAAGTCCTTTACTCTTTTCTCATCAAAAGCGGAAAAGAGAAAAGCAGGGCGTGAACATCAAGGAGGCAACCAAGGTAATTGTCTCTGTCTTCAGTCTTTCCCTTGATGACTCTTGCAAAGTTTCTATAGACATTTGGATTTTCTTATAGAAGTGCCTGTAAGTCTTACTTGCCAAGGAGACAATGCCTTGCTCCCTCAAAACAAACAGAACTTTGTTAAAGCCATGCAGTTAATCCGTAAGAACGAAGTGTGGATGCAAGAAGGAAGTGTGGATGCAAGAAGGAAGAGTGGACGTAAGAAGGAAGTGTGGACCCAAGAAGGAAGTAAGGACAGCCCCTTAAACTTCAGCAGGGGAGTGATATCCTGGCTCATCTTATCTCATCTGTCAGACACGGCTCAGTACTTTCTCATTAGCAACGCAGGAGGAGAAGAGATGTCATGAGTTTTGAGGGAGATTGCGTCAATGATGAGAAACAGATACTATGTGCTCTGATTGCCATCACAAAGCAACAAGGCTCTATACATTTGACAGATGTTAGCCATCATATTATGAGGAAGGCTTTTACTCAAGACCTTTTTTTATTATTTCCAATTCTCTTAAAAGTTTGATACTCTTTAATAATGCAATGTGTTAACACTTTGCCAAAGGCCTCAGGAGTGATGAGAGTCCTGTCACTAAAAAAATGAAACATGTGGAGTAGAATCTAACTTTACAACTGGGCGACATGGGTTTGCATCAATCACAGTAACACATGATCGTTTAGAAGGATGAAATGTTACAGTGTAATGTTACAACACTTAAGAGCTTACAATGAGTGAATTTTAAGATGGTAAATTTCAGGGAAAGTCAGTTGTAATATCTCCTCCACCACTATATCTACCCAAGGTACTGTCATACATGAATCCCACATAAATATATATGGGGAACTCAAAAAGTGACAATTTCCAGGGTGGGAAACAATTAAAGGATTGGCAAAACATTACCAAGACCAAATTTCCAATTTTAAAGCTTCCAAATATGTACCAAATCCCAAGGTCAGGACTAGGTGTAACATTAGAGGGACGGGTGGGGATTAGGGTCTACATGTACATGTGCAGTTGGGACAACTAATAATAGGTGCATGTATTGTTTATTTTTGGGATAATAAAGGCAGTTCAAGACACTTTTAATAATTTCCCCGGACTACAGTGAACACATATCATGTATCTTCAAGCAGTCTACTCTCATTATGATACATCCAGTAATTTGCGGACTGTTCCTCCAACCCAAATCAACCCAAAGGCACACTAACAATCCCTTAGCCATCGGCAAATCGGGCCTTTTATTTAATGTCAGCAAATTCGTGCAGAGGCTCCCAGCTTTTCATGTCAGTACTTTAAGATGACTCAGATCCCTTGTCCATTAGACAGTCAAATTATAGAGGAGCAGGGATTCGTGCCAGCAAAAAACGTTTCCACAAAAAAGTCAGTGACTGTGAAAGTCAAAAAGTGCTCCCGGATGACTACTTAAATGGTGTTATTTTTTGGCTAAAAAGCTTTTCGAATGCAAGCCGAGGTTGAAGCTGAGTGAATCAGTAATGTGAACTACATGTACAGTACATAAACCTGATGAGAACACCTGCAGTATGTAACATTACACATGTAATGTAGTAGTCAAGAGATCAAAGGGTGTAACATCTGTCTTTTAAAGTCACAATCCACTCATCTCCAAAAACATAAATGATCACAATCTGACATAAAACTTTCTTGGTATAAAGTTGGTAATTGTATGAAACATCCCTTACAATACCGTATTTCAGTCTCAGGTACTATTATTTTCGTAAATTAAGTGAAATAGTTTCAAAATGTCTTCATCCAAAGACAGAAATTAATTCCACATTGGAATGCATACAAACAATCTGAATGCATTTTCACTTTTCCCTGTTAAATGACACAATGAATATCTGGTGAAAAGGGCTGGTTTATGTTTTAATTCTTATAAAGTATGGATGCATTTTACAGACAATTTACCTAGTGTATACGGCTTTAAAAATTTAAATGGTTTGAAACTATGTGTATGATGAGTTCACTTTACACATGGTAGCCAGTAGCCACTAGCTAAGTGACATAAACAAGATACAAATTTTGTCTTAAATTCATAAATGGTTTATACTCTTTCATGTGATAAATACCGGATACTTGATGTGGATTTCGTCAAGGTGTACAGGTATTTGAAGCCACTTAAGATCTTAAATTAAAGTCAATCCTATATAGGTTTGGCAGTCAACTTGGTAACAGCATTAGGCATGATTCATCAAGAAACACTAAGTGAAAAATGCTTCATACATGTACATATATTCAAACTTATTTTGCTTTGTCCCATCTGGAAAATACTAGATTCTAGGTCTCAAAATCAGTAAAATCAAAGGTCCACTGGAAGAAAACAAATGGCCCCTCATAAAACAGTTACACATACATCAGCACTGATATTTTTGTGTTTTATATACTTTTTTGGCCAATACTTGTCCACTGAAGAGGTGACTTGGCAAGGGCGACATCAGGAAGGTGGTTTTTTAAATAAGGGCCATTTGCGTTCCCCAGTGGACCTTAGGCTTTTTAGATTGAGAATCTGGGTTGGTTATTTTAATTTAAATTATTTTATTCATCAAACAAAAAATTTTAAGTTGTCGCGTTGTTTATCGTAAACACTACATGTTCAACCTATGAATGTTATTTATTTATTTATTTATTTAAGCTTTCTTTATTCAGGGCAGCACCATTCAGTGAGTAACACTGCTTTCCAAGGTGGCCCTGATACATGTATACATTTACAATGATTTCTAAAAAGAATGTACCGGTAGATCAAACACATACATGTAGGACTATTGCAGAATACAAGGTTAGATATATGTGTGGATATGGATAATATATACACTAGATATAATACAATTGAATAATTGGATATTAAATAATATTACTAATAGTACAATTTTAGTGAATGAGGGTATTATTTTTAAACTGGTTGATTGACATAGTGTGATAGTTAATGCGAATATTCTGTGGTAATTTGTTCCATAGTTGACAAGATCTAGTTATAAACATGCGTTGACCAGAATTAGAGTTACAATGTGGAATAGCGAGTGAGTTTGAAATCTGACCTCTCGTAGAATAATTATGTACAGAGTGGGTGAACTTAAATTTAGCAGACAAATAATAAGGAGACGTACCATTTAAACATTTGAAAATCATAATAAGCATTTGGTTAGTCCACCTACAGTGTATCATCTAATTTGAGCCAATTAAGGGAAGTCATCATGTCATTAACAGGAGTTCTAATGTGTTCACGTGTAAGAAATAATCTAAATAAAGTACGGTACAAAGGAAAAACTGTGCATCCGGTCTCGGCTAAAAATAACTGATTTCTGAGCCAGTGAATTACAACCTTCAAATGGTAAAAAAAAAATATGTACCAAATAGTTTGTAAATCCTCAGGTAGGATTACAGTTCTTCTGACTGGTCAATAACATGTACTGTAACAGTCTATGGGCGATGTGTCACAGCCACACTCGTCTGAATCACATTTTTTTTCAATATCTTTAGGTGAGTAAATGTTTGTATTGGAGTGGCACATAACTCTACTACAGTTAACTTGATCCTGCTCATATTGATACAACTTTTTTCTCATTTCCAGGCAAATGCAAACACCCACTCACAGGTTTGTATTATACTATACATAACAAGGTCATGTTAAGTACAGGTGTCCTACTGAATGTTCATGTACTGTAACAAGATTAGTTAGAAATATCACCACCCATTTAAGGGGTCACTATCGTCACAACCAGAGCAAACGTTCAACAGGGTATGGAATTGGGCTCCTAGTTTAAAATTAACACAGTGACTGAAAATTACTGGCTCATGCAGCAGCAATTGATGGTAATATGACCTTATCATGTGGGGTATTATGGCAGTCACTTAGTTTATCTAAACTAGCACTCCAATTCCATGCCCTCTTGATCGTGATAATACTGTCTCTTTAAGGGTTCAAGAAAATGTAGATTTCAGGTGGCAGCCAAAAGGCTGTACTAGATTTCATTTCTGTAGTTTAAATCCAAGGACAAATTCTCAGTATTTTCAGTCAACTTCTGATATTGGATTTTAACTACAATACTGGCCCATTGTGGCATTCATTGTACAGACATAAGTACACGTACAAAGGGGTCTATTTTTAGGGAAGGTACAACTACATGTACAGCATTGGTAATAACCATACAAAGTACTGAATAATTATCCAAAAGCTAATTTAAGTTGAACTTGCACCAATCATCCTGACAAAGTATTATGCCTGAAGTTATCTCATTTAAGAGAAAGCACAATAAAATATGCACATTTATAAGCAACTTTTCGGCAAGTGTTTGCTGTCAAAATTGTGAATGCTTTTTCACACTGTTCTCACAACTAACAATTTGTATTGAGCTGAAACTTTCAATGGTTGGTTATTAAATGTATCTTGATTCAAACAAAGTAAGCATACTCATACGCATAGAAGCAGTTTTGCCAAAATTACCAATGTTGTACCTCATGAAAGGAGTCAGAACAATTTAGAGAAGTGGGTCATGGTTAAGGGACTGAATCATTTATGAATTTAACAAAGTGGCCATCTTTGTATTCGAATAAAAGACACGCCTATGGAAATCAAAATGAGGCTGATGTCCAAAATAGTCTGGTGCCTGTCAAACTGTGATTTTGTTCATGTTGAAGTTCGACTGACAGTCTTGGAACTTGGCAAAATGTCATAAGAAATGTCTAATATATAATGCTAACAGAAAATTTGCTGGTTACTGGTGAAGTATACTGTATACTTGTCAAACTTTTTACATGGTTATTACTTCAAAGCGCCTAATTAGGTATCTGTTCAATGTCAATAAAAATTCATTATTAACCCTAACCACCCTGAATCCATCAAAATCCATCCCCCTGTTTTGGAGGATTTCGGCAGATTCAGGATATCTCCGCATTGAGCATATGGCGGACTTTGACGGATTCAGGATTTCAATAGTTTTTAACTGCTTGGTCATGTTGGTTGATGTATTTTGATGGATTATAGTTACATGTACTATACAATGTACAGCCAACACTTGTATGTGTTAGATTTTGATGGATTCTATGCAGCAACATACTATACAAATTTTCATGTGAGCATGGTATCCTGAATCCGCCAAAATCCGCCAGAAATTTAGTGGTGGATTTTGGCGGATTCAGGATATGTGCAATATCTACACTGGCGGATTCTGATGGATTCAGGACACCAGCATTTTGTGTGTGACAAAAATGGTGGATTTTGGTGGATTCAGGATACTTTCTAGTAAAAATACCCAAAGGGTTAGGGTTAACCAATTTGATTTGTTGTTCATTGCTCATAAATTATGTACAATAAACCAATTTCATTATCTCTGAAAATCTTCATGGTCAATGTGTCTTTATGCACCCATTGGCTTTGTCAGAATGTTTCCAAAGGGGCATGGCGTAGAAAGGCCAATTACTCACACCAACCCAACGTCCATTGACTTGGAAATAGCCAGATGGGGAACAGATTTGTGTGATGCAAAATTGGTAAGTGAATAAATCCAAGACGACATGTGTTCATGTGAGGCGGCATCTCAAGGAGTTTTACATGCCAAGCTTGTTATTAATCCTCTTACTCTCAGAGATATTGCCCTCAGAGGTGCATTTATTAAGAGCAGGATAAGAAGGGTTCTTTGCAGGTCATTACCGGAGGAATTAAATGCTGAACAAAAGTCTATGGGAATCAAAATGAGGCTTATGACCAAAATAGTCTGGTGCCTTTTAAATTTTTTATTTTTGTCATGTTGAAGTTTGACCGACAGTCTTGGAACTCTGCAAAATGTCATAATAAATGTCTGATGCTGTTGTTGGCATGATTGTCACTGTTTGTTGCTAATAATTGTGTGCAAGCCTTGCAATGACATGGAAATAATATCACAACACCAGCAATACTGAAATGACTTCCTTTGTTTTGAATTTTAAAAGGTCCAAGGTAAATCATCGGTACTTGGTAAAGTACGTCCATTTCAACCAACTAGTTTTCAGGAAATATATCATAAAAATTATCTGTCAAAATTTCATCACAATACACTGTAGGTAGGTGCTCAAGTCAAGGTGCAACAATATCAATGTTGACCAAACTGCTTCTGTGAGTTTGGTTTTCGTTTAGTCAATAACAAACAAACCTATGAAAGTTTCAGCTTAATTGAAGCACCACATCAGTCATGTTAAAATATACTACTCAAAACAATTTAGGGAACACCGGAATAATCTCAGTTAAAGCAAGATCATTTATTTCAGATAAACACGTTTCACAGAATTGATGAGAAACAACTGCACAATGAAACAGATGATAAAGGATGCATGTAGTGATTACACATTTCATGACATGACTACTGAAAGAGAGAGGGGGTTGCAAATGAAAATCCCGGTTCATGGAACATTTCAATAACGGGTGTGACCACCTCTTGCAGTAACACATGCAACACAACGTGTTCCCTAAATTGTTTTGAGTAGTATATTTGAGAAAAATCATTCACCATTTAAAAAAAAAATACTAGGCTAAAATGTTGCCACAATGCAAAATGATATTTGTTTTGTGTATATTTTCATGTTTCCTCTGCAATTAGATAGAAACCTATCTCAGTCATGTGAAATTTATGAAAAAAAAGTTGTTTAACCCTAACCACCCTGAATCCATCAAAATCCATCCCCCTGTTTTGGAGGATTTCGGCGGATTCAGGATATCTCCACATTGAGCATATGGCGGACTTTGATGGATTCAGGATTTCAATCGTTTTTAACTGCTTGGTCATGTTGGTTGATGTATTTTGATGGATTATAGTTACAGTACTGTACATGTACAGCCAACACTTGTATGTGTTAGATTTTGATGGATTCTATGCAGCAACATACTATACAAATTTTCATGTGAGCATGGTATCCTGAATCCGCCAAAATCCGCCAGAAATTTAGTGGTGGATTTTGGCGGACTCAGGATATGTCCAATATCTACACTGGCGGATTCTGATGGATTCAGGACACCAGCATTTTGTGTGTGACAAAAATGGTGGATTTTGGTGGATTCAGGATACTTTCTAGTAAAAATACCCAAGGGGTTAGGGTTAAGGAAACATTTATCTAAAAGAATGACACAATGGAAAATGAAATTTTCTGCATAATTTAGGTTTTATTTTCTGAAATAGATGGAATAATTTCTCAGGATGACTGGTACCTTTGAGATAGCTTTCAGACAATAATTCAGCTGATGGAGCTATCAAAATAAATATTCAACAATGACCTTGTTTCCTCCGACTGTATTTTGTTATGCCAAGTCATATTATAACCAGCATTGAAGACAAGTGGTGGTTATTAAAATTTAAAAAAATAATAATTCCTGCCATTATGCTGTGGATGAAATAGCTTCTGATTGCGTTCTAGCCATATGGCTTTCATTTCAATGTGTCAGTCAAGTGGAACCAATTTATCAAGTACAATGATATTGGAAGTAGGTACATACATGTAGCACTGTGACAGATCATTGAAATTTACCATTTGGCATAATAGTATTTTGTGCATAACGCCGCATATCGTCGCAAAGCGTTACAACACAAGCTTGTTAATTAAATTTAAAGTAACAGTTCAGCCATTCCTTCATGCACAAATTATTTATGGGCTCAATATTATTTTACTAATATGAATTGATCAATACAGTGGCAGAAATTGTGAAAAATTCCATACCAGCATTTACACCGATAAATTCAAGGACAATATGGATTTGTAAAAGCAGTGTACGCTATTGGGTAAAATTTCTATAAATGCATCCATGCTTTCTCCAAACCAAGAGGTGTACAGTAACCAACATGTTTCAGCTCATTTTGTTGTTTTAACCCTCCTATTTTGGTGCCTTTTTCAGACAAGTTGATGCACCATTTGAAACCATTCGTTTTGTGAAACACACCAAGGTGTAGTGTATTCACCATTCAAAAACCATTTGAATGGATTTGAATGGTAGTAAAGCTTGCTACCAACACTTTTCAAATGGTATCACCATGTGTGTACAAAACCAATGGCCATTTTGGTAAGTGGAAATTTTGAATGGTTTCAAATTGTCAAACAGTAGGAGGGTTAAATGAGAAAATAATGAACATGCATTAAAAAAAACCTAGGCATTTTTGCTAGAAACCATCCCAAATCCTCCAAAATCCATCAACATGCAGTTAAACGGTACCCAAATTGTTGGACTTTATGGAATGGGTACAGTAGCAAATTTCTGCAAAGCATCCATGGCTTGGCTATACACAATCCTGAATCCAACAAAAGCAGCCGGTGGAGTTTGATGGATTTAGTACACATTGGTACAGTGGCAATTGCAAAGCATTCATGGCTTGGCTATACGCAATCCTGAATCCAACGAAAGCAGCCGGTGGAGTTTGATGGATTTGGTACACATTGGTACAGTGGCAATTGCAAAGCATCCATGGCTTGGCTATACGCAATCCTGAATCCAATGAAAGCAACCGGTGAAGTTTTATGGATTTGGTACACATTGGTACAGTTGCAATTGCAAAGCATCCATGGCTTGGCTATACACAGTCCCGGTGGAGTTTGATGGATTTGGTAAAAAAAAACTTCCTAAAACTGCCAATATCCAACGCCATACACTTAACACTACCACACAACTGTTGGAATTTGGACACCCAGCCCTGTGGGAAGTATCCAGGTTGGGCTATATACAGTACTAAGTCCATCCAAATACAACACAACCAGCTGTTGGACTTTAATGGGTTTGGGGTTGTTGGGGTCAAAAATATGAAAACTGTTTCAATAAATGGGTAGAATGTCGTATACGACTGCCACTTTTTCTCATTCAATATAACCAATAATGTAATCTTACCTACCCAGTAAGGTGGAGAACATATGGATGATGATGGACATATACTTCAAATTATTCCTGGATATTTATTTCATGAAAAATCAGGCATCTTTGGTATACGATGACTTCCTCAGTCATGTCAGTTTGATCTTGTCAACTCCCCCGTTAGTGACCAACACGGTCATTGTACATGTGCAGTGGCAACTGTAATAGGATCTTTCTATTTTCTGAAGGGGAGAATTTTTAAAGAAGGGAAATAAAGTCCGACAACCATCATAAAAGTGGATTTTAAAGATAGTTTTCGGTTTCTGTACCCCAAAAAATCGATAGAATCATTTTTTGCAAAAAAATTCCCCAAAAACCCTTAAAAAGTGGCGGCCAGATAGGCCTACAACATTCTTTCCCAATAAATAAGCCTTTAAATCGGAATTGCTGCGAGCATGCGCATTGACTTGAAAATTAAGCTTGCAATTAACAATGCATCATTTAGGGAGTATTTTTTAAATACTAGACATGGTATACCATGGTAAAAGTTGGGGAAAGAATGTCGTATCCGGCCGCCACTTTTTAAGGGCTTTTTTGGATTTTTTTTGCAACCAC
The DNA here is from genome assembly GCA_029582265.1 of Zoroaster sp. YZ-2022. NCBI lineage: Eukaryota > Metazoa > Echinodermata > Asteroidea > Forcipulatida > Zoroasteridae > Zoroaster > Zoroaster sp. YZ-2022. Next base: position 19,494,564 of record CM055837.1, read on the forward strand.
TAACCAGTAAAAAAAATCATTCTATCGATTTTTAGTGGTACAGAAAGTGAAAACTATCTTTAAAATCCACTTTTATGATGGTTTTCGGACTTGATTTCCCTTCTAAAAAATCCTCCCCTTCAGAAAATAGAAGGATCCTATAGTTGCCACTACGCATGTACAATGACTGTGTTAGTCACTAATTGTGGAGTTTACAAGATCAGACCGACATGACTGAGGAAGTCATCGTATACCAAAAATGCCTGATTTTTCATGAAATAAATATCCTGGAATAATTTGAAGTATATGTCCATCATCATCCATATGTTCTCCACCTTACCAGGTAGGTAAGATTACATTATTGGTTATATTTAATGAAAAATAGTGGCGGCCAGATACGACATTCTACCCAAAGTTGGTAATTTACAAAAACCAATTACAGTCTCTTCCAAATTTTACCAACCCCTCCCCTCCCCTCCCTACAAAATACATGTTCACGACTACCGGTACTAATTTTGACAAACACTTTTCAAAAACCCCTTCGGCCTTAAAAAAAAAAAAATCTAATTTCCCTGAATGTTATTTTAACTTAATTGTGTTCTAAAATTGTCACTCTGTTTAATCAATATTGACCAGTTCGGTAGATATTTCTGCTTATATTGATGACAGATTGTCAAACTCGATAATGAACACAAACTTGGTGTCAGATTTCACTAACACGATCCCACTGCTGTTCAGTAAACATAAATGGCAGTAGCAATTTACTTAGATGATTTTCTCGATAATGGAACCATGTCATGCTTCAGCATCAACACACCAACACCTAGCCTAGCTCCACGAACAACATAATATGAATACTCACCTTTTTCTTGCGACGTTTGGTCGCCGGGAACCGCTCCGTAGACGACGATTGAAAACTACCGCCACCATCAGCCATCTTGGTTCTGAATAGTTCAGAGCTCTTTCCAGGGGAACACACTAAAAAAAAATTAAACTGGCTTCTCACACGCACGTCCCGCCACGAAGTACACTTAATCCATAGGCACTATACACGAACTGTGTTATTTGTGAAGCGTGAAAGTTGTTGTCTGACTACAACATTGTTCAGTTGTTTCCATTTGCCCGAGGCCACAGCTCAAAATGGTCCAAAATCCTGTATTTCTGCAAATAAATCCGTTCGGAAGGTGGTGGTTTTTCAGCCAGCATCAGTTCTCCTACGAAGCACACGTAGCGTGTGCTCGTGAGTGACAGCGCTGTTGCTCAACAACGTCAAGCTAGTTATATTTTGACACCGGAAGTAATACGAGATGTGCACCCCCTGTATCACTTTGACAACAACCTGTTAAAAAATTGATACTGGTCGTCTGCTTCGCTGTTGGTGACTTTTGTAATTTACATCGAGAAACTAATTAATAACTTAAAAAGTGGTATGGTCCAGTCAAAAGCAATATCGATGATTATCAAGTACCTATGCGTACTTGTGTGATACATTGATATCACGGAGAAAGAAATATAAGAAAAATATGCCTTATATTTGGCACCGACAGGTGTCGGGGAATTAATTGATCTCAAAAGAGGGCGCACTTCACATTCTTAACTTCATCGGCCGGTGTCACGAACCACTGATCTCTATCTTCTTAAGACGAACTTGTGCATCTGAAATTGCAAGGAGCAAGAAAGGACTAATCTTCGGCCAATACGTCTTTGGGAAAGTGAAGTTGTAGAGGCGTGATGCGCCCTCTGTCGGTCGCGCTGCTAATTTTAAAAATGCTGCCACCGTCGGACGTCTTGACAAAAGTCTAGAAGAGGCCAATCATACATTTACATATTTGTGTAACCACAGTAATAACAAGAGATAAGCTACAAAGGTCAATTAAAAAATAAAATGGTTATAAAAATTGTAATTTCTATAATTAATAACAGACTGCTAAAAATATTAAACAATATTACAAGTTCATGAGTATTTTGTGTCTTGAACATTTCTCAAGAAATCCTGTGCTACAATTCCTATTATGTGTGCAGATGTCTGGTGTATTTTCATTTTTCTTTCTCTATATGTACCTTGTTGTTATCCTTTATGTACAGGGTGTCATGTTCGTCTCTGTTGTCCATTGTAATTGTCCTGTCTCGGGATAAACAAAGCCATCCTTGACTTCGTTCATATTCCACAGTGTCTTACGTCAGTGCAACAGCTGATGTATTCCGGATAGCGATTTTTTTTTCTGCAAACGAGAATTGCCATCCCGCGATATTTCAGCCAATCAGACGTCTCATACATATTCATGAATTCCTAATCGCGGGATTAGAAATTTTAATGATTTAGTCTTGTTTCTAATAGGCCTGTACGTGTTTTGAGGGGGAAGAATATAAAAAAAGTCAAAATTTAAATAATAACCCCCAACAATGGGCGTCTGCCCAGTAGGTCCTTGGTGGTTTTGTTTTTAATCTTGCCCATTCTAAAGATTAAAATCAAAGGCAACAATTTGTTAACAGTAGGAACTGGCCAAGTGGAATGAGATTTTTGTTGTTTACTTTGTTACTTTGACAGGATCCATTCTAAGATTATAATTAAAATCAAACGTATCTTTCTTTTAACAGGAGGAAGTGGTGATACGGAAATCCTCGGGACTTTTGCCTAAAAGATCCAGAATTCAGTTCCCAGATTGGTGGAGAATGTACCACGTTTTTGATGATTACTTATGACATTTTACATATCACCACAATTGTATGAAGGGCAGTCGTGTCGTCTGAATAACCTGGACTACAATGTTTTGAGATACAGTCTGAGTTGAAGCTCCCCTCAATTCAAAACTATTATGAACACGATTTTGATTATTATTATATTTTGTATATAATTCCCCTCATACGATACTTCAACATTTAACACTTAGTAAGATCTTGTTAAATATTTGTCATGCATTTGCATAGTGTATCAGACCTACAAAAGCCTCATCAGACCCGCTCGTCGGCATTTTGATTTTTTGATTTGTTTGATTTTTGCTATGAATCTGCCGCGCTGTGTTTTAAAAGACTTTTTCACATAGGGGTACTATAAACGTTTGCCTGATTTGTGAGGCTTCTCTTAGCCACCATACTTTATGTATGGAAAATTTGGTCTATTTCCAATAACCGCGTATATACACACTTATTTCACTGGCTGGCAAAAAACTAAAAACTAAAAAAAATTACAAAAACAAAAAACAACAAAAAACAAAACAAAAAACACACCAAAAACAAACAAACAAAAACAAACAAAAACGCGTCACCACACCGTAATAGAGAAATTAAAGGAACAATATCATTACGATCAAGAGGACATGGAATCAGAGTGCCAATTTTAGATTAACTCAGTGACTCGATTGTGTCGATTGTGACGACAGTGTCCCTTTAAGTGCCATTCTGATTCCATGCTCTGTCGATTGTGACGACAGTGTCCCTTTATGGACCACTCCGATTCAATGCCCTGTCGATTGTGATGACAGTTCCTTTTAAGTGCCACTCCGATTCCATGCCCTGTCAATTGTGACGACAGTGTCCCTTTATGGACCACTCCGATTCCATGCCCTGTCAATTGTGACAACAGTGTCTCTTTATGGACCACTCCGATTCCATGCCCTGTCAATTGTGACAACAGTGTCTCTTTATGGACCACTCCGATTCCATGCCCTGTCGATTGTGACAATAGTGTCCCTTTAAATGCCACTCTGATTCCATGCCCTGTCGATTGTGACGAGTGTCCCTTTATGTGCCACTCCGATTCCATGCCTTGTCTATTTTAATAATAATATCTCTTTAAGTGCCACTCCAATTCCATGCCCTGTCGATTGTGTCGATTTTGATCTTCGAAATATTAAACTTTAAATTAATGTTAATTGGTACCTAAAAGTTACGGAAGCGTTAAAGGGACATAGTAAAAAAAATACTGGGTTTATGTCATAATTATGACTTAATTAAGTCACAACTGTGACTTAATATCCAATAATTATTACTTATTATGTCGTAATTATGACTTAGCATAACTATGACTTTTTATATCATAATATTACTTAATATTTGATAATTATGACTGAAATAAGTCATAATTATGATTGATTTTTTTCATAATTATGACTTACTATCTTACCAATCAATTTAACTGAGGCGTACGACACTATGTTTACAGATAAATGAAAACCGTGCACTTGTTTGCATTAAACCTATAGCTCATTAAGTTCTATCTTAATATTGGACGACTAAACTAAGTCAAATGGACAAGTTTTCCAACCACTAAATGTACATAGCGTCCTCTATAGTTTGTATTTTTCGAGCCCTGAGCTGATCGAGGCCCGGGAATATTTTTTCACTTCAACTTCCGGTTTCCCCCGGAAGACAAAGTCAAATTGGGGTCATGTCTGTGTTACTTTTGCTCGGTTTTTCAAGACCTATCCGATGTGTGGATTGAAAAATTCCGTTGTGTAGTTTAGGAATTCACATCGTGAACACGGAGAAACAACCTTTTAGCACATTTTTAGGATATGAAACTTCGCACGACCCAAATTATTGTGTACTGTATGATCAAAATTGAATCTGTCAAATAATATAATCTTCCTACACCTTAATTTTGTTTTGTTTTCCATTTTATTTCACAGACATCTTGTGACATTCAATGCAGTCAAGCAAAACCAACCAGTCACATAAAAAGGTATGCAGACAATTGAAACATCCAGTTACATGATAGCCAACTACTTGCCGAACCAATCAGTCACATAATGACAGACATTTCAAGGTATGTTAAAAATGTTCAATTGATGCAATGTTTTGTTAAATAGTTTTGTTAAATAGTTTTGTTTTGTTAAATAGTTTGACAAACTTTAAAATTAAAAAATATTGAATGATCCAATTTTCCTTTAATTTCTTCTGATGACCTTGCTATTTTCTTCTTTGACAACTTGCCAAAATTTGGAAGACAAAATTTCAAGACTTATCTAAACCCTTGTGATTTTGTTCATATAATTTGTCAAAATCTTAACAAAATTTGCAACACTTACCCCTTGTGATTTTTTTCATTTTGTTCATATAATTTGCCAAATGTGTCATGACAAAAAATTGGCAAGACTTACCTCATGTGATTTTTATTCATATAATTAGCCCATTTTAAAAATAAATTGAGAATTTTTTATAATTTGTAAAGTCTTGTAAGATTTTGGCAAATTATACAAATAAAATGTTTTAAAAAATCACAAAGGGCAAGTCTTGCAATGTTTTCCCTTGAAATTGACATATTACAAAAAAAATTTTTCACAAAAAGCAAATTTAAAGAAAAGATTTCCAAGACTGTTCATATAAGAGTAAGACTTACCCCTTGTAATGTTTTCATTTGTTTCAAATTCACAGAGAGTGGTAAGAGAAGGATAATAAGTCATCTACTGATATCCACAAAATTATATACGAAACTGTTTTATTTAAAACTGTATTGCAAGTGCTAGATACAATCATTTATCTTCATGTAAAAAACAATTTATTGAATAATGTACGAGTAATTATTTAAATGCAAAGCATCTACTAAATATATTTTAGTATTTAAGTATAAGCTGGCATCTTGTGCCAAAAAAAATCCAAGCAAGAAGCATTCAATAGGCCTAAGTTTCAACACTTACTCCTTTTTACGAATTTAAAAATCCAATAATTTTAGAATTACTAGCAAATTCTTCAAATTCATTTTTATATCACATTAAACCATTACTTAATTTGATTCATTTGGATGATACAATCATATATCTTCATGTAAAAACAATTTGCTGAATAAGGTATGAGTAATTATTAAAATGCATCTACTAAATATATTTTAAGTAAGACTAATTGCGGTGACACCATGTGAAATCTCAATTGAGTAGTAATTAGTTCTGAAAAGAACTGGAGTTCTTTTCAGAACTAATTACTACTCAATAGAGAATTCCACATGGTGTCACCGCAATTACTCTTACGTATCATCCTCACCATGCAAAGCTACAAGTTTTACCTAAATATATTTTAGCATAAGCTAACATTTTTCCCAGCATGAAGTATCAATACATTCAGTTTCTTCAGTATTTTAACTAATTTAAAATTCCAATAATTTTAGAATTTTTATATCACATTAAACCATTACTTAATTTTACTTAATTAAGTAATTAATTACTTAATTTGGATGGTAGTAAATGATCCTAACTTGGACAATATTGTCATGATCAGAGCAGACTTTCAACATGGCATAGAAATTGGTGTCCTAGTTTAATAAAGATGAACATAGTGACTAAAAATAACTTGCTCATTTATGCAGCAGCATCGGTAATATGACCTCATGTGGTGTATTATTTCACTCAAGTTAATCTAAAACTAGCACTCCGATTTCCATGCCATGTTGATCATCATGAAATTTTCCCCTAAAAATTACCAAAGGTGTCACTTCTTAAGTACAAATAATGTTTAATTATAACATTGCATGATCATTCTATCAAGTTCTCTAAGTGCAATTCTATGAATTGTTGGAGAGGTGGACTTTTCCCCCAAGATCAATACAATAAATTAATAAATTGCTGTTCTACAGTGCAGATTCGACAAGGTCAAGGTTGATCACCTCAGTTATTTTTACATGACCAAATGTAACAGTCTGTGAAAATTAATCACAAGTCGCAAATTTGACAAATTGTGATTGCTATGTGGCTTATATATTTTATTGATTGAAATTGACGTAAATTTCAATCAATAAAATATTAAACTCAATGATTTGTTTGTGAGTAAAGGTCGTTTCATTTCTGTCATTTGTTTTCCTTTTGAATGGCATATCTCACACACCTCTAACAAATACCAAATTAAATCTGACGGTGTACTCTTTCCAACCACATAGAAATCTCAATTCTTCAAATTTGTGACTTGTGACTCATTTTAACAGAGCGGGTCACAAATAAAGAATTATAACATTGGTAATGATGGCAAAACTATTCATAAGCATTTATTTACTCTTTGAATAAATAAATAAATAAATATATATCAAATAAATCAAACTGTGAAAGATTCAGCTTATTATGTTGTGTTGTTTACAGGAAAATAGTAAAATTACCGTCAGATATTTTCTTGTACGAATGTGGAATTCAGGATCAAGTACTTTTTCCTAAATTTAAACTAAAAATAGTCTTTTCTTAAAAATGAAAGAACCTCAGAGAAAAATATGTTTCTAATAAAGATTAAAACCATCATTAGCCAAGTAGTACATGAATATTTTAAGAAACTCACATGACTTCTTGTTTTTAAATTACATCAGATTTGACATTAAAGGGAAGATACAACATTAAGGCAAAAAACAAGTCTCAAGGTTCTACTCATTGGATGGCTTCCAAAATCAGTGCAGTGATGCAACTTTTTTTACTAATCATTTTTTGCAAAGTGAAATACGGGACAGTTATTGGAACCAGATCAAATTTGCCAAAAACAAAGTAGGGTGGCTAAGAGAGGGGTCACAAATTGGACAAATAATCTTATGCTGTAAAAAGTTGTTTTTAACAAAAAACAATCAATCCAGCAATTTTGGCTGTAATTGGAGATTGTTTTATAGCAAACAAAAAGAAAACTAAAAATGCTGATGAGCGGGTGTGAGGTAATATGCACAGAGACCACAAACAGGAGACTTTTCTTTATGGCCTTATTTTGAATACTTATCCTTTCTTAATATTATAATGTTACAGATCATGAACATAGCAAATTATTGTTTACCAGTCCACAACATAATAATACATGTATACCATATCAAACAAATTCTTTATCAAAAGCATCCTTTAAAAAATATCAAGTAATTAAAAGCATCCTTTATCAATCCAGTAATAAGTATACCACTGCAAGCTACTAATATTTAATTTTGCCGACATCATCCTGGTAAGGTTAGTTTAAAGCAGGGCTACCACGTGCAGGTCCCAGGATACCAGCCCCACGCGCCTTTCAGGTCTTCGGGCCCATCGTCCTACACAAAGTGTAGCTTTCCGGTCCACCCCCCGAAGGGAGCGCCCTACCTACTCAGCAACGGCCCCTTTCTCTATACGTTTGCAGAAAGGAACTCCTACCGTTCGTTGACCATTTGTGATCACATCGATACCACTGCTCCTATACCGGAGGTGCAGGCCCGATGCACCTTTAAGATCAACAGCCAGCTGATTACAATGTTTACCCTGGCCGGTAGTAGGACCCCACATGCCTCGAATGCTATGTGTCCAGGCCCTTCGCAGTGTTGAAACGCCTTTGTCTTCAACTTTATCGATGCGATGCACAACATGTTGAAGTTTGATCAATCCAATCAAATCTGAATCGCCGCACCACGTGATTCGCCGCACCACCTGATTCGTCGGGAATTGCCTTTGTCTTCAACTTTATCGGTTCGATGCACAACATGTTGAAGTTTGATCAACCCAATCAAATCTGAATCGCCGCACCACCCGATTCGTCGGGAATTACCTTTGTCTTCAACTTTATCGGTTCGATGCACAACATGTTGAAGTTTGATCAATCCAATCAAATCTAAATCGCCGCACCACCTGAATCGCCGCACCACCTGATTCGTCGGGAATTGCCTTTGTCTTCAACATTATCGGTTCGATGCACAACATGTTGAAGTTTGATCAATCCAATCAAATCTAAATCGCCGCACCACCTGAATCGCCGGGAATTGCCTTTGTCTTCAACTTTATTGGTTCGATGCACAACATGTTGAAGTTTGATCAATCCAATCAAATCTAATCGTCGCACCACCCGAATCGTCGCACCACCCGAATCGCCGCACCACCTGATTCGTCGGGAATTGCCTTTGTCTTCAACTTTATCGGTTCGATGCACAACATGTTGAAGTTTGATCAATCAAATCTAAATCGCCGCACCACCTGAATCGCCGGGAATTGCCTTTGTCTTCAACTTTATCGGTTCGATGCACAACATGTTGAAGTTTGATCAATCCAATCAAATCTAAATCGCCGCACCACCTGAATCGCCGGGAATTGCCTTTGTCTTCAACTTTATTGGTTCGATGCACAACATGTTGAAGTTTGATCAATCCAATCAAATCTAAATCGCCGCACCACCTGAATCGCCGCACCACCTGATTAAATCGGGGTGCCTTTGTCTTCAACTTTATCGGTTCGATGCACAACATGTTGAAGTTTGATCAATCCAATCAAATCTAAATCGCCGCACCACCTGAATCGCCGGGAATTGCCTTTGTCTTCAACTTTATTGGTTCGATGCACAACATGTTGAAGTTTGATCAATCCAATCAAATCTAATCGTCGCACCACCCGAATCGTCGCACCACCCGAATTGCCGCGGCACCCGAATCGCTGCCGAACCCGAATCAACACAATATTTTAGGGATCCAAAGTCATCTGACTTCGCGTGCGTGTGAGATTACTTGCAATGGTGTACTTATAAAAATAATAACTTAGGCCTACTAAAAAAATCTTATTTACATAAAATATGAAACTCAACTTGGATTATACTTCAGTCTGTCTCAGCTGTTGAAGACTCGAATGTTACTTCTTCAAACAAAACAGCAAGGGTGGTAGGCCTTGGGAGCGTTGGTCTGCAAACTCCATCAACTAATAATTGTTTAATAAAAATATTAGGAATGGAAACCAATAATTCAAGTTTATAATTATTGCAGGTTAGGATGATAGGTTAGCAAAATGTGATTTTCACATTTGCTGCTGAACCGAATTCCTTTACTTGTGGTCCCCAGTAGAAACCCATGTTTTTTTATTAGAGATACAAACAAGAATTAAAATTGTCTACATTTTGACCAAGATAATGGTGTTATTTAAAATTTTAAAAAACATTTTTTTAGTGACCTTGTGTACATCTTTGATCTGTGACTTAGATCTGCGACTTCAAGAGTGAAAATTTCATCAAAAGGTATATTTAGCTAACCCTCCTATAGGTTTAACACTCAAAGACACTCAAAATTTGTATGTCTCTCTTAACCCATTGACTTTGTGCAGTGCACTCAAATACATGCAAGCACATGTGGCTGTGATAAGGAGGTCAAACCCAAAGACACTCAAAATTTGTATGTAACTCCCAACCCATTGACTTTGTGCAGTGCACAAAGGTCAAACCAAAACCACTGACAGTACATACACAGCTCTGTGTGACTCTGGTTTGACCTACCAATTGGCAATGCAACCAAAAATACTCAAGTGAGTGTCTGTGGGTGCCGTGCTAACTGGGCCAAATTTCAGCCTGGGCATAGGAGGGTTAGCTAGCTAGTGCACTTAAAAAAATTGAACACTGTCAAACCTTGCGTGTAGTAAGTACATTTACAGGTTAAAATGAGTCTACTGTTTTTGACTGGTAAAAGCATTGTCTTGTATTGTTGAGGGTGGTCAAATTGAAAATAAAAACCAGTCAAAAATACCCCTGTGTGCACATTTGGGTCAACAGGCAGTTGGCTGGTTTTTACCACTATAGCTACTTGCCACTAAAGTTCAGCAAAGGAGGCATACATTCCGGGGGATATATGGGTAGAATTTCGTATCCGACCGCCACTTTTTCTCATTCAATATAACCAATAATGTAATCTTACCTACCCAGTAAGGTGGAGAACATATGGATGATAATGGCAGGCATGAGAATGGGTGATGATAAAAAAACAGGAAAATTTTTAAGTTGGAGTGCAACTTGTTAGAGTCCCAAATTTGTGTGCGAAGCACACAACACGAGCGCGCAGTGCGAAGTCCCTTACGGCCGGGGTCCAGGGCCCGCTTTAAGGGCCCTGGAAGCTCTGGGTATTTTAGACGCTCTATGGTGGTCTCTGATGCATTTCTGACACCTGTTTTTCCAGGTAGAACTTAGAAGTGAGCTACTCTGGTAAGATTTTTCCTTTTTTGAACAAAAAATAATAGGTTTAATGGAAAATACAGAATGTAAAATTGTGCACTATTTTAGCTTTTTATTGATTGCCATGCATTAGTGATTAAACACCTGTAACAAAAAGAAGTGAACAATGACAAATTAAACCCTTTTGAACAGTTTTTCATATACGAATACAAAGGTAAAATTACTATTTCTGATTCAGGAAGAGAGATTAGCGAAATCCATATGTACCCCCTACACCTCACCCCAAAAATTTTGTATCTAATCATTGCTGTGTAAAAATCTATGCTGTGGGGATAATGCCTTAATGCATTTATATCAATTAACAAGAAATCACATACCATACATGAGAAGGATAACACACATTTTAATAAATTGCTATTTCACAGCTTCCTCTGCCTCCTCTCTACCAAGTCTTCCAATGCTTTCTGTCTGGACTTTTCTCTGAGCTGACTGTTGAATTCCATCCTAGCAGCAGTAGCCTCATCAGCAGCCTTACGCTTGTGCGCTACTTTTGTCACCCTTTTCTCTGTAGTTTTAGGCATGAGACAAGCTTGTTCTCGTTTCTCCTTTTCAGCCTTCTGTTGTGCCATGTATGAAGCTGCTGCACTTTGCATGTTTTTGGTAAGCTGGTGGCTTGGAGTGAAAGCAGACGTTGCTGACTTATCCGGTCGATAAGTTTAACATCGGTATCACCACGCATAGCAAACCGCGAAACATGCTGCCTTGCCGCCATTGTTAATATTACTTTCCACCAATCATGTGTTTTCGTTGGTTCCCAATATATCTTTCGCTGATTGTGAGGCAATAACAGGTACCAGTTTCCCATGGCCTGCGATTTCAGTCGTGCCGCGCCGCTCATTTGGTTCGTGTACAAACTTGCAAGTATATACACACAGTACACACGGTACAAAACACGTGCATTGTTTTGTCAGTAGACTTTCAAAAGTCTCCACACGTGTATCTTTGCTGCAGCATGCAGTAAACGTATTACGGGCAAACATTATTGAACCGTACCGTTAATGAAGCGAGGAATGAGACAAGTCTATACACCCATTGCGTCTCTCGCGCGCTGCTGCATGCGCGGTGCATGGAAGACCGCAAGCCGCATATATATCGGGCCAGCTGCCGGGCGGCAATTTATTGTTAACGTGCCGTTTTTTTCACGAACGGCGTGTGGATCCGCGATATACGATTACAAAGGTAAACTTACAATTTCTGATTAGAGAAGAGGGATTAGCGAAATCCAAATGTATACCCTCTACAACTCACCCCCCAAATTTTATATCAAATTCACACTGAACTCGAAGACCACAAATTTGAAAGGGAAAAAAACGGAATTCCGGTTTAAACCGGAAGATTCTCATGCCTGTAATGGACATACTTCAAATTATTCCAGAATATTTATTGCATGAAAAATCAGGCATTTTGGTATACGGTGACGTTGACGTCCTCAGTCATGTCAGTCTGGTCTTCTTTTTTATTTTTTAAAATTTTATTACATTTTACACTGGCAATCAGATTACATCAATTAAATATAAAACCAATCTTGTGATCTCCCCCATTATTGGCCAACACGGTCATTGTACATGTACATGCGCAGTGGCAACTATAATAGGATCCTTCTATTTTCTGAAGAGAAAAAGATAGTTTTCACTTTCTGTAATTTTTATCTGGTTAGTAATAGTAGGCCTAGTTGCAAAAATATTCCTACAAAAGTACAATTTTTTTTTTAAAGTGGCAGTCGGATACGACATTCTTTCCAGATATATACCGTGCACCTGCTTTTCATCACAGATTTAGTACTTGCCAGGTAAGCAATATAATATTACATTATTGTTATATTGAATGAGAAACTTGGCGGTCGGATTTCTACCCTTTACTTTTCCTACATAACGAATGCCTACTTATTCACCACCCCCCCCCCTCCCCCCATTTTAAAACCGGCAAAACCAGCATACGGTCTTGTTATTATGTACCCTGCTCACGAGCTTTTTATTAGCCAGGGAATAATAATGAATTTACATGTTTTAGACGGAAATATTTTTAACAAAATGAAAACGTTGGGAGGCCATATGGCTGTGGTAAGTGGCCCTTTACGTTACACATCACTTTGAAGACCACAGGCGACCATTTTCGAATTTAGAAATATAAAAAAATTCTATACTGAATATTTATCTTATTGTCAACACTAACGAATTAGTAATACTTACTAATTAGTCAGATTTTGATGTTTTTACTTTTCGTTTACTTATTTTTTCGATGTTTATCGATTGATAACATGACGACTTACCTGTTCACTCATGGCGGTTTTCTAGTTTGTATATAATGCGCGCCAATCACGTGGTCCTGCGGTCGAGTGACTCGACTCGCTGCGTACCATGTATGTAGAAAAGGAAGCCGGAACCAGTCGAAACTAAAACGCCCTCATCGAAGAGTTATCAAACTGTCAACCACTTGCGCATGTGCAATGCTGTTCCCACGTGATTTGTTTTTAGTTTCGTATAGGATGGCAATAGAACTCATGAATTATTCATTGTTACAAATGTTATTTATGGTAATTATCAAAATACAGCCTTATAGGTGCAAAATCATTCCCCATGTGTTACAGATTTTATATTCATTTAATAAAATACTTAAATTGTTAAATATTGGTTGCATCTAGTTGGTAACGCCAAACAAATAAAACGTATTTTTGGGGATATATTTTTTTAAATGTAATATTTGATGGAAAAAGGTTTGATGCAATTCTGACACAATTTTGGGACATTACTTTTTCTTTACATGGTCACAATATTGCGATGTATTGACAACATTGTTGGAGTCTTTGCATAAAATTGAACTACCTATTACTTTGCCAACATTTATATATACATTTATTTGTTTCCTCGAAATATTCAAATTGTTTTGTGCGTATTTTTGAAGTAACCAGTTAGGTCTCCAGGGTAATATATTTAGACAATGAATATATAAGTGAATTGTTACATAATAGCAATTAGAAAATCAGTGTAGCAACAGTGTGTTAAGTCTGTGAAATTCAAATTTAATACTCACTTGCCATAGACACAAGTCATATCATCAATGCACCAGACGTATATCAAAGGTAATCCGTAGTAGTACAGGCTAATATTGATTGATTGAATTATTGTGTCTGGGATAGTGACATGCTTTTGCCCTTCACTGACTTGATATGACTCAGCGCTGCATGTATACTCGGCGGTTTCTGGTGTCTACGGTAACAAATCCACAAGCGGGACTCGAACCCACTAACTCCTGGTTACTAGGTAATGCAGTAAACTTCTTATCAACCTCTACAAGACTACGGTAGTGTACGGTATAGACTACGGTAGACTCGGGGTAAACTTGGGGTAGACTGATGGCGCATGGGACAAAAACACTGGACGGACAAGAAAAATGGAGCCATTTTTGTTGGATTATACATACTTATCTAGGACAACTTATCAACAGGGATGGGTCCTGTGAACAAGAGATCAAATGGAGGATAACAATTATAGCTAAATCAGTCGTCAATAATATGAAGCAACTGCTGACATCTAAGAAGATGGCTACCAGAAAATGAGGCTCATTAAAAGTTACATAATTATGGCCCACTCTATTATGTGGATCAGAAACTTGAACAATCAATAAGGATATAGAGGCGAAACTCAAGGCATTTGAGATGTGGATTTTCAGGAGAATCAGACGTATTTCATGGACACAAAGAAAAACAAACGAGGAAGTTATCAGTTGGGGTTGAAAGGGATCTTTTGTCTATCATCAAGATGAGACAACTAACATAATTCAGCCACATAGAGACAAAACTGTATTATAAATCATTGCTTGAGGGACGCATGTGTCACCACTTTTTAATTTCTAGTAACTCTCTATTAATGACAGTGATGATCTCAATTAATAATTATTAAACAACAACTGAAGGAAGAACAAATAATAAATCCACAATCTATAAATTTATAACCTTGCACTATATTTATATAGTCTACTAATATTATTTGTATAATTATAACCCCTTTAAAAAAAGTGTTGTTACCACCGATTGAATACTGAAGAAATGATACGTCAGACTTTACGGTTGGATGCTCTTATCGCTGGAATTGTCCCACTCGCCCGTGTATATGCCCCGTTTGCACCAGATTGGCACAGAATAGGGTTTGTTGGAGGTCCATTACAGTCAACCCTCTGTTATGGAGACAGCACCAATGAATGAATGAATGAAGGCGTTTAATTACACGCGCGCGCAACGCGCATACCCACGGCGCGCAGTGGATTACAAAGCGTTTTGATCTGAATGAATAGAAGAAAGGAACACCACGCATGTTTACAGTCTGTCTTTTATCTTGACATTCCAATCACCATCATATTTTAGAAAAATCGTATAGGCCTACATCTTTATATCACCGTTTTTATTAAATGTTTTATCTCTATACTACACAATATGCCAATGCACTCACTGTTGTCCACGCCACCTAAACACGGTCGGCGAGCCAGCGAGTCACACTCTGTTGACAAACTAAAGAAAAACACTCGGAAATCTTTGAAGAACTTTGATCAAGAGTTACTTCAGCATGTGCAAGAGACTAGACGACAAGATGTGGGCGGGGCAGCAATGGTGGGAGGCAGGGAGGGCCAAGCTCCTTCCCCTTCGCTACCATACAGCAAAGATTTTGGGACTTTTGATTTGACGCTCTGTCTTGCAAAGGACGGTCGCTGCGTGGTTCTTGTTGAGTATGAACAGAGAGTCTTTGTTAATGGACGCCAGGTGAGTCTAGACTTAGTATCTTGCTTAAGGAATACAACACAGAATACATGTAATGTTACTGGTTGTAGTTTTGTCTACCTCACTAACTTTCATGACAGTTATTTGACAGGTCGACCAATTTCATTTACAGTAGATTAAACCCCTCCACTGTCAGTGACGCAACAACGTTAAAGGTTTCCTATTAAGTATTACAAAAAAGTATAACTTTTTTTAAATAAATAAAAATAGGGGAAGAGCGGGCCAAAACGATCACAGTTTTACATAAAACCTACTTGATGAAAAATATATCTGTCTCGGGTGTTATATCAATTTAACGTAACCCATTTTGCTCATTTGAAAATGTTTCAGATCTACGTTCAAGATGGCGGCCAGGTGTTCGGTCGTCTTGGTAAGAAAAATGCAATTTTTCAGGAGTACTACGACTGCGCCATCGAGGCCAAGAAATGCCTGAGAGGGTTGGGCTCAAGAGCTGGCTGTAGGAGCCCCGTCAAACCAAAGGTAAAATAGTTTGAAATTTTTACCCGAGTCTGAGCTCTTCATTACGAGTCTGAGTCCTTTCGAAATCAGAATCCTCTGCAGAGGCTGGCAGGGCCAAAAATGACGCAAATAATCTTTGACAATAGCAAACAACAGTCCATCCCGGACGGTGTATGTCCTTTTCTAAACCCGCCATCACAACTCAAACTAATAAGGCTGTTTGTTTAACCATTAACAAAGCTTCTGAAAGGGGTTGCGGGATTTAACTCAACTCAAGTTTATGCAATGGGAAATTGTCCATGTTTTTCCCCACCGAAGATATCTGTAATCCAAGTCGCAAATATCTTTACCATTTCAACAGAATGGATATGACGCAAGCACCAAGTCACCGAACAGAGGAAATAAAAGAAGGCCTAGTGAACATACCCGTCATCAAGAACTGCTGGAACAACACTGTGGGTAAGCACAAGATGTTTATAAACAACACAGACTCAAGTCTTTCATCATTAATTTGTTCAGAATAATCCTACAGCTATATATTTTGCCCACCAACAATGATTTTTTTCTCCCTAAGTTCCTTGCATATTATATTCTGTGCTTAAAAATAATGTTTTGATTAAATTCTATTATTTTAGGGTCACATTTGAATCTGAGTTGACGGAACTCGAAGCTGCATTTGGTCGAATCGTTGCCCGACTATGCAAAATCATCCTTGACGTCATCGGTCACGAGACCGCAGCAGCCAATGTGAGCGCCGATTTGGAGGAGAATGAGAAAGCCGACCAGTTGCAGACGACACTTGATAGACTATCTGATCAATTCCAATCAGTCGTCGAGCTGAGTGCCAGTCTGCAAGCCCAACACGAATCTGCAGAGTCCGTTCAAAACATGTGGATAGCCGGTGACGAATCTGAGGACGGTAGTCATGTTGAACATAGGCGGCTTGAGTTAGAGACCATCGAAGGTGGTGGTGATGACGCCACTCTTACCAACCGGAGATTGCAGTCGGGTCGGTTCGTCACCAAACCTCACGAACTGTGGGTGGAGAACCAGAATCTAAGACGGGAGGTCAAGACGCTTGAAATTGACCTCCAACAGCTGGAGCAGCTCCACAAGAAAGTTGAATATCAGTTCTTCGAGGTTGAAAGTGCGCATGTGGACGCCCAAAACCAGCTCATAACCACGTCTGCAGAGAATGACGTTTTGAAAAAGCAAGTGTCTCGACTGACGAGCGGGAAAGTGAAGTGTGACACTGGCAGTTCGTCTGACGGTAGTGCTACAAATTTGCTGAGTCGGTTTGCCAGAAAGTTATCTGGCTCAGTGAAGCATACTTCGCCAGTAAATATTGCGTCTTCTTCGATTGGCACATCCTCAAATGAAAATATTGATGAAGTGGGCTTGCAGAAATCAGAAGAAATCAGCCAGGTAACTGGCAAGAAGGTAAGGGGTGAACTCGGAGGACTCCGTGCCCTCGACAGACACCACAACCTCCGCTCCGAAATGAAACGTCTCCGAGAGGTCTACGAAAACATGGAGGACGAAGTCGAAAAGTTTGGAGAGGAGAACAGGTCAATGCGCATGCGTCTACACAAAATGGAGAGGGAGAGGAATGACCTGAAAGGGAAAATCAGAGATTTAGACGCCATTTTGGAAGACAGAAACAGAGAAATTGAACAATTAGATTGCGCCAACTCCCATCTGGAGTCCAAGTGCGCTAATCTTGCTTCTGAGAAAGGGGCATTGGAGGCAGAGGTCAGCAGGGTCAACGCACTTTGTGCAGAAACCGGCAGCCGGTTGAGGACTCTTGAGAGAGAGTTGACGGAGCTTGAGAAAATTCACAAAGGGGCCGAGTCCGAGAAACAACAGTGCAGGGATAAACTCGATCTGCTGAACCAAGCGCATCTTGAGGAGTGCAACAAAACGTCGAAGCTCTTGAAGGAGAAGTCAACCGTCGAGGGGCAGTTGAGCAGGCTAAGACGGGAAGAAGGCGCGCTCGCCGCCGATATGGACAAACTCAAGGTCGAGAACGATGCCAATGCGAAGGGACGCCTCCGGGCGGAGAACGAAAACGACCGACTGTTGCTGGAGCTTCAGACAGCCAAGAAACACCAGGTGGAGTTAATGGACGAAGTGCATCATCTTCGAAGGAGTGTCGTCAGGTCGGAGATGGCTTGCAAATCGTTGGACACGGAGAACGCCAAACTTAGGGAGAAATCTACAAGGTTGGATGGCGAGGCCGAGGAACTGAGATCGAATTCAAAGGAGCTGTACCTGGGAAACAGGATGCTTGGAGAGGAGAACTCTTGCCTCAAGGAGATGAACAGAAAGCTGCAGAGGGAGAACGCCGAGATGCAGGAGATGGTGTCCTCTCTGACCGACACCAACGCCGGCATCAAGGCGAAGATGAGGCAATGGAACATGGACAAAGTTACCATGGAGAACCAGATGAAGAAACTTATCAACGCAAAGGCCGCTCTGCACAGTGTCATCAAACAACTGAACGCCGTCAACTCGGACATGGAGAACCGTTTTGAGAAGCTGGACAGCGAGTATGCCGAGCTGGAGGTGCGGCTCGCAACCGGTGGACAAAATCCAGACACTAGTGACACCCACAGTGTCATATTTGAGGAAGATTTCCAGAGGGAGTACGCGCAGCTGGAAAAACTGCTTCGAAACGGAGAGGGAAAAGAAGCAAACGAAGAGAAAGTTGAACGGCAAAGGTCAAAAGACGAGGCTCGGAGGAAATCTTCTTCAAGTGCTGTAGCCAATTTGAAGAACGAATTTGAAGCTCTCGAAAAGGAATTTGTAAAAAGAGGACGGAAGAGGACAGAAATGCACAAAGACAGACCTAGTTCTTCTAATGTTAACGACATGACTTTTGTGTCCGCATGTAGCGATTTTGACACGGGAGATTTAGGGCTTTGGTGGGACGACACTGGGGAACTGAACAGCTCGTTGGTTTCAGGGACAGAGAATGACAAGTAGATAACAATAACAGTGCGATATATATGACTCAGAATACACAATTAATAAATAATGTTAGAGTCCATTTTCTTCTTCTTCTTAATGTCTATGATATTCAAAATTGGTCAAAATAGACTGGTGTGTCTGCAACGTGTAACCCTCTTCGCATGATCAGTGTATAAAGCCTTTGGGAACGCGACAAACATGTTTTCATCTTGATATGAGTACAGTCTCACTCGAGAAAGGCACCATAGAGAATCAGAACTCGTTATTTGAAATGTTTTCTTGAGAAACATTAATGAAACATTTCTTCCCCACAAATACTTCATGTAACTTCCATTTTTATAATGATGGCTTGGTGGCTGGTTCGGTTTGAAATCGGATGAGTGGTAGGGACAGATGTATGGGCCCCCAGATGATCGGGACCTGTACGAGGGGTGTGTGTGTGTGGGGGGGGGGAGAGGGCGGGGCATTGCTTGGTGACTAAAAATTGCAAATAATGAAATTCAATAAAAATAAAAATCTTCAACATGCATTGATTGTGTTATGAATTTAATTAGGGTAATTTAAAGAGGCAAATTATTTTCACGCAAATTGATCGGGGGAAATTCAAAAGAGCTGCTTAGCACACATAATAAGCAGAATAAGTAGAATGGCGGGGTACTGCCATTCAAAAAACTTCACAAAGCGACGACCCCCACCTCGGATTACCGCCCATGCATGGGTCAAAAAGTCCATTCGGGCGGTACGGTCATCAATGTAATTTTGTAATAGCCCCGGCCGGGAATATATTCCCATCATGCCTTACGGTACGGCAGGCCGGTACCGGTACGGTCAGGGTAGCAAAACTCGTAATCATGTTCATGTACGTGCATGCACACACTTGGAGTACAATGCCGTGGTATGGATTACAGTAGGCTGGCACACTTCTTGTAGGTAATAGACTTCTGGTTTTATGTATTAAATCTGTGATCA
>CM055837.1:20766644-20795605 GCA_029582265.1 Zoroaster sp. YZ-2022
CTACATCAAAACAACACAAAAACATTTCTGCAATTTCCCCATTTTTAAGAACAATTAGTGTTGTTACAGTATTGCACCTTAAAGTAAGTGAAAATTTGACTCAATCCGGCATCAGAGTCACAGAAAATGGAAAAATCGGATTTTTAGCAATTCATGAGCAGTTTGTGCTGTGTAACAGATTGTTTTAATTTAGATTGCAGCAATCGAAATTCAACTTGTGATTTTGTCGTCTTGAATGCTTGTGCTGGTTTCGACGGTATTTCATAGAAATATTTCTCTGTAGATTGGGTCTGTTATAAACTTTATAATCATGAAAATTTCTGATTGAAACCGAACAATTTGAGTTTTCGATAATTAACAATCCTGTAAGTCCTTAATATATCCTCTGTTTGGGTTAAATAAATTAATGAATATTTTCTTTTAATCTCAAATGTCGCTGGGCAAGGAAGGCACAAACTCTCCCACAATGGGCATCAGCCACCGGATGTCGGTAGACACCCTTCACTGCTCGATACGTCTTAAAAAAAGCCATGACATGTTCAACGTAGATTCTGCATCTTGAAAGTTCCTCATTGAAAACGCCTTACCATAGCTCATCAACATCTGCCACTTTTTTCGGATTTGGCCCCTTCGATATTTTGTTAGAACTGGATATCTGTTCCATAGCCGTTATCCCAAGAAGACATGTCTCATCGGGAAAGTCCAAATAAAGATCAGGGCCAATGGAGGCATGAGATGGTACTGGCTGGCATCGTTCTGATGCCCAAGAAAACCACTCTGAACATAGCGGATTTTTTTCCTGTTGTCAATTAGAATCTGGAAGTGTAGTAGCAGCAGCATTAGCAGCATTAGCAGTTGATATTGAGGGAGGAGTACTTCGAAGGTTTTAAATTTTACCTGAGTACTCATGCAGTGATACCTGCATATCCGCTGTAAAATTGCTTTTGGTTTTCTGTTTGGGCGTTGTATTCATGTAAATTTCCCATCGATGGCCGGTACGACATTCTACTGTGTGCATGGGCATGAATATTTATGATGTTCAATAAAGACCACGGCCCTAGTTGGGTGGGGCCTGCCCTATCGGGCTTATCATTGGGCAGTGTTGAGGTCTTTACGTTACTACGGTCCTACGCACGTTCAAAACGAAGGAACTACCAGGACCGTGGTCTTTATTGAACATCATAAATATTCATGCCATATAAATATTCTTTCCGAGGGCATGCGCACAGTAGAATGTCGTCCGGTCATTGGCTCTAACCATAACAAGCGCATCGCTACAACGTGCACCTGTTGGTTTGAGCGCGAAAAAGGAATCATTTGAATCAGATCGGGTTATGTGGTTTTTCAACAGGGGAAGAATATGCAAATGTGGGTTTCACCTTGGGTGCGATTTCGCTCCTTCCTCCATTGAATGGTGATCCACTTTCCCAAAAACTGATAAACTGAGAAATGATAATATTAAATAATACGATAAATTAACAATGGTAAAAATAGTAGACCAAAATTATCACGGGTGCTTCCAATGAGCCGACCAAATGTAATTTGAATATAAACAGCAGACCTGAATCTCATCAGGTGCTTTCTATTAGACCAAATGTAATTTGAATATGAAAAACAGACCTGAATCTATCAGGTGCTTTCTAAAACCGACCAAATGTAATTTGAATATGAACAGCAGACCTGAATCTCATCAGGTGTTTTATTACCGACCAAATGTAATTTGAATATGAACACGACTGAATCTCATCAGGTGCTTTCTTTTAAACCGACCAAATGTAATTTGAATGTGAAAAACAGACCTGAATCTTATCAGGTGCTTTCTGACCGACCAAATATAATATGAATATGAACAGCAGACCTGAATCTCATCAGGTGCTTTCTGAGCCGACCAAATATAATATGAATATGAACAGCAGACCTGAATCTCATCAGGTGCTTTCATACCGACCAAATGTAATTTGAATGTGAACAGCAGACCTGAATCTCATCAGGTGCTTTCTATGAGCACCAAATGTCATTTGAATATGAACAGCAACCTGAATCTCATCAGGTGCTTTCTATGACCCGACCAAATATAATATGAATATGAACAGAACCTGAATCTCATCAGGTGTTTTTATGAGCCGACCAAATATAATATGAATATGAACAGAACCTGAATCTCATCAGGTGCTTTCTATGACCGACCAAATTAATTTGAATGTGAAAAGACCGAATCTCATCGGTGCTTTCTATGACCGACCAAATATAATATGAATATGAACAGCAGACCTGAATCTCATCAGGTGCTTTTAGACCGAAAATTAATTTGAATGTGAACACAACCCTGAATCTCATCAGGTGCTTTCTATGAGCCGACCAATGTCATTTGAATATGAACAGCAGACCTGAATCTCTAATTGCTTTCTATGAGCCGACCAAATGTAATTTGAATATAAAACAGACCTGAATCTCATCAGGCCTTTGAGCCGACCAAATATAATATGAATATAAACACAGACCGAATCTCATCAGGTGCTTTCTATTAGCGACCAAATGTAATTTGAATGTAACAACAGACCTGAATCTTATCAGGTGCTTTCTTTTAAACCGACCAAATGTAATATGAATATGAACAGCAGCCCTGAATCTCATCAGGTGCTTTCTATTAGCCGCCCAAATGTAATTTGAATGTGAACAACAGACCTGAATCTTATCGGGTGTTTTCTTACCGCCCAAATGTAATTTAATATGAACACAGACCTGAATCTCATCAGGTGCTTTCTATTAGACCAAATGTAATTTGAATGTGAAAAACAGACTAACTGCCCTGGGTCCTCCAATAATTGAGCAATTACTCATCCATGCTTAAATACAATTGGATGATTTCGGAATATGAGCTACCCACCAGAAGGATGATCATTAAATATGGGCCTACGACGCATTCAATAAGATCACACATCACAATCACCTCATCATCAATCAAATTAATTTCTGCCCTTTGGGAATAAAAATGGATCAAGCTCCTCGTGCCCCTCAGTGAGAAAACGACATCTCATCCTTGCAGGATACAATATTCATGCCCTCAATGGGGACTAGTTGTTAACCATGTGATGGAACATGCTGAACCACGAGGGCAATTTCTCGGCTGTTATCTTCAAAGGAACAATGTACAGTTAAGGAGGGTGAGGAAGCGATGGCACAGACGTTGCGGGGTGAGAACTAAGAGACAATTTTTTTTTTACACAAGTAGCATCTGACGGAAAAGCCCGAAGCCTTTACAAGAAGCATGTCAAAAGTTGCCAAGTATAAAAGGCGGTAATAAATTAAAATTATGTGCTTTTTCACATTAATGGTTGCATAACATTGGTCGGCCTACAGCTTAAAATAAATACACAACTACATATCTGATCATAAGGCAACAATAGACTATCCACAGATCATTCTTAAAAAGTTAATGTAATAATGCAAGGAAAAATCATGCTTCCTTTTTATAGGCTGCAAGACCAACGATTTGAAATCGTTATGCAGCAAGGGGGAAAACCCCGTCAGCGAGCAAGAATACACTTTTCCCCTTCCAGCTACCAAAACCCCAGCCAAGGACAGCTAAATGTTCCACGACCGCCTTCAGCACCCCAGCCGCCATCAACACCTGCGCCACAACAGCCAGATATCCCAAACCCCAAAACCACCACTGCAGCCCCACCCCAGCCCCAACAGCCACCACCCCAGCCCCCGCAAGCCCCAACCCAAACCCTTCAACCCCAGCGCCCAACAGCCAGCACCTCAGCCACCCCAGCCAGATATCCCCAGCCACCACCCCAGCCCCGCAAGCCCCACAAGCCCTTCAACCCCTTTGCCACAACAGCCAGCACCTCAGCCACCACCCCCGCCCCAACAGCCACCACCCCAGCCCCCGCAAGCCCCACAAAGTCATTCAACCCTTAGCGCCACAACAGCCACCACACCATCCCCAAGCAGGCCTACGGCATGGTGTCCACACCAGTGGGCGTAGACATTCCCCTCCCCATTGGGGAACTTGGAAGGCAACCGTTGCATATTAATCCGTGAAAGCCGTTGCTTTTAATAACTATCCCAAACATTTTCGCAAATTAGCGAGATTTTCCAACGCTCTATGCGAAATTCACCGCATACATGGGAAAGCTAAAAGGGGACCTTCAACGACAGGATAGACCCCACCACAGCAAGATGATAACCATCAAGGTAGCCTACCTATTTTAGTTTGCCTTTAATCATGTCATGAGTTGATTTATTATAACAAGTATTCTTTAAACCAATGGTCTGGTGTACTTTTTTCCGTTTTAATACCGAAAAAATAGAACTTACGGTAATATTCCTTTAATATTAAATCATTATGACCCCGTGTGTTTTAATAAATTTGTTATGATAAATAGAAAATAATTGTTTCCCAAAATGTTTTATTTCTGATTTGACTAACAGTGTTTTATTTACACCTACGTCAATAAACCTCAAAAATAGTGAAAAGAAAAGAATGCAATAACAATGTCCATTTTAAAATTTTATTTAAATCATGTAATTGCTTTATTTCTGAATACTCCCCTACTTTGCTACATCAAACAACACAATATACATTCTGCAATTTTCCACTCCAGTTTAAGAACAATTCTGTGTTGTTACAGTATGTACCTTAAAAGTGAAAATTTGAGCTCAATCCCGGGATCAAAGTCACAAAAAAACGGGAAAAATCATGGCAGTTTTTTTTGCAACTCATGAGCAGTTTTGGATGTTAACAGATTGTTTTAATTTGTTTCAGCAATCGAAATTCAGCAATTGTGATTTTGTCGTCTTGAAATGCTTTCGTGTGGTCTTCCACGGTATTTCATCGAAATATTACTCTGTAGATTGGTGCTGTTATAAACTTTATAATCATGAACATTTTTGATTGAAACCGAACAATTTGATTTTCGATAATTAACAATCTGTACACGTCTTTAATATATCTCTGTTTGTGGTTAAAGTAAATTAATGAATATTTTCTGTTAATCTCAAATGTCGCTGGGCAAGGAAGGCACAGAGCTCTGCCACAATGGGCATCAGCCACCTTGGATGTCGGTAGACACCCTTCACTGCTCGATACGTCTTAAAAAGGCCATGACATGTTCAACGTAGATTCTGCATCTCGAAAGTTCCTCATTGAAAACGGGCCCTTACCATACGCTCATCAACATCTGCCACATTTCGGATTTTGGGCCCTTCGATATTTTGTTAGAACTGGATATCTGTTAGCATAGCCGTTATCCCCAAGAAGACATGTCTCATCGGGGAAAGTCCCAAAACAAGATCAGGGCCAATGGAGGCATGGGATGGTACTGGCCGGCATCTTCTGATGTCCAAAAAAACCACTCTGAACATGCGGATATATTTCCTGTTGTCAATTAGAATCTGGAAGTGTAATAATAATAATTATAATTCATCTAATCATAATCATAATCATCATCATCATCATAATCATCATCATCATCATCATCATCATCAATCATAATCATAATCATAATCATAATCATAATCATAATCATTTTACCTGAGTACTCATGCAGTGATACCGTGCATATCCGCTTAAAAATTTCCCTTGGTTTTCTGTTTGTGGGCGTTGTATTTCATGAAAATTCCATCGATGGCCCCAGCATTTGGAAAGACAGCCCCCCGCCCTCTCATAGGGGCCATTCTTCCCTACTTGGCCAAGAAATGTTTGACTTAAAATAATACCAAAGTAAAGTGATGATTGAATAAATGTCTCTGGTGACAACTGCCTCATCCATATTGAACAATGACGGGGTACATCATATGTTGGGTACGACGAAGCCATATCCCTAATAAATTCTATTCACGCGCGATGACGATGTCTCCGTCCGGCCTGGTCCCCGATTTGTAATGAAGGTTGTAGACATGGGTTATCATCAGCATGGACTCTGGAGTTTCTCCTGTTAACGGAACAACCTAAATTTGGGTCTCTTACCAGATCTTCAAACAGGTTTCTTGGGTTAAGTTGCACATTTCCACCAGATCAGGAAACAGAAAGTATGTAGCCTTGGGTTAGGTGAGGGAATTCAAAGATGCATGTACACAAAAATCCATGAAACAAACTTGCAAACGCATTCCAAAAAAGGCCCAAACTCCTCGTCGACTATGGTATCAAATGGTGGAACACTTATCAACATCAAAATGATACGAAAGTGAGATAAATGACTGGGAAAAAGGTGAATGTTATCCATGTTGAAAGTGGTTTGGGGTCAATGTAAACCCGGAAGAAAAATCTAAATCTATGGCAATGCAGACTTAATTATATAATGTATACTATGTGTAATTATTTCATTTGTTAGTATATTTTATTTCTCATGGAAATTATTTCACCATTAAGTTAATTTATCGTATTATTTAATATTACTTCATTTCTCAGTTTATCAGTTTTGGAAAGTGGATCACCATTCAATGAGGAAGGGCGAAATCGCACTCCCAAGTGAAACCCACATTTTCATATTCTTCCCAGTGTGCACATAACCCGACCTGCATTCAAAAAGATTCCTTTACCGGGTCGAACCAACAGATGACGTTGTGCATGCGCTTGTTAGTTAGAGGGAGTGGACCGGTACGACATTCTACTGTGCGCATGCCCTCGAAGAGAATATTTATATGGCATGAATATTTGATGTTCAATAAAGACCACGGTCCCCAGTTGGGTGGGGGCCCCGTCCTATCGGGGTTATCATTGGGCAGTGTTGAGGTCTTTACGTTACTACGGTCCTACGCACGTTCAAAAAGAAGGAACATTAATAACTTTGTTAAAAATTGACTACAACGGAATAATGATAAGTGCTGTGTTGCTGTTTCGTTCGAAAATGTGTAATGATTACTAAATATTATTATTATTCAATAAAACTTGTTCCTTCATGCAAAAAAAAATCAATTTGATCGGCGTTCTACGACCAGAAAGCAGTTTCACCAAAAGCCCTCAACTCATGAATAATTCATACTTCGTGTGACGTAGCACCATGAAAACATGTATAATATACACGGAAGTAACATGGCGTCTTCTTTTTTACCCCGGATGCTCATGGGTTATACGTCATCCTTTCGCTGGTTTAGTACTATATCGTGGATTTCATAGTGGATTTTCAATGGGTCTTTGTCGGAACCAGTGCAGGGCGGGAAATTTCAAAAATCGAAGAAGGGGTCTAATTTTGTCGGTCAAATTGCAACAAAATTATAAAGAAAAACAATGACACAACAATAAATTGTTACCTGAACATAAGGTTCGATAGTCAATTTAATGTGAGAGTTCTCGTTGTAGTCCATCTTTAACATAAACCTTGATACAGATTTTAATATTGTTTTAAATCTCAAAGTGTGCATAACGGTAGCTTTAGGCATTATATAGTGCCTAAAGCCATTTGTTACGTTCTTTGCGTGATTCAATATTTGTTTACTTCCTAAGTGGTAGCATCAGGAGATTAACTCCACAGTAATTTAGTTTACTTGGTTGTAATCCTACAGGGGTGCTACCTTTTTTCTGTTTCTGTTCATTTAATGTAATTTTATATTTATTTGTTTTGCTACCTGTGAACTCACTTAAAGAAATGTCACCCAGTCCGAGGTAGCAACATAATTATTTTAAAAATACACCGCGCGCGCGCGTGGGGGATTACTTTAAAAACAACACAAGCAAAAACAGTTTGAAAATGATTTCGAAACAAATATTACAAACAAATTAATGTGTTCTTCTTCATACTGTTTTCATTCCCACTATTGTGGTCAACAAAATAATAAAGGGCGGAACACAAACTTTGTTGTGACAATATCAAATGGGGGTGGTTTATTTTCATTCTCTCAGTCAACAAAAATAACATATGAAAAGAGTGGTATTGAAATTCAGGTACATGTCAATAGTTAACTTAATACTTGTCTTGTACTTTATATAATTATATATACGAGTTCCGAATGGTGTGTACGAGTACCAACTATAAAGGGATCGGATACAGTCAGGACCATCATCAGTTCGTTCATGCGGCTTGTCAACTCGGTATACGGTACGGACACTGCTACACCGAGAGACGGACGGCTGGTCGGTACCGACGACACGGGTTGTCTGGACGGGCCAGAGTGTATCAGACCGCTAGACTTGGTTCCAAGTCTGTGATCGTGTTTTTGTCTGCCTGAATCCAATACAGTATCGCATTAAATAGCGCCTCTTGTGTTTAACCTCCGACATTAACATTCGATCACAGACTTGGGAATGTTGTTCGTCGGTTTGTACATACCCTATTGCGAATTAGTCCAAAAGTGGACGGAACAATCTGATTAGTCGGAAAGCCTTCATAACATGAATATTCAAACTAAACCTTCTACATGCAGTTGGAGATGTACTCAACGATTCCATTTAAACTGTAGGTAAAACGTTTTTGTAGAGAAGGGAAATTATTTTATTTTGTGCTTTTTACAACTCTAAGATCTCATTAAATTTACCTATCATTTTCAAATACTATTTACGTACCAAGCACTATACAAATTTAATATCGAATGAATATTACAGAAATAATTTTAAGCGAGTGTAACCTGTTAGTAATAGACGCGGCCTACAAGGTTTTGTGGCCTCCTGATTGCCATTCTCTAGCATCCGTATTATTATAAATTTTAGCTATGAAACATGAATATCCACAAACACATGAGGGTCAAGTCTGAGATCATGAGTTAGGGCTGTGATAGCCAGTAGGGGTAAACGGCGTTTTGCGTGGCTGATTTCTGGTAGACAAAAATAACCGCGATCTCAGACTTGAAATCAAGTCTAGACCGCACCTATCTAGGGAACAATGGTCATAACGACAGACTGCACCATTGCACAGTGGGCCAGGAGCGAAACCAAAGTGCGTCAAAGGGTCATTTGCGTATGTTCCAGATTTTATTTCTGTTACATTTTTAGGGTTGCTAAAGCCCATCATACTGGAGGATACGACAACTTACAACAGGTTACGATCGTCTGCGACTGAAATTACAAGGAATCGTAGAAAAGTCCTGCGACAAGTCCCAGGTGGTTGCGGGTGGTCTTGGGTAGTCGCAAGACCGAATTCAGTCTTGGGGAGGTTTTCGATCATGTTCAAAACCTGGCTGCGACCAAACTGGTCGTAGCTGGTCATAACTGGTCGTAGCTGGTCGTGGTAGGTCTTCAATAGTCGTGCGATGGTCGTGCTACAAGTCTTGGGTGGTCTTACGTAGTCGTGGTTCATCGTGGACTATCCAGTCGTCAACAGTCGCACGACTATGCGACTATTCGCACGACTTGTCGTGCGAATACGACATAGTCACGACTATGCGTGACTAGTCGTGCGACTGATCCTGACAATCGTAGGTAGTCTTGGGTGATCGTCGACAAGTCCCTCAGGTCTTGCGACCAGTCGTCTATCAGTTGGCTACAAGTCGCAAGCATTCGGAGGACAGGTCTTATTGTGTGACTGCTAGGCCGACATCGCAGAAAACCTACGACCGGGCCAAGACCGCCTAGGTCGCACGACTGACATGGTCGTAGGCAATCGCAGCTCAATGTGACTGGGGCAAAAGACCCCACGACTATTTATAAACAATTTAAAGTCAAACTAATATTTAATGACCGTAGAACTGCCTTACAATCTCAAAAACTAGAATTTCTTTTGATAAAAGCCGTTGCTGGTAACAATTTAAAATTGTCATTGTGGGCTTTTGACAGAAGCTATCGTCGTGTAAACTGGTAAACCCAGTGCATGATCCACATTCTTTAAAAATTAAGTCGATTGTAAATTAGCTTTTTGATTTCATCAGCAAAAACTGAGAATTTGGTTAAAATGTTTAAAATATAGCTTTTTTGTTCAGCTATGGTGGAACTAGAAATTCCCGCCTAAATTCTCATATTTCCTGAAGCTGAACCTTTCAGCAACATTTTGATACCAAAATTAGCTGACCACCTGCGACCTGCGATTTTGTAGCTATTTTGTAAACCCCATCCCAAGATTTTTGAACCTTTTTTCATAACTCGACTGTAGAGTGCCGAGCAGCGGCGCCACACAGTGAAACCATGGAGGAAGAACTCCATGGTGAAACGACAGGACTTAATTATTCCCTTGCGGTTTCCGCTTTGCAAACAAAGGCAAGTCTTGCGAAATGATAGCCATGATAAACAATTGTACAGTTAAATTGTTATCAGAGTCTTCATAGTGGGAAGCAAGACGTATCTAAAAATAATATTCAGTCAGTAAGCCCCTACTGGTAAATTCAAAAACAAAAATTATCACAGGTCTACATAAAACTTATTGGTGTTAACTTGATCATGGTATCAAACAGGGATGAAATATCTTGGTCTTATATGCTATCAAATTAGTAAAATAGTGAAATAATGTCCAAAATAATTGCTGTGCCTTCAGAAACAAAAACAAATCAACGTGAGAATGAATACGAAACATTTCGATGCATTTTCATTATTTTCTCGGATAATGACACATAATAATTAACTGAAACTTTTACATGTATATCTTGATTCAAAGAAAGTAAGTAAGCTTAGGGATATCGATTTTTCATCCACGATAACATCGGCAAGCATATATTGCGATTTGCGATAATATCGCGATTATTTGTTTCATTAATGCATGATTGTAGAGCCGATAACCACAAATTCGTTTGCGTTGTGCATATGTACTTCTGAAGGAGTTCGCTTTTCTTTCTCACTTCAAGACAGTTGTAATTTTGCTTCCATAAATTCCCGACTTGACTCACAATCGTGTTATTGCCCAAGCTTAAAAGTAAGGATACTTTTAGGGAAAATTTTTTACTAGCATTACCCTGAATAGTGTATAATGGTTTAAATCACAAACTTCTTCAAATTGTTTAACGATACTTTTATCCTTAAAATAATTTACAGCCGTAACACATACACTCGATTAGTGTAATTTAAAACTAACAAAATTCAACATTTAGGCTATAAAGCGTGAATTATTCGCGGTCCAGTCAGAAATCAGTATTCTGATGACGTCATAAATGTTTAAAAACATTTCCATTGACATCTGCGGGTCCAAACACATCTGGGTGTAATATGCCATCAAAATAATGGAAAATTTAGTTTTGGCGCACTTTGGTCCCACCTGACCCACTGTGCATTGGTTCAACGAACGAGGCACTGGACTGTCGCAACAAGTCATAGTTCGGTATATCGTACTGTCATGGATCGCATCGAGTTTGGGTCCTAGGAATGAATAAAACATTAGCCTAATTTAGCATCTTAGCCAATGAAAGCTTGCTTTCCGCGTCTAAAGGTAAAACGTGTGCAAAATCAGGTTATACAACATGCCCTTTGTTCCATATAAGGAAAGGTATTTGACGAAAGCAAAGTGGTGACAACTTAGAAAGGAGGGCGTGTTTTGGGGTAATGCTTACTGGGGATGATAAGCTATTGCACGAGGAAGCAGCGGTTGTGCATGGGCACGGCACGGACCAGGGCAATGACTGGCGGTCAGTCACGTGACCTTTTGGGCCCGTGCTACACCCACGAACCGTGTTCAGTGTATAGGTGGACTCCGAGAAAGTATGCGAAAATGACTTAAGCCCAAAGGACGGGCTCCAAACCACGTGGCGGGAGGGTGTGGGCACACAAGGCTCTCGCTGGTGTTGCATATGCATTGCGTTGGCGCTGGATATGCATGAGCAAATGTGAGCGCCCTGTAAGTTGATATTCTAGCGGACAATCGGGGTTGTTTCCCTCGATTGTGAAATCGAGAAACAATCCTAGAATTAGAGGACTAGAATGCACCGTAAGCAAAATCTAATAAATAGGCCTAGTGAAAGTAGTGAAATAGAGGGCTAATATTTATCAAAATCAAAGGACAAGATTCGTAACAATACTGAAATGCCATATAGATTTTATATAACACATCAAATGTTTGGATGAGTTTGCAGAAATTATAATGAATCGGATGGCCTACTCCCGGCCTACCCTGCACCACGCACTATTCTTTATAGTAACAGAGGATATCGCCCTAGTTTGCATTCCCAAGTTTTGGATATTGAAATCGTCCTTAGTTTGAGCATGGGTCCTTCCTCCATGGTTTGGGGCAGTAGGTACGAGGGTGCTCGAAAGCCCTGAGACGAGGTTGCACATGAGGAAATCATTGATATCTAAAATAATGAGTTGTTCATGAGTTTAGTCCCAAGTTCAGCCTTTCAATTACGTTTGATTCCCTTGGTCTGCAAAGCATGATCTCAGTTTGTTTTCAGTTTTCAGTTTGTTATAACATTGGTTAAACATTATAATATTTAATCTGATCAAACTCAGATCACCAAGTCTACGTCGTGGCCAGCTTTGCCTTACCATAGATTTAGACTGTCTGCTTTTAACGCATGAGGATGGGATGGTTATACCATGATTACTTTATATATACTTCGTCATCCAACACCAGCTGTTTATTTCTTCTTCAGACCTGGGCAGTGCGTCGTAGCGTCTTCCCAGCCGGGAGGATTGTTGCCGGGCAGCTAACAGCTGAACCCTTTTGCCCAAGCAAATTCCAACCGGTCGTGTTGACTGTTTTCTCCTCTACCGGGCTATACATCTGATATGAAAAGGGTCGAGTAGAACTTGTCAGTTTGGTATAAGTACATATGAACACTGCTCACATCCAAGAGTGTAAACCATGTACTGCTCAGCCAAAGCCATCAATTTCTTGCCGAAACCTAAACCTTGTTTAGATTTCTCAATGCACATTGCCTCAAAGTAAACGCATTTCGGTGGATCGGGGTTCGTTACAGGGACAACTCGAAGATGTCCAATAACAGAATCTGCTGAACCGCATTCTCCTGATGTTCAATGAGAATTAAAGAGCAAGGCAGACCACGCGTTCTCATTCTCCAGTTGTTGCAATCTGTCAGTTTGAGTAAGCGGCCATATACTTTTCAGGAGCTCTGCACACGAATTGAGTAAATCAAGGCGAGTGTGTAAACAGCATAGAGATAGCTTAGCTCCATTGCATGCAGTGTCGAACTATTCGTCAGCCTAAAATGAAACACCGTTCAAACGAGCGTTTTCTTTCCAACAGGCTATATGAATTATATTGAAATGTTTTTAAAAGTTACATCCAGATCATGGTATATAGTTGATATTAACAGGAATCCTTTTGCCCATTCTCGGCCACTGTCACAGGAAATTCCGCCCCGATACATGTACTTTGCCTCTGCCATCTGCCTCTCTGCAGTTTAATAATTTTGACCTTCGTGCAAGATTTTCAGATATAGATGTGACCTCCGCCGAACTCCAGCGCGCATGCACACAATACACGGATCCATAATACATAATGTTCGCTACATGTGCATGTGCATACTGTACATTACATGTACATGTACAATGTATGAGTACTGTACAATGTACACTGTATATATTACTATGTAATGTACATGTACATGTACATATTATGTACATTTATAACACCAGTCATAGGCCTAATAGATTCTGTCTTTTTGATTGGTTGACAGCGTGTCACATGATAAGTAAGACTAATTGCCGTGACACCATGTGAAATTCGCAATTGAGTAGTAATTAGTTCTGAAAGAACTGAGGTTACAACTCGACGTTTCGATCAGTATGCTCTGATCGTCATCAGTATTTTCCTGCGAAACCTTGTATACATGGTATGCATGGTATTGCAGAAACATGCATTATCATATAGAGCCCTGTTTTCTTCCACCATTGTACATGTCTTATCAATACTAGAACGATAACTGCACAGTACAGTACAATACATTTTGTTATACCATGGTCTTAGATTGTGTATTCATTGGTCAAGCCTGTCATGACAAATCACAAATCTTCATGTTACCCTCGTGACGTCACTCAAAAAGTGATGTTCTCCTGACGTCACTCAAAAAGTGATGTTCACCTCTCAAAGTAGTACATCACCCTGACGCCCCCGGGTATCATCCCATATATCTTTCTAATGCTACTTTTGATTGCAAAAAGTGAAAACAGCGACCGAGGTTGTTATATTGTGGTACTCCGCAAAACCCGCTATTTTCAATTTGATGCACGGGACCAAGCTAAACAACTTTCTGCCGTGTGAATTTGTTCGCTTCGACCATGCAGTACGAATAGTTCGCGATACTGCAACGAAACGGGACGGATGACAGCAACTTCAAAACACTTCGTTACAGACTTAGACAGTTTACTGGAAGATTTCTTCGAACGTAATGTAATACCATGGTATAACAAAATAATTGTTGCCTGGCGTGGGGGTCCATGGTTTGTACACCCTCGAGGCTGATGGCCCCCTCGGCTTCGCCTCGGTGCCATCAGCCCCCTTCCCAAAACGCCATGGATTCACCACCAACAAATAAATGACACATACATGTACATGTCAAATATACAGAATCGTATGATCTACCATTACAATAAGTAAGCACGGGCTCAGTGACAAACTTTAATGAGCTATACGACATCATCATCTCCATAAGCTAATTACAGCACGCAGGGGTTTTGGGGAAATAATGAATATTCATTTAATGATCACGCATGAACCGGTACCTCTCGAGTTTGCCATCAGCATGCGTACCGTGAAGATTGCACGCGCGCACAACTGTGTCATTAGAATGCAGTCGATCCTTCGGTGGTCTATGAATATTACATAGGTACATACAGTAAAATTTGTAAATTTCATTCAAACTTTGTTTGAATATTCATTAGTCGGCAGCAACTAACTGTGAATTCTATGAATGAACTACATGAGTGAACACAAATACACCCCCCACTGGGGGCCACGTAGGGCATCTACCACCGCGAACAGTCGTGTATGTTAATGGTCGTGTTTACGTGTGTGACGGGTCAGTGCTGAAGTGAAAAAGTTGTCGTTTTGAATTCGAGGGGTACATATGTACAAATTTTTCCAAAAGCAGAAATATTGGTTTCTACAGCAAGTAGACAAACTAAATTTGCAGGGGTACAGTTAATAATTATGTCCAGTACCTTTTTTTCTTTTGGGGCATGGGTTTCATAAAATAGAGGGTATATGCATTTGGTCTATCTTGTCTGTGTGCGTATGCATGCAGTGCGTTTTTCAACGCTGGTGTTTGTATAGAGATGCCCGTTTACTTACTGAATCAGTAGCCATTCGACTCGTCGAAGGCAATAATTTTAGTGATACGAAGCGTACCCTCCTTTTAAACAATAACTTCTCGTGTACTGATAGACTTGATTTCAAGTCTGGATTGCAGTTATTTTTCTGCATCAGCCATCAACGCCGTTTCCCTACTGGCTATCACAGCCCTAACTCGCGATCTCAGACTTGACCCTCTTGTTTTTGTGGGATTTTCATGTTTCATAGCTAAAATTTACATAATACGGATGCCAATCAAGGCCACAAAACCTTGTAGGCCGCGTCTATTACTAACAGGTTACAGTCTTTTAAAAATTATTTCTGTAATATTCATTCGATATTAAATTTGTGGCCAGTGCTTGGTACGTAAATAGTATTGAAAGTGAATAGGTAAATTTAATGAGATCTTAAGTTGTAAAAGCACAAAAAAAAATACTAATTCCTTCTCTAAAAAAACGTCTTACCTACAGTTTAAATGGAATCGTTGACGAATGTGTCAGTGCCCCCAGAAAGCTTTCAATGGCTTCAATCTGTTGGCTCTTCGTTTATTTCACCCCTGCTGAGACTTCGCTTTCAATAGTCGATCTGGCTGTCTCCGCATCCATCTTGTTCGCACAACTTCTGCACGGGCAAACTTCCACTCCAACGTTGTTTTTTCTTTATCACCAATCCCGTAGAATGTTTAGTTTGAATATTCATGTTATGGAAGGCTTTTGCAGTTTCCGACCAATCAGATTGTTCCCCCCACTTTTGGACAAATTTCCCGCAATAGGGTGTGTACAAACCGATGAACAACATTCCCAAGTCTGTGATCGAGGTTAATGTCGGAGGTTAATTACAAAAGAGGGCGCTATTTAATCGATACTGTATTGCTTCAGGCGAAAACCACGATCACCGGATCCAAGTAAAGTGTACTGAGTGTTATGCAAACAAGGCCTATGCCACAGTCAATTAAGTGGGGCTGTCAAACTTTGATTACAGTTAAAACAAGTGTGTAATTTTAAAAAGTGATTCCAAAGAATTTTGGTATGAAATACAGAAATACTGGGGAGAAGACGTGTGTACTTTGGTAATAGTATAACAAATAAAGCGTGTTATATTTTAACTTCCTGTATAGATTAAAAGCCACAAAGTCCGTTATTAATTATTTGACAGCTGATTTTTTTTTAAAATTTACATTTTAAAGAAAATAAGTAAACAAGAACAACAGGGTATAAATAAACAAGTTAACAACAGACTTATTTACTGGATCAGTCATTATCCAGTGTCATTTTTTCATGGTAATATTTTGATCCCCTTTTGGTTTTATTTATTATATAAGAAAACCCAAAAAGGGTTTGGGAAAACCAAAATATTGTACTGGAAAATCTCAGTGGAGGGCTTAAGAAGGGAGGCTCCTTTCTGAGTAATTATAATTGACACCCTAAGGTCTGAAAGTTAGTGACAACCAAAATTTTAAATTGACTTTAAATAGAAGTTACAAGGCTAGCCACTGATTAAATTAATAAATAGTTTTCGGTAATTTATAAATTAAAAAGGGCGCAATCTCCATTTAAAATGCTGTATTTGGCTTAATGGATGTGCGAGAACGTGACCCATATCGATCGGGCGACTCAAACACTGAGACATAATACAAGAAATCCGTAGGTGGTAAGACTACCCCGTACTCGACTCGCCGCCGATCCCATCGACTGGATGGTGCTACTAGTAGTAGTACGCGCGCATGGACGAGGTATTTTGGAGTTTAGGCACGCCTATTTATGTTAATTGCCACATTTGTCCTGATCCTGGGAACAAAAATAATGCATACAGCGCAGCGAACAGGTGACTAGTCACGTGTCACATTGCCTGTCATTATCACGTGCGTTTTTTAATTCCGAGGTTTGTACCATTCGTAAGAAAGGTGCGTCTTTTATGGCTCTTGTTGAATATGATTTTTAATTCAAACAATTTTAATTCCTGAAGTGTACATAAATATTTAAAATGGAGTTACAGTTGACTTTTTTTATTTAGTTTGGGAGAAGAATACAGATACTAACGTTAAAGTGGTCTTAAAAAATAGACAGTTTAGTGAAATCCCTTAAATAGAAGTGAATTCACCTCTGTACCGTCCATGAACACACTTCAACTATGATATTCACTGTACTCAGAGGGTTTTAAGTTCAAGGTTTTTGGGAAAATGTCTGCATAGTGTTTTCGCAAAATGGTTATTTCTCTTAAGTTCTTTATTACATTCAGATTGTGATTTATAATTAGGGGGAACAAAAATGTAAATAGTATTGTAAGTTCTTAAAATTGGTACCCGTACTACGACTGGAGGAAGGAAACTATTTTCTCCTCCATGGACTATTCTACACTACAGTACTGTAGTTAGTAGTAATAATAGTACCATTAAAGCAAGCCTTGCAGCTTTCTCTATGATTATTAGTACTTAGTGTTTGGTACTACTGGCAAGTACTGCTAATATTATAGTCATGAAGACCAACATTAACCGCCTTGACGTATTCAACAACGTGCTGCGATTCATCACAGGAGACTAGTCAGGGGAAAATGGATGTATCATAAAAAAGCTCGAAACCTGCAATTACCATCCTTCATCAGGACAGCGAGCAATTCGTCTTACATTCATTTCAAGGTGGTTGAGGGTTGGTACCGCCATTCCATCACAACTTTTCTTTACACCAAAAAACCCGGCAGGCGTATACCTGGGTTTACTCTTCAATTCATTATCAACTCCTAATCGAAAGTTCAATACCAAATAAGCCAAGTGCTATTTCCGGTTAACTACCAATTCAAGTACTCAATAGAACAATAATTGACTGGAATCACCTGGAAGAAACGTCGTTTAACTGAATCAGTAGACTCCTTCAATCCCTCCTCAGCGAGCCCTCTCTATAAACACGTTAGCTAGGCAGTTGAAATTTGAAGTTCTTCAATTCTTTTAAATGTCATATCACTGGATAGAGCAAAAATTAGAAAGAAAATGAGGGTAATGGTCATGATACATGTAGGTTAACCTATGCAAAGTTACAATTTTTTTGATTTTAAAAATTTGGTCATTTTGGAGGCCAGTTTCATTTTTAAAAGGTTGTGACCAATTTGCCTGACGTATTTTTGTAGTAAGTAACTAACAAAGTGTCTATATAGCATGTCCCCTTTTATAACAAAAATCTCATTGAATACCAAAATCCACCGATGCGTGACACCCCATTCAGCGCTGACAGATTCACGAGTCAAACCGCCGATAAACGGTGATTTTTTTTTATTTGCCGTCAGATCATTTTCCCAAAGTTGCACTGTTTTTCCGCCAACGTTACGGGTTTGGGATCAACTGACCAATTAAAATAACCCGATTTTAGTATCCATTTATCGACACTAGAACATCGATAGACTACCCTTTGAATTAGTATTTTAATAGTTGACCTGAAAACGCAAATTCAGTTGTTTCCATAATGAAAGGTTTTCCCTCGCTGATTTTTTATCGACTGCATAATTTGGGGCTCAAAATAGCGTCGGGGAAAAAATTGAAGCCTCATCAACGTAACCAGGCGCTAGCGATATTGTGCCTATGCTTTTTACACATACTATCGGCGAAGTCACGAACTTTCGGGTTTCCAAACCGACAGAAAAAGTGCATCAAAATAGCCCACCATCGGTTTCGTGAAACTGCCTACCTTAACGTGCCCCCCCCTCTCCGTTGCGTTTATGCCATTTTGGTTTTGCAATACTGATACAGATACACAGATATTGACTTACTTGTTTCTTAGGTACTTTTGTTTAGGGCCGAGTCTGGGCGGTCCCAAATACACGTATGTCCTGGGCCTACATTAGTCTGAATACCTCTTCCATTCACAGTCTCCCATTTTTAGAATAATGACATAATTAATTGTCGCTTGACATTCGTCATTATTCTATATAAAACGTAGGCCTGCTGTTATTATTTCACGATTTCCAGGAAGTTCAACTGATAATTTGTTTTTAATTTATTACAACCACAAGGCTTGGATTTGTTTAATAATAATAATAATAATGTAGACTTATGTGGCGACGTATCCACCAAACTGGTGCTCAAGGCGCATTACATTATTACCCCTGCTCATGCTCATAAATCATTCCTGAAACCATCTCAGCTCCCTGGGAGTATACAGCTCAATTGCTGCCATTTCAGTGCATATAGGGCTAATCAAAGCGCAATAACCAACTCTGCCTCACAGGTACCCATTTTACCCCTGGGTGGAGAGAAGCAATTATGGTAAAGTGTTCTGCTCAAGGACACAAGTACCCGTCGCTGTTGGGATGAGAACCCACATTCTGACGACTCGCCATCAGAACACAAATCGATGCACTAAACCGCTCGACCTGTCCATGGCACTCCATAATCTGTACTGTTTTTCTGAATCAGTTTGCCTTATTTTGATTATTTTCTGTACTAGATATGGACAATCCATCTGCATCGTGCCATTTATTGGTGATAACAATAATCGTTTACGTGTTACCCGGTCTGTGTCAAAACATGTACGTTCCCAAATTAACCATCCTACTATCGGTGCAAATTTATGAACAAACCATTGAAGCCACCAAGCCATTGCTATGGAAGGCAGTGGCTCCTAATGGCATATACTGCATAACTTATTAACCCTCCTACTATCAGTGCAAATTATAAACAAACCACTGAGGCCACTCCAAGCCATTGCTATGGAAGGCAGTGGCTCTAATAGCTATACTGTATAGTAACATAATACTCATATGTCTGTTGGTTTTAGTGGTTTGTGATTGATGTATTGCAGGGGCATACTATTATCTTCCAGTCTCAGTGGCTGGTGGTGGCTTACTCTTGAGAATCTGTGTTTACAAAATAACTGCTGAAAAACCCAATGATAGTTTTTTACAGTGTTTCCAGTGGCCTCAGAGTTTTACATACAAGATTACTTAAAGTTAGTGTGGCTTTATCACAAATGATATGTGTACAACAAATTGGACATTTAGTGGTTGGGAGTGGCCTCCATGTGTAGCAGGATTAACCAGTCTGTGTCAAAACGTGTACACGTTTCCCAAATTATACGGAAAATGCCAAGCCCACTGTATGATGATGGTCATATGCTTCAAATTATTACAGAATATTTGTTTAATGAAAAATCCAGCATTTTGGTATCGATAACATCCTCAGTCATGTCAGTCTGATCTTGTCATCAGTACATATGTGCAGATGAAGTATGAATGATAGATTCTTCTGTTTTCTAAAGGGAGGATTTTTAGAATGGAAATATATTCTGAAATCCACCATAAAGGGTTTTTAAAGACAGTTTTCTCTTTCTGTACCTCAACAAAATTGATAGACCCTAAGCTTGGGCAATGTCAATTTTTTCATCCACCATATATCGGCAAACATATATCACGATTTTCAATAATATTGCGATTATTTTTTCATTCATGCATGATTGCTTTAGAGCCGATAACCACAGGTAT
This sequence comes from Zoroaster sp. YZ-2022, assembly GCA_029582265.1. Lineage (NCBI taxonomy): Eukaryota > Metazoa > Echinodermata > Asteroidea > Forcipulatida > Zoroasteridae > Zoroaster > Zoroaster sp. YZ-2022. Next base: position 20,787,221 of record CM055837.1, read on the forward strand.
GTACCCTTCTCAAGCGTCATAATAAATGAAATTGTTTGCAGAGCGTGTATGTACTTCGAAGTAGTTCGCTTTGTTTCTCACTTCCAAAAGCTGAAAAGACTGTTCTAATTTTGTTTCCATGGAATTTTTGACTTGACTCACAATTTTTCTCCAGAGGACGATCAGAGCATACTGATCGAAATGTCAAGTTGTAACCTCCAGTTCTTTTCAGAACTAATCAATAGAGATTTTCACATGGTGTCATGCAATTAGTCTTACTTATCCTCTTCACCATACAAAGCTACAAGTTTGACTCATAATGTGATTTTTAAATCGCGATATATATTTTAATCGCGATATGCCGATAACTTTAAAAGGTTCTCGATATCATAATCGAATAAAAAAGGCATCACGATATTCGATATTATCGTGTTATTGCCCAAGCTTAATAAACCCCTTCTTCAACTGGTTAGTGGTTGAAAACAAAAATTTAAAAAGAAACCTTAAAAAGTGGCAGTTGGTTTCGACATTCTTTACTACGACTAACCATGGAGGAAGGAAACTATTTTCCGTCCTCCATGGACTAACCTACTGTACATAGTACCGTAGAGCAAGCCTATTCTTTACATAAATACCTTGGCTTTGTCTGAGTTTTTCCCAGAGGGCATGCTTTGATACATTGTAAAACTGTTTTATCACAGAGCTATTCAACTTTTGGTTACTATACAGATCTTAATGGCTTGCTGTGACCATTGGCGTTGGCTGTCCCATCTGCCTGTTTCTGTTGTTAGCCTTCACACTTCTCATATCCTACATTATGCAGTACTCAGAGGGACGTAGCGTCTGTTTCCATACATAAGGTGAGTATGCACCTATGAACCTTCCTACTATTGCTGCACTTGGTGGGAAGTTGCTGCAGAGGTCAATACCAGTCAACTGCCTGTTTTGACTGTTGGACCCAAATGTGCACATAGGCATTTTGACTGGTTTTACTGTCATTTTGACCACCCTGAACAATACCAGCAATGCTTTACCAGTCAAAGGGTTGACTCATTTTGACCTGTAATGTACATGACTTACTACATGTAAGGTTTGACAGTGTTTGACTTTTAAGGTCACTAGATATACCTTGGCAAGTATTCAACATTTTGACTGATTTTGACCCTTGTATAGTAGTTAGGAGGTTAATTAAAACCTTTCTGTGACTGCAAGGGTCAAAATCAATCAAAATGTTGATACTGCCAAGGATATCTAGTGCACTAAAAGTCGGACACTGTCAAACACTGGTGATAAATACACTTACAGGTCAAATAAGTCGACCGTTTTGACTGGTAAAAGCATTAGTCTGGATTTTCACAGTGCTGTCTTATCGCATGGGCACACTGGGCGTTGCCGGGGCCCCGCGATTTTAGAACCCAGATTCAATTTGAAAAATAAAATTAAGGTTCATATTCTTAAATAGCAGTGGCGTTAATGAAATCGGGCCTCCTTGTATGCAAAATAAATGTTGGATCTGGGCCATCTGGCGTTTAATTGATCTTTGGACCGAGGCCCCATACAAATTTCCCAGTTGAAAACTTAATTTTAATGTGTTGGGGGCGAGGGGTTAGGGGCCCCAGTACATTGCTTTGCTGGGGCCACAAATATTCTTAAAAGCGCCCGATTGTTCAGGGGTCAAAATGACAGTAAAAACCAGTCAAAATGGCTGTATGCAGCAGTCAAAAATCGTCAGGTGACTGTTTTGACCACTATACGCTAACTATCTTGCCGCTAAAGTTCAGCTATAACAGGAAACCCTCCTATTCTCAAACCCTTCTTCTGTCATTGGGTTTTCGGGATCAAGCTATACAAGGATAATTGTTTCTATTATTTATTCATTTAGCCACATAATTACTTAACCCAATATTTATTTTGAGTATTTTCTTAAGGGAAAACTGAAATGTTCATTTTAAAACAAGATTGTTGGTGAAATGGTCTTAAAGGTTTGCTGAAATATAAATATTCTTGTGGTAGATTGAGTTGTGTTTTGCCAAAATATATTTTTCGTCGGCATTTTAGTTTCTTTTTTTGCTATGAAACAATATTCATTTAGCCACATAATTACTTAACCTAATATTTATTTTCAGTATTTTCTTAAGGGAAAACTGAAATGTTCATTTAAAAACAAGATTGTTGGTGAAATGGTCTTAAAGGTTTGCTGAAGTAGAAATATTCTTGTGGTAGATTGGTTGTGTTTGTAAAATATTTTAGGGGCGTCTACATTTTATTTATTTATTTTTGCTATGAAACTATTCATTTAGCCACATAATTACTGCTAACCCAATATTTATTTCAGTATTTTCTTAAGGGAAAACTAAAATGTTCATTTTAAAAACAAGATTGTTGGTGAAATGGTCTTAAAGGTTTGCTGAAATAGAAATATTCTTGTGGTAGATTGAGTTGTGTTCGCAAAATATATTTTGCGCTCGCAATAATTTCTTTTTTTTGTTGCTATGAAACAATATTCATTTAGCCACATAATTATTTAACCCAATATTTATTTTCAGTATTTTCTTAAGGGAAAACTGAAATGTTCATTTTAAAAACAAGATTGTTGGTGAAATGGTCTTAAGGTTTGCTGAAATAGAAATATTTTGTGGTAGATTGAGTTGTGTTTCAAAATATATTTTAGCGCTACATTTTTATTTTTATTTTTTTGCTATGAAACAATATTCATTTAGCCACATAATTACTGCTAACCCAATATTTATTTTCAGTATTTACTTAAGGGAAAACTAAAATGTTCATTTAAAAACAAGATTGTTGGTGAAATGGTCTTAAGGTTTGCTGAAATAGAAATATTCTTGTGGTAGATTGAGTTGTGTTTAAGCAAAATATATTTTAGCGCGTCTACATTTTATTTATTTATTTTTTGCTATGAAACAATATTCATTTAGCCACATAATTACTGCTAACCCAATATTTATTTTCAGTATTTTCTTAAGGGAAAACTAAAATGTTCATTTAAAACAAGATTGTTGGTGAAATGGTCTTAAAGGTTTGCTGAAATAGAAATATTCTTGGTAGATTGAGTTGTGTTTCGCAAATATATTTTGGCGCATCGGCAATTTAATTTCTTTTTTGTGCTATGAAACGATGTTCATTTGCAACCACAATTGATGGATCGATTGGAATTCTTCTCCGCTTTGTTTTAACGACTTTTTCCACATAGGGGTATGAGCGTTTGCCTGATTTGTGAGGCAATAGCCACCATATACTTTGTGTATGGGAAATGTTGTCTGGTTCCAATAAACATATATGCTGACATTTGGCGAGCAAAAAGATATTTTAGAAAGGAAGTGAACAATTATAGTAATGGCCGATAATTGAAGATGACTTTTATGTGAAGGTTAAAGGGGCAGTATCGTCACGATCAGAGCAAACTTTCGACAGGACATGGAATCGATGCCCTAGTTTAAGATTTAATCACAGTGACTGAAAATTACAGGCTGATCATTTCTGTAGCAGCAACGGTAATATGACCTTATCATGTGGGGTAATTATGGCAGTCACCGAGTTAATCTAAAACTAGCATTCCGATTCCATGCCCTGTTTATTGTGATTTTCTGGAAGGGAGAAATCATAGATTTATGACTTAGAGAATTTGCTCAACATGATATTTAGTGTGTGGTATGACAATTCACCAAGCTTTAACGGTGCATTCACGGAGATGTTCATAGTGTGAGCCATGCTCTGACTTTCACAGTGACAATTACATCGTTATTCTGAAAACAGGAGACTGTGAAGGGAAGAGGCATTCGGACTACCTGTATACAGGACTAATATCTTTGTTGATATATATTTTAACATTTTTCTTCTTTTTGGCAGTGACACAGGAGGAAAGCCTCCAGAAAGCTGTGTCTTTGCTCAATTTGTGAATTTGTCCTGTCTGGTTTGTAAGTTTGCTCATTTGTTTTTCTTCCATTTATTTATTTATTTATTTATTTCTTACTTATTTAACCCTCCTACTGTTTGACCATTTGAAACCAAATTTCCACTTACCAAAATGCCCATTGGTTTTGTACACACATGATGATACCATTTGAACAGTGTTGGTTAGCAAGCTTTACTACCATTCAAATGCATAGAGGGTCCATTGATTCACCACTTAGAAGTACCCAAACAAGGTTTTGTATTAGCTGACCTACCATTCAAAACCATTTGGGGAATCAATGCTGTACACAATTATTTCACCATTCAAAGCCACAAAAGCGAATGGTTTCAAATGGTGCATCAACTTGTATGAAAAAGGTACCTAAAGTAGGAGGGTTAACCTGGGAGACCTTTCAGTGAACACTGTTTTTCAAAGGTGCCCAGGAGACACTACAAACATTAACATAAATATTTAAAAAATATCATTTTAGGCTCAATAAATAAATGAAACATTGCACAAAACACGCTGTAAGACCCATCATGGGTGCTACCAACCGGATCCCAACAAAGACCCAAGTGAAGACCCAAGTGCGCCCCTCAGACCCCAAGTAAAGACCCAGCGAATAGCACCCCGACCAAGCAAGACCCCAGTGAATAGCCCCCCTCCAAACTCAACATTTACTAACTTACTCCCTGATCCCTGTCACACTGATTCATTTCTGTGTTAAGTGCATTGGGTAAAATACCCCACCCGCCCCCAAGCAAGACCCCAGTGAATAGCACCCCCCAAACCCCAACATTTACAAACTTTGCTCCTGATCCCTGTCACACTGATTCATTTCTGTGTTAAGTGCATTGGGTAAAATACCCCAGACCCCAAGCAAAACCCCAGGAATAGCACCCACCTACCCTAACATTTACAAGCTTTGCTCCCCGATCCCTGTCGCACTGATTCATTTGTGTATTAAGAGCATTGGTAAAATATGCCCCACTTGTTGTGTGTGTACAAGGATTCTTAAGGTGTGGCCAAGTTTCTATTAGGGCCTGTCAACAAATTTTAAGGTGCTTCTCCAGGCCTGTGATTTCTCAGGTTTCTATCTGATTTCAGGATTTGTTTTACAAATCCCCCTTTGCCTCAAAATTTTCTTGAAAGAGGAGGAGGAGGCCTAAGGTGTGCATATACAAAGGGATGAAGAATACTTTAACCTAACCTTCCCAAATCCTCCCAAATCCTCTTTGCAAAGTGAAGGATTTTGAAGGATTGAGGTTACATCTACATGCTCTTTGCTAAAGTGAAGGATTTTGAAGGATTGAGGTTACATGCTACATGCTCTTTGCTATTAAAGTGAAGGATTTTGAAGGATTGAGGTTACTACATGCTCTTTGCTAAAGTGAAGGATTTTGAAGGATTGAGGTTACATGCTACATGCTCTTTGCTATTAAAGTGAAGGATTTTGGAGGATTGAGGTTATGGGCATACTTGCCTTTCCATGGTACATGTACATCCATGTTTGTTGTAGTGGTTGCAAGGTCAGTGCATGGGTCACTGGACACTGTTTATTGCTCCATGCATGCAGGGCTAGGAGGGTCCCTGCCATGTACATGTCTGATTAGAAACACATGTGTGCATACATGTCATGTGCTTGCTTTACTCCTGAAGGATTTTGGAGGATTCAGGTTATGTGTAAGCAAGTGGGCCTAGGGAGTTAGGAAGGATTCAGGTTATGTGTAAGCAAATGGGCCTAGGGAGTTAGGGAGGATTCAGGTTATGTGTAAGCAAGTGGGCCTAGGGAGTTAGGGTTAATGTAGCTGTGTTACCATTCCATTTTGTGAAAATCAGAGATTTTACTCTGGACTAATGATCAAGTCTTATTGTTCATCTGACAGTACTTGTGACAGTGTACATCCGCTACAAAAGTGGACACCATCGAGGTCTGCCACCTGAACATATAGGATGCCTGAACAAGACCAGCGCCGTCATTGCTGTGATGCACGTTGGGGTTGAGCGTGGTGGCCAATTTCCAGGTGGGTTTCAATTATTGTCTGATTCCTGGACACCTAAATGAAATTCACCATGAAAAAACAATCGGTTTCTGAGGTGCCAGTCTGTTTTGGACAAGAGCCTAGTTTTGTTTCTTATAGACTTGTGTATTTATAAAAACCAAGATGGCTGCTTCCATATCATGGTCTTTTTCAAAAGAAATTATAACCACATGATTTTTGTAAAAACAATTTATTCTTAAAAAGAGGAACCTGTTTGAGATAAATGAAGTACGGATTGAAAACTGGTATATTTAAAATTTGATGTGACAAAATTTTTTTTTAGGTTGCCTGATGCAAAACCATCACAGTTCGGCTCCTAACAGTAACATTCGCACCCTGCAATCGAGTTTTCAAACAGAGGCTTTCAAGCCTTGCCCAAACTTTGCACCATAATGATTTGTGCCCCATTCATTTTGTTTCATCCTATCGATGTTCGTTTCCATGGTGTGTTTTTTCCCCAGGATACCAACGTCCTTATTGTTCATGACATCGGTGCATATACACTATTCCTCTTCATGACAATCTACAGCATGATTCACACACGTATCACCTATCTGCTGCATCCAGAGTACAGCAAACTATCGATCTGCGGGTTGTCTCCTCCTATCCACGGTGATGATCATTGCCATGGTAACCTGTATCCTTTGGAACCTTTTTCCCAGATTTATAAAAATGCGGATCAAAGGAAATTTCGGACCTAGGCTATCCATGTCTAAATAAGTTTCAGAATGTTTTACTCTGTATCTCAGGCCTGTGATTTCTCGGAATTATCCTGATTTCAGGTTTTTTAAAATTTTTTACAATTTCCTTTGCCCCTTTGGGAGCCACCAAGGGGAAAAAAAAAGTAGCCTGTATTGTGTCCATACCTCTAGTTTCTTGTTTTTGGGGATGTGGAGAATCTGTAAATCCTTTGAAATTAAATATCCAGGAGGTATCAGGGGCTTTGTCCTTTAAAGCAAAGCAGACACAGGCCTGCTACTTGTTTGTAAGGATTATTTACTTCTGTCAAACACGCTCCTGGTATTTGTCAGCTTTAATAAAGATGGTCAACATAAGTCATCTTAGTAATAATAATAATAATAATAATAATAATAATAATGTGGACTTATATAGGCATGTATCCACCAAACTGGTGCATTAGGCGCAGTACATTATACCCCTGCTCATCAGGCTCATAAATCATTCCTGAAACCATCTCGCTCTGGGAGTATACAGCTCAATTGGTGCATAGGGCTAATCAAACACAACAACCAACTCTGCCCTCACAGGCACCCATTTACCCCTGGGTGGAGAGAAGCAATTATGGTAAAGTGTCTTGCTCAGGACACAAGCACCATGGTCGGTTGGATTGAACCCACATTCTGATGACTAAGCCATCAGAACACAAATCCGATGCATATTATTATTATTATTATTACTCCACAACTTAACTTCTTTTATGATTCTTCTTACTATCTTGGAATCAAAATATACATTTAACAACAAACTTGTGAAAGTTTATTACCTGGGTTGTTAACTTGAGTACATTTTTCTGTAAAAAGTACTGGGCTACAACTCATGAAAAAGTACTGGACTACAACTACAGGTTGGGGTACTTGTACTCATACTCATGAAAACGTCTGGACTACAACTACAGAGTTGGATACTTGTACTCATACTCATGAAAAGTACTGGACTACAACTACAAGGGTTGGAGTACTCGTACTCATACTCATGAAAAAGTACTGACTACAACTACAGAGTTGGAGTACTGTACTCATACTCATGAAAAGTACTGGACTACAACTACAGAGTTGGAGTACTGCATCTCATACTCATGAAAAAGTGCTGGACTACAACTACAGAGTTGGAGTACTCGTACTCTACTCATGAAAAAATATAGTGGACTGCAACTACAGGTTGGAGTACTGTACTCGACTACAACTACAGAGTTGGTACGTATTTCGCACTCATGAAAAAGTACTGACTACAACTGAGGTTGGGTACTGCGTCTCTCATGAAAAGTACCGACTAAACTACAGGTTGGAGTACTGTGACTCGTACTCATGAAAAAGTACTGACTACAACTACAGGTTGGAGTACTCAGTACTCGTACTCATGAAAAGTACTCGACTACAACTATAGAGGTTGAGTGCTGTACTCATACTCATGAAAAAGTACTGGACTACAACTACAGAGTTGGAGTACTTGTACTCATACTCATGAAAAGTACTGGACTACAACTACAGAGTTGGAGTACTGACTCATACTCATGAAAAGTACTGGACTACAACTACAGATTTGGAGTACTTGTACACATACTCATGAAAAATACTAGACTGCAACTACAGAGTTGGAGTACTGCGTTGCTGATACTCACTACAACTACGAGGTTGGGTACTCATGACAAAGTACTGACTACACATTCATATTCGGGATTTTCTGTTTCACATCCAACTACAATTACTGAGT
>CM055837.1:20796105-20818013 GCA_029582265.1 Zoroaster sp. YZ-2022
GGGGGAATTCACAATTCCGGGTAAACTTTGGCAGTTTCTTTTACAAACAACAGTAATCTGTAAGCTAATACACGTTTTGACGTCAGTCTCACAGAAATACCCTAATTAACCTGCAGACCATTCATTGTTTCTCAAGGATAAAACCCATAAGTAGCAACACTCTAATAAAAAACGAATTTTACTTCGACTCCTATCCAAAAGAGCTTTATCGTGCCTTCCAAATATAATTATCCCTTATTTCTAACAAATACGAACTTCAATTAGTTTTCTGGGTTAATTATTATTGTAATGATGACTGCCCCAGTCTCGTCAAGGGAATACATATTGGACATTCACTCTTTTATCGATGTCAAGAAGGTGATGCGCCATGTTTCATATGAAGAAATACAGAAGATAGGAGATCTGTAGAAAGTCCGCCTGCTTTTATTGCATGTCTATGGGCAAGTGGCTCAACGCTGCCTGGCAAGCACTATAGCAACGGCCAGCTCAAGGCCTCTTAAACCTCTATCTTAGTTTATAGCAGTGGTTGTTTATAGCGGGTTAATGCACTCCTTGCAATAAATGTAACACGATAGATTTACACATCTCACTCGTTCATACCGAGCACATGGGACGAAGTGTTTTGGATTATATTTCCGCTTCAATGAACTGCTCAGGAACTTGGAATTTCGTTGCGTGTACTGTCAACGAAACCGTAAATGAAGTCGGATATTAGGGCTCATAATACAGTTGTCTAACTTACATGAAACAACGGCCCGCTTTAGAATGTCAGGCCTGTAGTTCACAATACACTGTCTATTTAAAGATGAATAGAAAGTCACCCAGAAGTTTAGAACCCATGCAGACGCACTCATTTTCTTCGAAATTAAGTTGTCACTGCCCTTGATGTAACGTAATAGTGTAAAATAACCATAAAGGATTACTGTAAGACTAACAGAGTTGAATGTGTTCTTTTGTGTTTATATTTTTGTGTCATTATGTCTCAACTTGCCCGAAATCATCAATATGCATGCTGCGCTTGCACTACTCTCCACCACACAAACTGCACACCTCCACCTTTAATTTTGTGTGCAGTTTGTGTGGAGGGAGTAGTGCAGTTGTGTGCAGTATTTTGTGTGCAGTTTGTGTGGAGGGAGTAGTGTGCAGTATTTTGTGTGCAGTATTTTGTGTGCAGTTTGTGTGGAGGGAGTAAAAAATTGGAGAAAAAAAATTCAATCATGTGTGGCGCAAATCTACCTCCATTGTGGAGGAGCAGTCTGCAGTTTGTCTGCAGTGATTTTGTGCAGTTTGTAACGGCAAGAACTGCACACACAGTGCAGTTTGGAATGTGGCGGAGGTGTGCAAACTCCTCAGTTTGTGTGCAATTTGTCTGGCGGAGGGTGAGGGGTGGAGGGTGGAGGGGTGGAAAAACGGAAAAATTGTAAATAAACGGAAAAATTCCCTCCACCCCACCACCCCGCCACCCCGCCCCCAGACCAATTGCACACAAACAGAGGAGTTTTCACACCACCCCCACAATACAAAAAAGCACTGTGGTGCAATGTGGTTCTTGCTGTTACAAACTGCATAAAATCACTCCAGACAAACTGCAGACTCTCCTCTACAATGGAGGTAAATTTGCGGCACATATACTACTCATAGCATATAGGCTGGTAACAAGTAGGCCTATAGTGAACATGACTAGTTTGTTTGTAAAGACTGTCAGAAATGCCAAATACTTTGAAGATTTTGGAGGCTTCGTTTGAACTTTACAGGATTCTGTCTCAGTGTCTATATTTTCTCTTGTTTTATCCAATTCCTGCATTTCAAGATTTATATCTTGTTGAGTGTCTGGGTTAGTTCGTGTAACATCAGTCGATTCAATCTCAGAATCTCCAGTTGATTTTATCTTATTCGATTCTTCGTGATTTTTTTCTAAATCAATGGTTGTCGAAACAATGGCCACAATTTTTGTGTCAGTTATAGTTTCTCTTGAATTGTCGGATTCCTTCATTTCAATATCTATTGGAAGTGTTATTTTGTCTGAGTTTGTCTTAGATATATTAGCCGTTTCTATGGTGATTGTAGCCCCTTTATCATCAATACTTCCATTTCTAGATTTATATATGGAATTGTAACCTTGTCGGTGTTGGTCTGGAGCGGACGAAAGAGGGCGGAAGCAACTACACCATTCATTTGTAGAGCTCCAACGATAAACATAGTTCCCGTCCATCCATAATTATCAATGAGACGACGAAACTAGGGAGGGCAGATTGTTTGGCCAATGTTGGTTCCAAGAACATCAATTCCATTTGCATTTCTTGAAGTACTGAGTCACCATTGAAGGTGGTACCATCATCAACAACCCTAGACCTGGACAGACAAATTTCAAATTCATACAAATGAAATTAGCTTAGGCCTAAATATTAATTGGATTAATATAACTGGACCTTTGAAAATGGCAACAAAAGATGACAGTTTATGATGTCTCATAATTCATTTCCAAAGTTTGTGATATCGTATTTAAATAGGCATATAGCTCATTATGAACTAGATGAAATTCAATTACAGATAGGCCAAACAAATTTCCAACTTGGATAAAAGTTTTCAAAACCGAACATCGTTGTGAGCTTCACAGTAGGATATTACATCATTTGCCGACTTCTTGCGCAAAAGGACACTATTTCCACATTATTTAAATGCTATTCCAGAAAAATATTGATTACAAAGAGACCCATTAAGGACCTTACCTGACAAAGCACCACAAAGGTAGAGTTGCCAAATATCAGTAGCAAATTACCCTAGTATAGTTGCAAACATGTATTGTGAAAATGCAACCGAACTTCGACTACATTTCATTCATTTTCATAACGCTATTTTTTCTTTTTTTCGAAAGCAGAATCTTCCGTGTCAATCGGGATGGAGATGTGCGTTCGTTACATCATCCCCCGCCCAACATATGGGTATCTACATAGGGAAAGAGGACTATTGGAAACTCTTAAAAACTTTCGGGGGCACATATACCCAAGCCAGCCCTATCCCTATCTTGCCATCATATAGACTCATGAACAGAATAAAACAACCACACTAAAAGGTAGGCGAGAGGTATGCAGCCTATACAGTGTGTCTCAAAAAAAAATGCAAACAAAATTTAACGGAATGCCAGACGTAGAATGAGTAACCAGCATATAGGTATGGTTTGAAAGATACACCTTTCCACTTTAAAGTGAGACATCAAACGTCCAAATCTGATAATTTTTGACAGAGTTATGAGTACTTTTCCAAGATAGGTCAAATTGACGATGGGACCAAGTTTTTAAATGCAGTGATAATCGATTTTGTTTAGATGTGCAAGTGTTGCAATGTGGATGAACTGTTCATGATTACACCCCTTCCCCCTCAACATGCCCTCCCTCTCGCTCGATACACAGGCGACATCGTCTCTCCATGTCTCCCATCGCTCTCCTAACAACATCTGGAGTCTGCCGCAGGACGTTAATCTCAGCTGTTATTCTGTCATGGAGAGTCTGCAGGTCCGGAGGGGGAGTCGTGTACACCTTGGATTTCAAGTATCCCCAGAGGTAGAAATCACACGGGGTGAGGTCTGGAGATCTCGGTGGCCATTCATGCACATGATTCAACGCTATGACACGGTCTCCGAACGCTTCATGAAGGCGGTCTCGGACAGCCAGTAGACGATGAGCTGGAGCGCCGTCTTAAGCACACTTTTCTTGGTAGGCCTATCAGTTTGTAAACATGTTTACTAGCTGAACGCACATGTCCAATTCCTAAACATCAATTTTCAATGGCTAAACACTATCCGTCCTCATGCTAAAAATGTTTAGCATGTAAACATGTTTACAAACTGATAGCAAGAAAGTGTTTAGAATAAACAAGAAAGTGTTTACTCGCTAAACACGTTTTTGTAGGCCAGGCAATTATCCACACAGAGGCAATTAGGCTACCTTTGTCCCAATGCCTAAAATTGAAAACTTGGTCCCATCGTCAATTTGTCCTCTCTTGGAAAAGTACTCATAACTCTGTCAAAAATTATCAGATTTGGACGTTTGATGTCTCATTTTAAAGTGGAAAGGTGTATCTTTCAAACCATACCTATATGCTGGTTACTCATTCTACGTCTGGCATTCCGTTAAATTTTGTTTCCATTTTTTTTTAGACACACCGTCATCAGCATGACCTTCACAATCATTACGCCCATTAACTTATCTGGGACAAACAGTCCCAGATAAAATTGTCCAGAACTGTGATCAAGCCTATAACATCCCCGGGGTAAAATAATGGTCAAGGCGGTCACCTTCACAAAAAGGTAATACGAACTTGTTTCGCTATAAAATCTATACTGTTTTAATTCTATACGACATTGTTCATAACAGTTCAAAATGAATAAATGAAATATACAGAGCTAATTTAGCAAAACTAACAGTTCAGCACAATTCAACACAAACAAAACCGATTTATGGGGACAAGAAATTGTGAATTATTTGGTCGGGGTATAACATCGTTCGCAATTAATATTATTAGGCCTATGCATGGTTGAAAAACAAATACAAAAATTTCAGAGGATGATTCATCTTTCAGGGTCGGGGTCGGGGTCGGGGTCGGGGTCGGGGTCGGGGTCGGGGTCGGGGTCGGTTGGGGTTGAAGTTAGGGGTTAGTTAGGGTTAGGTTAGGGTTAGGGGTTAGGGTTAGGTTAGGGTTAGGGTTAGAAGAGTTAGGGTTAGGGTTAGGGTTAGGGTTAGGGTTAGGGTTAGGGTTAGGGTTAGGGTTAGGGTTAGGGTTAGGGTTAGGGTTAGGGTTAGGGTAAGGGGTTAGGGTAAGGGGTTAGGGTTAGGGTCACCTTCACAAAAAGGTAATATGAACTTGTTTCGCTATAAAATCTATACTGTTTTGATTCTATACGACATTGTTCATAACCCAATACAGTTCAAAATTAATAAATGAAATATAGTGAACATTTTCTGGAAATTTTGGAACATTTATGGAAATTTTTGAAGGATTTAAGGAAATTTTGGGCTAGTTCTTCAGGTTTTTGTGATTTAGTTTTCGAGATTCATTAACGCCACCGGTAACAAAAACAAAATACTCAAGGTTACATGTATAAAAGTGGTTTAAAAGTGGTTCAAAAGTGGGGGGGGGGACCAGGACCTTTTCTAAAGTGGGCGATGGGCGAGTTCCCCCTAGCCCCCGCTTCCGCCGTCGGTGCGAGGGGGCTGACATGACATCGCCAAACGAAGGAGGAGGGGTAGACGTGAGAAATTTCCCACCGGAATTATATCACCCGAGGCATAAAAACAAGTCTGCTTCAATGAATTAAATTGGTGGTTTATGTGCCGGCCGAGGCTCAATTTTGTGGTTTATTTGTTCTAAAATGCCGACTGAGAACAATATTGGGGGTGTCACACCGCCCACCCCCAACACGCCCATCCCCAACACACCCACCCACCTTTGGCTACAGCCAAAGTTCGTATATTGGTATAATAGGCCGTTATCTCTATTGGATCCTTTATTCCCTATTTGTTCATTAACAGACACTTAACAGAAAGTGACAAATAGCTCTAAAAATTTTCAAACATGTTTAATTTGTTTGATCGTGTACCTCTACAATATGTTTCATTTTAACCATTGTTGTTGGTAGATATGTGTGTCCAACCAAGATCTTGCTCAAATTAACCAATCTAAATTTGTTTACCTTTTTTACCAATAATTTTTGGTTAAAATTCTAACCAATATAAAGTTGATCGTTTTAACCAATATTACAATTGTGACCAAGATCACGATCAATATTTATTGTTGGTATATCATTCTGAATTTTATGCTTAATTGCGTTCATGTTATTAACATGTAATGGCATCAACGATTAAATACATATACAATATACATAAACCTTGTCCATTGATGTACTGTCACCTGTAGCTTGACTCCTGTATACTTTATGACACTCAGTATGATACACATTATGTACCATACACCAATCACAACTTCTAAGTTCCCCCCTAATATTTTTTAGAATATCTCAACAAGTATTGCATGAATTTTACAAATTCAAAAAACAAATGACAGAATGACATGTTCTACACAGCTCGTAATGAAATGGTTGAAATTCAATCATGCATGCACACTTGACAGTGATTTGAATGAAAATTCAGCTGAAAAAAAGTTGCAGTGCAAAGCATTGCTTCAATGGCATGTTACACATGTAGTTTTCTGTAAGAACTCATGCATCAATAACAATGGCATTGATGGCTGTTTCATAATAAGAAAAGAATATTCAAAGAGCAACATGCAACATGCATGTCCATTGTTTTAGAAGGGTAGAGCAAGAGTTTAATATGGAATTGGTCCTCCATTATTCTCCATAACTGAGTTCTTACAGAAAACTACATGTGTAACATGCCATTGAAGCAATGCTTTGTACTGCAACTTTTTTTCAGCAGAATTTTCATTCGAAATCACTGTCAATTGTGCATGCATGATTGAATTTCAACCATTTCATTACGAGCTGTGTAGAACATGTCATTCTGTCATTTGCTTTTTGAATTTTTAAAATTCATGCAATACTTGTTGAGATATTCTAAAAAATATTAGGGGGAACTTAGAAGTTGTGATGGATGTATAGTTCAAGTTCAGTCTTTTCAGTCATAGTTACTGAAAGAAAATGTTGTAGGTTGGTGAAATTCTTGCGTCGGGAGATAAACAATAGATTTAATTTTGCCCTACACCGACGTGTGTATAGCACTGAATACTCAGTGCTTTCCGAGTGTCTGTGAAAAAACTACACAGGCGACTCAGGGTGATTCGAACCCACCCAGAAAATGTTGTATTGACACATTTTGACAATCTTCACAAATTCTTCGATAATTTATACAAGAAAAAACACAAACAATTTACATTAAATGTTAAATTTTAACATTTATCACTATTTTCAAAGAAATTTTTACAACTTCTAGCCCCTGCCTACTTGTTTGCATATTTATAAAACAACCAAGATATTGGTTACAATTACAAACATTCTGTGACCAAAAGGTAATTGGTTGCCAACAACCATTATATTTGTCACTTGTTGACCAGTCTCTTTGGTTAAATTAATAAAAATAGTGTTAACCATTTAAATTGGTAGTTTTTTTTTAACCAATCCATTTTTAGAGTGTACCACTTAGCGATATACCATCGAGCCAGAAATTTCGCATTTACACGCATAGCAACTAATAGAGACTTACGCAGTCAATGCAAACTGTCTTATATTATTTCAAACGTGTTCTGAGGACAATCAAATAATTTTGAGGTTGATTCCTCATTCCGTGCGGTGCGTGCGATCTTGAGCCTCAAGCATTTATCTTGTCGTCTCTTGATGACTGTAACTACAGCAAACAGTAAGAATGCTACCAAGAACATGGCACCAGCAACCAAGAAAGGAGCGACGTAGTTTCCTGTAGTGTCGTAAATTTTACCTTAAAAAATAAATACACACAAAATTTTCTATTATTATTTATAACGAATTTATCAAATAACTCACGAGTTCGACCCACACCAACACTTATCAGCAAAGCCATTATATTGGAAAAACGTACAATTCATGTTTTAATGAATGGTTCAAGCTCGGTGGACGGTGCTTGCCGAGCAGTGGCGTAACTATGGGGGGGGGGGACACGGAGGGCACGTTTTCCCCAGTCGAGATATGTGCCCTCCCCAGGTGCCCCCCCCCCCCCGCCCATTCAGAATTTTGAAAAAATATTTCCCCATTTGAGGCTGCAGGACACAAAATGTTCAAGTATTGACATGCCCCCATCCCCTAGAAAAGGTGGTGCACCCCCAGTGCCCCCTGAAAATTGGACCCTAGTTACGCCACTGTTGCTGCATGAGCTCCTGAGACTTGACAAACAACTGGCGCCCATGTTTATAAACGTGACGTAAACATGTAGTTGGATCCGGAAAAGCCCATGCAAATAATTGTTAACAACATACATGCGTTGCTTATTAATGTACAGCTTGTACATTGACATTGGAGCATGCAAATACGTAACAATTGACTGGGGATGGATTCATAATGGTTTACCTGCAATAACTGCGCCAGTTCCGTTGAAGAGGAAAAACGCTGCTATTATCAAGCTCACGGTAGCTGACACTTGTGATGGGCTGACCAAACTCTTTGCGTTAACTATTATGAGAGGCGATCCAATACCATAAAAACATCCAAAAATAACCGCATATCCAACAAGAAAAATATAATTGTCTGAAACGGGATTCAAGAAAGTTACAATAGCAGAACCAAGCAATACTATCAGCTGCAGTTTGAAAGAACCAATGTAATTCCTGTCCACAAACCAACCATGGAATGGTCTTGTGGTTGTAGAAGCAATTGCACATACCGTCAGTAATATGGCACTTTGGTCGTCAGACCAACCTGCCTCCACGGCACGTGCTGGTAGATGGACTAGGTTTATTATCAATGACATAGAAAAAAAACTAGTAACAAGTACAACCAACATTGTTGGAATGTCTGTAAAGATGGTTAAAATATTCATTACAGGTTTCTTTTTATTTTCTTGTAAACTGTTGTGTGAACTATCGGCTGTTTCCAAATCCTCCATTTCCACAGTTCTAACTTTGTCTTTGTTGGTCTTGAGCGGACGGAAGAGGGCGCAAGCAGCTACACCATTCAATTGTACAGCTCCAAATATAAGCATGGTTCCCCTCCATCCATAATTAGCAATGAGGAGACGAAACAATGGAGGGAAGACCATTTGGCCAATGTTGGCACCTACAGCAGCAATTCCATTTGCGAGTGCAAAGCGTTTCTTGAAGTACTGAATCAAGATCATTATTCCAGGTGGCACCATCATTGTCATCCCTATACCTTCAGACATATTTTTAAAAAATATTAATTCATACATACACAATTTTTAAAAATGTATCAAAATATCCACAGTCCTATCAACAAATACAACAGTATGCACATAATAGGACGAAAGTATGAGAATCAAAGCTCATCGATCGTCGAGAGTTCCACATACACATGGTAGGTTATGGTCATCATAAGTACAGAGGACTGTTATTGTAGCACTGTATACGGACCACACCAACGGACATTACATCATATTTCAGGATAATTCAACCAAAAAAATTAAATAAAAATAAATAAATTATGTACAATCAAACATTACCTAAAAAGGTCATGAATCAAACGCGGTTTGTAAACCGTTTTTGAATTTCACGCAAATAATTTAAGTCTCGGCGAGTTTTCAGTGGAGTGTCGTGGCCGAGCGGTCTAGCTTACAGGACTCAAGTTCTGGTATTAGCAGCAGAATGTGGGTTCGAATCCCGGCCGAGACACTTGTGTCCTTGAGCAAGACACTTAACCATAATTGCTTCTCTCCACCCAGGGGTTAAATGGGTACCTGTGAGGGCAGAGTTGGTTGATTAGCCCTATATGCGCTGTAATGGCAGCAATTGAGCTGTATACTCCCCAGGGAGCTGAGATGGTTTCAGGAATGATTTATGAGCCTTATGAGCAGCGGTAATGATATAATGCACCTTGAGCACCACTTAGTTGGTGGATACGTGCGCTATATAAGTCCACTTATTATTATTATTATTATTATTTTTTTTTAAACCATTTTAGAGGGCAAAAAGGGAGGAGCAGTAGACAATTTTCTGAAAAAAGTAGCCCTGCAAATTTCCCAACAGAAAAATAGTTTGATTGAGATAACAGAACATCAATACCTCCACCCTTTAAGGATTAAAATGGGATCAAATATATGGCTGTGTCGTATTTCCCCTTTTTATAAAAATATAAATAAATAAATAAATAAAAACAGGGTGACGCCCCTCGCCGCTACGTGCATGGGTCATTCTTTATTAGACTCCGACATTTATACGATTGGATCATTTATGATTATTTCCTTTTTTACATGCCCCTAGAAATAGTGGTGCACCCCCTAGTTCCCCCTGAAAATTGGACTCTTGTTACTGAATGTATTATGCATCATTATTATATCAGTGTTACCATAAACTGCAGTGACCTCTGTAACCCACAATGCATGGCGTTTTTTATTTTTTTATTTTTTTTTATATTTATTATTATTCCCTTATAATTTAAACTAAAAATGTGCACCACAGAGCATTATTGACCCCATTTATACCCTTAAAGGCGGAGTAGTTATTCTGTTAATCTATATATTTCCCAGGATAATATTTTTCGGTGGCTACTTTTTGTCAACAAATTTTCGCCGCTCCTTGCCTTGACAAAGCATTTGGCTAAGTCCATACACGCATAAATATAGTTTTTATTAGAAGAATAGATCAACGGGCAACACAACGTGAAATAAACTCTTCATGGAGGAAGTGAGGATCTGTGATAAGAACCGGTAATGAGGATAGTACTCTGCCCATCAATTTGTCTACCTTCAGGTCTTACCTGACAAAGCACCACAAAGGTAGAGTTGCCAAACATCAGTAGCAAATGACCCTAGTATAGTTGCAAGTCCGTTCAGCACAGCTCCAACCATGGATACTCGACGGACACCAAGCCGTGAAGCAATGACACCACTGAATAAACCTGTTCATTTGAAAAGTATTCCACTCTGCCTAAAAGGACTTGCTCTTTGGTTTAATTTTACATATACTACTCAAAACAATTTAGGGAACAAAACAATTTAGGGAACACTGGAATAATCTCAGTTAAAGCAAGATTATTTATATTGAATATGTATGTAATGTATGTTTTGTTTGATTTTTGTTTTACATATCTTTAGTTAATATGTGTATATGCGTGTATATGTATATGGTATGTGTATGTGCATGTGTATATGTATGCATATGCAGGCCTATTATGTGTATGTGTGTATATAATGTTCATACTTTTGCTGTGTTAATTGTTGCGCCTCGGAATAGGCATGCCTAGATAGACGGCGCATTATAAATGCATTATTATTATTATTATTATTATTATTATTATTATTATTATTATTATTATTATTATTATTATTATTATTATTATTATTATTATTATTATTATCATTTATTTCAGATAAACACAATGTTTCACAGAATTGATGAGAAACAACTGCACAATGAAACAAATAAAGGATGCATGTCGTGATTACACATTTCATGACATTACTATTGAAAGAGAGAGGGGTTGCAAATGAAAATCCCGGTTCATGGAACATTTCAATAACGGGTGTGACCACCTCTTGCAGTAAATCCGGTGTTCCCTAAATTGTTTTGTTCCCTAAATTGTTTTGAGTAGTATATATACCTTTACAGTTATGCCTTGGTATGTTTTTGGAAAGAATTTCTAAATTTGTATCCAACCCAAAATAAGATCATGTAAAGAAACCGATTTGTGAAAAATTTAATTGGTCAGTAAATTCTTGGAAATCTCTTAACCATTTTTCACAATGGCCAACAGAGGCCAGCATTCTCTCCTTTAGTGCAGTATGCTCCACATTACCATGAATGGTTAATTAATTTGGAAACCTACTTTTCATCTACTGTTAATTGTGAAATAATAATAATAATAATAATAATAAAGATTTTTAGCGCGCACATATCCACCCTGCTGGGCGCTCAAGGCGCGGAAACAAAGAAAAACATTAATACAAACAATATACAATGATAGCATAGGGAAAACAAATTATGTACCGAGATACATGGCCTACAATGCAATTACAAATATACATCATCTTTGAAGAGTTGTGACATAAGATGAGTTTTAAGCATCGACTTGAATCTGGCTATGACAAGATTTGAGTTTAGTTGGGAAGATGATTCAGAGTCTCAGGCTGCGACAGAAAACGACCTATCACCCCAGTTCCGTTTTGAAGTTGCTTCCTTGAGGAGTGACATGTTGCTGGAGCGCAAATTGCGTGATGGAGTGTAGACTTTAAGTAGTTCAGAAATATAAATTGGAGCAATGTTATTAAAAAGATTTGTGAACAATTAGCATAAGTTTAAAACAAATTCTCTGTGAAACAGGAAGCCAGTGCAGTTCTTTCAAGATTGGCGTGATATGGCATGACTTTCTGGACAAAGTCACAACACGAGCTGCTGTGTTTTGTATGTGCTGAAGACGAGATATTTGATTCTGCGGAAGACCGTAAAGAGAGAGCATTTCCCGTTATCAAGCCGTGATGTGACAAACGCATGTATAATTTGTTCAGCAACACTTTATTCAAGTATTTCCTAATTCGGCTTATATTTCTATATGAAATGATGATATGCGAACAATGTTGGAGATATGGTTTTAAAGTCATTGTCGAGTCAAATATAACACCCAAATTACGTGCATGTAATGAGGAGTTATCTGCGAGTCACCAATTGTAATAAATGGAAGAGAGAAACTTTAGACAATTGCTGACGTGATCCAAATAGAACAAATTCTGTTTTTCATCGTTCAATTCTCAGGGGAAGTTTTTGTCTCATCCAACTTAAATCTGATCTCTTGAATACATTTCTCCAGTGTTTTAATGCAGGAATCAGCGGTTCTTGAGAAGATTTAAAAGTAATGTAAACTTCGTGTCATCAGCGCAAACATGGTAATTTAAATTATACTTCAAATGATATCACGAACTGGAGGGGTATAAACGATAAACCACTGTGGGCCAGAAGCCTTGGGGTACAGAATAGTCCAAAATGTAACAGGCTCGGAGATAGCGTTACCAATACAAACATGTGAGGCCTATTTAAAAAGGTAGGACTTACACCAATCCAGGGCTGTGTCATGTATTCCAAGATGATATTGAAGGCGGGAGAAGGATTTTATGATCGACAGTGTCAAAAGCGGCGCTTAAGTCTAACAAAACTAATGCAGTGATTTTCCCCTCATCCATGGCAGATAAAATGTCATTATTGACGCGAAGAAGAGTTTCCGTTCCATGAAATGGTTTGTAGGCTGACTGAAATGTGTCCGACAGGTTATTAGCACGAACATGGTCAGAGATCCGTGATGAAACAACTCGCTCGATTGTTTTCCAAGGTACTTTAAATTCGCTACTGGTCGGTAATTTTGCGAAAACTTCCTTGTCCAAAGGGGTTTCTTTAGAGTGGTTTAACATGAGCAACCTTCTGGCTATTAGGGAAACAACCGGAAGAAAGAGATCTGTTTACAATAATTGTGATATACTTAGCAAACACATCAATATTTTGTTTTATTCAGCAGTGAAGTTGGCACTGGATCAAGTTCACATGATTTTGATGGCGATTTCATGATGAGTTTCTTGATCTCCGTAACACTAGTAGGCTCAAACATGGACAGTCTACATTGTGGATCCTTGCGTGATGGTGTTTGTGATAGAATGACAGAACTGAGGAAAAGAACGACGGATATTCTCAATTTTGTGACAAAAGGTCTGAAAAAGCATTTGCGAGGTCCTGATCGGAGTGGTGTAGATGGGCCTGGGCTTTAGGGTTTATGAAACAGCTTTTCAACAATGTTAAAGAGTTTTTCTGATCACCAGAGCTATCTTCCACAAGAGATGAGTAGGTGAGTTATTTTACTGGTTAATCATGTTCTTCCACAATATCACGTTGGTTACAGTATTCTTGCCGATGTACTCCAAGTTTCCCATTGTCACGCCATCTTCGCTCAAGGAAGTTGACGGCGGATTTTCCTTGCAGCACCTTTTGGATATCATCATTGAACCAGGGAGTTTCAGATTGTGGTTTAACGGTTCGAGTTTTTTGCGGAGCTGATCATCCAAGATGTTACGGACCAGTAGATTCAAATAGAGCTGACACAGATCCAGCTCACCATCTTCAAAGGTTTACATTTCAGTTGAGATTCAATATCATGACATAAATCTTTAATATTTACTTTTTTTCCCAGTGGCGAGTATTAGTTACAGAAATGGTAGGTATGGGAGGTTTTTAAGGTTCAAATTTACCATGATTTGCATAATGATCAGATAAGCCAGGATGAATAGTTATATTCGAGATAAGAGGTGAAGTATTTTCCGCGTTATCGAGGTCAGACAGTGACCATACCATGATGAGTAGATTACTGTGATGTGCTGTATAGAGTCCATGAAGCAGAGAGCAGATCTTTTAAACTGATTTACATAATTGTTTGAAATAATGTCCATATGAATATTAAAATCGCCGGTTAAAATAATGTCAGATGGGTGCCTGAAGATAATCGACAATTAATTTTCAAATTCCCCTGCAGAAAACTGGAGGTTTACATGTTTACCATCAACATCCTTTCTGGTCCGATAAATATTATAAGGCGAACAGATCTAGTGTTGCACGTTACCTCAGCATGCAGAGATTCAAATGTTAGGTAGTCAATGTTAACACTTTTCATACTGACAGATAAACTTTTGGACCTAAAAGGTAAAGTTTGGGGTACAACCTCCACCGGTCTTTATTGGTCTGGGGATATGATGGAGAGAGTAGCCAGCAGGGTACACTCACGGGTAGCAAGTCATCATTAGGGGTTTAAAACCATGTCTCAGTTGTAGCAGCAAGATCCCAGAATTGTTTTGAAGTACAAAGTCAACAAATTCATCCGATTTGTTACATATGGATTAGTATTCAAGACACAGAGCTGAGATTTAGACTCATCGTGAACATTTTGGAGTTGAAGTTATGCCAATGTCGCTTGTTGATGTGGTTGAGTTCACTGCTGGGGGTTTGGTAAGGCTGGAGTGCTAGTTGTAAGTCTACGGACCATCCTTTTTACCTCCTATGTGTGCGGCAGTATGTTTCCAGGTTGATTAGCAAGTATTCCCAAGACAGTTCAATTGACTCAATCCTAAATAAGATAAAGCTACATCAGTACATGGAACATTGCGAAGATTAGGTAGTTCATTACGGCTGTAAATTTTATGGAGCTGAGTGGCGTTTGTGGGTTTTGTTAGTCAGTGTTTCAGGTCCCGGGGTTTGGGTTTATGTCACCAGAAATTAAGAGTTTCCAGGTGAAAGGTGGCAGATGAATTATCATAGTATGATATGGGACGTCTCAAGAATTTAAGATGGCAGTTTTAGTTGAATCTATGGGTGCATTTACTTGTAGCCATCTGCTGATGGTCATTGAGACACCATGGTCTGGATAGCAGGAGTAGAATAAACAGGATGTAGAGCCTCATTGTCCTGATCACCAAAGTTGTTGCAGTCCAAACAAAAGGCTTGTGGTCAAGCTACAGGTTATAATCTCTAGCTACAGGCTATGTCTAAATCGAGTTGACTGCACAAATAAATGAAGATCCAAAATGTGTATACACTCCAACAGTAAATTTTTACTGCACAGACATACAAAAAACAACAGTTTTCACGTATAAAGAAAGCAAATGTACAAATACTCATAAAACGTCAGTAAGATTCCAGGTGTAATAAGAAATCCACTAGTGTAAAATGAAGACAAGCAGCAGCTACAAAACACTTACTTAGTACAAAAACTGGAGAGCTGTTATGAGTTGCTGCTTGTAAGGCGCTCACTCACATTAATGGTACCCAAAGATTTCCCCATAGTAAACTCACATTATCAGTGGCGGATCTTGGGGGAAATCATTAATAAAACATATCCCCTTATGGAGTAAAATTTTACTTACTTCAATGGACTTCTACCAAGAACGGAATGCTTACAATCCAACTAGAGGCTGCAGCGGTTAGAAGTCAAAGTATTCTTTCCATTCAATGTGAAAAGCTCCAAGTGAGGATAAGATACCCAGGAGAGAATACCATACAAAGGTGTATGCCAGACATACCATCCATGCCCAGCCACTGTCTAGTCCAGCTTTTTCATCTGAATCTTTATAGGTAGGATTTATACTTCTTCGTCTGGACTAAAAATCTACACTTCCTTGGAACACGTCAAATTGAATGACTTTTATACTTATAGTGAATAACAGCTCTGCTTATCTCTGATGTGACCGACTTTGTGGCAGGTCAAGAATGTAAATGCTTACTTTTATAAGACTGTATTATTGCAAAAGCATTTACTTGCCTTACCAGTGTGGCACGGACCTGTAATCTTAGCCACGTTGGTCTCATTACCACCGCTAACGGTGGGGTTTTCCACAAGATTTTCCTAAATTCCAGGGGCTTTAAAATTGACGATATTTGCAACTATTTTGACAGGCTAGTTACGTTCCTTAGATGTTGAACCTCTAGGCGCCCCCAAAAATGGTTATTTGCCCATTTCGTCTCATATGGTGAAAAAATTACAAGACGATCGGCATTGTGTTTCAACGAGTTCAGCACTTTGAATGAAGAGTGTATGTGAATGGGAAAACAACTTTACGACAGCTGTTTTATGTGTGCACAGACAAATTGCAAGATGGTTCAATAATAATAATAATGTTGGACTTATATGGCACATGTCCACACAACTAAGTGGTGCTCAAGGCGCATTTTTTACGTGCATTACACAACACACAGGACCTACGGCACACGTCCATCCGAAGGACAAGCAATTATGGTTAAGTACCTTGCTCAAGGACAAAGTGTCACGACCGGGGCTCGAACTCACACCCTGCTGCTGGCAACACCAGAACTTGAGTTCAGTGCGCTGAACCAACTCAGCCACGGGGGTTTTGGGTCTGTTGGGGGCGTGAATTTCTTAATAAAAATTCCTGGGCTGCAGGAATGGGCCCCAATTATTAACATTTGTGCCATCCATCATTATCAATAATACTGATAATATTATTACTATTATTATTTTGTTAAGCAACAATATGCTATCTAGTATCAACGATATCCTCAAACATGAAACACTTCATTGATTTGATCCATTATTGCCTGTCAATGAACGGTGTTTTAAACATTTTTTTCTTTTACTGATTATAATGTGGACACAAACAAATAAAATTAATAAGGTAAATAGACAATTGATTTAATTTTGCCCAAACACCGTCAGTAATAACCCATAGCACTGTATACTCAATTAACTCGAGTCCTCTGTGAAAAACTACACGGGCGGGACTCCGGGCGATTCGAAACCCACAACATCCTTTACTAGTGCAGACGTCTTAACTCTCCGACCACCGAGCTTGCCCGATGGTGATTGGCTGGTAAGTCCTATATGTGGGTTCTACGATATAGGGTTGGTAAATATATATATACCCTATATACTTATTATAGTAAAAAGTAAATGGTGAATCCAGGAACTGGGCATGTTTGTTTATTTATTAATACTTCATTTCAGTACTTACAGAATATATTGGTTATATCATTTATATATCACATTTGTACATATAAAATGCTCCTGACTTCTTTGTGCAACCCCAGAACGGATATAACGCGCTTCTAAAATATGAGCAAGTATTGTACATAAAACAATAATCGTAAAGTTGTTTTTCCCATTCCACACTCTTCATACATTCAAATAGGCCGTCCTCGTTGAAACACAATACTACGATCGTCTTGTAATTTTTCAGGGCCTATGTAAGGACGAAATGTAAGTAAAATAACCATTTTGGGGGCGCCTAGATAGTTGCTGACATGTAAAGAACATATCTAAAGCCTGTCAAAATAGTTGTAAATATCATCAATTTCAGCGCCTGGAATTTAGAAAATTCTGAAACTCCACCGTTAGCGGCAATGAGACCAACATTGGCTAAGGATACGGGTCCGTGCCACACTGGTGAAACAAACTTATTACTTGCCACACTAACAAAATGTTTATCAAAATAAATAGAAAATAAACAGCAATCTACTTGAACCAAACGGCCAAGGTACTTGCTGGACGTAAAGTCAACCCAAAAACATATTTAGGTCTCAACATTACATGCATTTTTAATAGAACTAAAATGAAAAAATTGTAATAAATAATTAATTAAATGGGTAAACCGTGCACAAACCTGCAGTGCAACCCCGTCCACACTTGAGGAATGTTCAGCAATAGATTTTGGGGAAAAATACAAAGGAGAATATCAGTATGAATTGTTAAAATTAAAATTACCTTACTTGCTATTGACCTGTTTCTTCTCTTGAGATGTACAAAAATGTTTTGCAAAAAACCCCGGGAAAGTCGGTACCTTTTGTGCAATGTATTATTATTAGGACTCAGATTTTGTGTTCATACATCAAGGTATAGTTGACGATGGAGCCAATGTCATGGAGTAAAGAACACCCCTACATGGTTGGATGATATCAGTATCACGTCCACGATTTATCTTACCATAATTAATAAATTATACTGTCTATTGACATCCTAATTTTACGCACTCGTAAGACGACACATCGTACCCCGTACTACATGTTGGTCATGTACATTGTACATGTGCATACACAGATAGCCTGTTTATGTATTTCGCTTATTACATATAATGTACACACATACGAAGGGTCAAATACAATCCAAATAACCAACGCACGGTACTGAGTTTGAACTTCTTGTGTGAACTTTTAAATTATTTTACCGCTCTATCATATTGAGAATGTCCCCCCAAAGTCCGTTTTCCAACGTAATCCCGACTCTGAAATATTTACATCGTGAAAATCACATAAAATTCGATTTCGAGGTTTTTGGTATTTTTGGATAGTCAAATATCAAAGTTTGTCCCAGTCCTTTTACATTTTGAAAGGTAAAGAAAGTTGAAATAAACGTTTCTGGGTGTGTTTGTGGCTCTTTTTCCCCACTGAAACCGTCACTGTGAGCTCCCCAAAACAGGAACTTTTAATGCCTTTTCGATGAGTTATTTCGAACGTTCCGGGTGTATACCAACCATGCATGCGATACCATTGGAAATGTCATGTCATCATCTGTCTACTACTAGCCGGTCGTGCCCATAGGGCCAACCCCAACAAAAGTTCCTAGTAAGTTGACGTAATAAAGTTTCTGGAATTTTGGTGTGCCAGCCTTTCTGTAAAAACTGATGTTACATACATGTACACTAAAGCCAACGACAGCTAGCACTACGCTCAACACAATGTGAATTATTTTTCAGTGATGTGAGCGGAGTCTTTTTCAAAGCCCGTTTTTCTCGAAAAGTATTTCTACAACGGTCGCATCGGTAAGTCGTCTTTATCGTTTTATAATTTCGGAATGGAATTACTCCCGAACATAATTTGGTATCATTGGAAAGCCCATTAAAACTGGGTATGCATATCTCAAAAATGTCAAAGTTGGGGGACATTCCTCATTACGAGGGAGCGGGTCAAAAATTTTTTTTTTTACCCGCGGACGGAAAAATTTTTTTGAACAGTGGGCCGTCGACCCGGCCCCATCGAACCACGTACTTCCCGTGCGCGGCGGGAAATTCGATCGAGGTGGGTTGGGGCGGCAACGGATGTTCAAAAACAATTTTTCCCCCTCAAAAAAATGGGGATATTTCCGTGAAAGGGTTTGTTGTGGCCTTTCGTTTGTTTTGTAACAACAAAGAAAAGTTGTGTAGTCTTGGGTTTAAGACTGTGTTTTGTGTTTTTTATACACCTTGTTCTGACGCCGCGAGGGGGGTTTTAAAACGCTAAGACACCCTATACAACACGAAACCCCTCTCTCAAAACACATTATTAAATTTTATAAAATATTGGGAATTATAAAAAAAAATCAAAAGGTCGAATGTTTGGAAAAATTTTTTATTGTTTTAAAAAAACCCGGTGAAATGGTCATCTATATCGTCAATCTTCCCAAAAAGGGAAAAAGTTATTTTTTTTCTGAGATGTTTTCATTTTTAAGGAAATTTTAAACAGAAAAAAGTCAACAATTTCACTTTGAAATATAGAAAGAAACAACAAACTACACCATTTTTCACTATTTTTTCTTTTTAAAGTCCAGCAAAATTTTTAAAAAATTTCACTGGTTTGGTTTTTAAGTTTATCTTGACGTGTCGTCCAAACGTTTTTTCAACATTCCAATTTTTTTCGAAACCCCCACGTCCGTTTCGATTCGGAATGATACTTGTGTCCCCTGCTGGTAAAGAACTACTACGAAAATTGAAAAAGCAGAAAACCAGTAAGCATGCATGGGGTGTCGTGTTCATGTGCATATGATATAGTGCATCTTAACGTACTTTTTTTTACTGTATGAGAATTTCCCAATATAAACAAGCTAAAACAAATCCATATTGAACTTTTTTGAGATCGGAAAAAATCGTATTTTAAGAGAACGATAACACGTTATATACAACAAAATGCCGAAGAATAAAGGTAAATATTTAATCGTTAAAAAGTTAAAAATTTAAAAGTGGTGTTTTTTTAGAATGTATTTGGGATAGGCCCAGCCTAGACCCTCATCATAATTTTATAAAATTTTTTCATTATGATCAAAAAGCCGAATTTTGGGGCATTTTTTATAATAGGATAACATTTTTTTTAAAATAAAGACTAAAACTGGATCAAATTTTTATGTATATCTAATCAGTCATCCATGAATAAGGGGGTCTAACAGATATAAATTGAAAAACAAAAACAATTTTCAGTGTCATTTGTATTCTTTTAGAATGTAGGAAAGGGGGGAAAACCAAGGAGAGGAAAGAATGAAATGAACAAAAAACGTGAGCTGATTTTTTAAGGGGAGACAGGGGGGTATTTTTTTCTTTCAGTAGTGTTTCTAATCACGGTAAACATGGGGAAGGCCCGAGAAGAAAGTCATAGATTTGTGTCCGGAAATTTCGGGGAAAAACGAGGGTTTTTTTTATTATTCATTTTCTTTTTTATTGATCATTAAAATCACAAGATGTTTTTCTAATTTTAATTCTTAATCACTTTATGCAGCTTTCACCGGAGAGAGAGGGAAGGTGAAGGGAAAGAGGAGTAACAAGGAGAATTTGGTCATTGACTCTTTTTTTTTTGCCCTCCGCCATCGATCATCATATTCCCAATAAAATAATTAACCTCTTCTGTTTGGCGTCATTTCAACAACCCTTTATTAATTCGATAGTAAAAGTTAAAAAGAATACAAACCATTCATGTCTTATATCTCCAGTGTTGTTTGGTACAGAGTTAAACAAAATAAATTTATATGATAGATTAGGCTATGGTTTTCCCGACTTTCCGTCCCTTGTGGACGAGGGTCCCCTGTGTTGCACCCATCATTATCGCGAAAAAAGGCTCAACAGCGAACGGTTGCATGTGAAGGCGGTACAGTTGCAGGTGCGGATCGACGGGTTTTCCAAAAGTTTTTGGGATCGACTTTTTTGAACCGGGACGACGTAAAAGAACATTGGGAATGATTAACACATACTGGTGGAAATTTGGAAAACTTTACTGATGTGGATGATTTGGGAAAAAATTTTTTGGTGGAAATATTTTTTGCAAATAAAGAAAAAATTTTGGCGGTAGTTTTGGGACATGCGGGGTGGACCAAAATTAAATTTCATTCTCAGGCTAAAGGTAACCCCCAATTGGGCATCTTACCAACATTAGTTTTATGGTCACACAGTATTGCTTGACCGGTTTGAGGGGGACACTTTTAATTGTTTAATTAATTAACATTTAATTTAGTTTTTTTGTTTCTTTTTGGTAATTTTTGGTTTTTTGTAAAAATTTTTTCATTTTTCAGAATATGCACAAGTATTTAAAGGGTAATGGTATTTAAGGCACATTGCTTGGGTGGAGTAAGGATTTTGCCCATTGGGGAAAGCACGGAAAAAAGGGAAAATTTTTCATAGTTGGAAAAAATTGAAAAGGGGTTGAGTGATCATGATTACAAATAAACAGGTTTTTTTTGTGAAAAACTTTTTTGTGAAAATAAATAATATTGGTTCTTTTTTCCAGAAGTCTGATGAGGGGAGAAGTATCCACCCCAAATTTTTTTCATTCAGTATTTAACCCAAAAATGTAATATTACCTTCCCCGTAAAGGGGGAGAACAAAATCGATGATGACAAAATAAAAAATTCCCGGATATTTTTCAGATATTTATTTCATGAAAATCAGGGATTTTTTATACATGACTTTCAGTAATTCAGTCTGATCTTTCAACTAAAATTAGTGACCAACACGTCATTGTCACGGTGGCAACTTTTC